>VZTX01004923.1:49879-172778 GCA_013400915.1 Pardalotus punctatus | reverse complement strand
AGCGGAGCGTGTCCGAGCCCGCCCTCGCAGAGCGCGGTTCCCGTGAGCGGGGGCAGCGCAGGCCCGGGGCCGTGCGGGCAGGGCCGCGGAGCGCGGCTCGGCTGCGCGGCTGCCGGCCGTGGGCAGGGACCGCTGTCCCCCCGTGCCAGGTCAGACAGAACGGGCCCGCGAGGGGGACAGGCGCCAGCGCCTGAGAAGTCCTGCAAAGGGCCCCTGGAAGAAAGGTTTTGCAGTTCCTCCCCCTATTTTGCTTCCTCTTAAATACATAAATTTTAAAAAGAAAGGAAGTTGTTAAGTGTTTTGGCTGCTGGAGCTTGGGGTTGGTTTGGGTAGTTTTTTGGTTGCTTTTTGTATATTGATGAGTGCCATTAATTCCAGTATATCATTGCGCCTGGATTTTTTCCACTGTGTTATACTGTGTAGCTTCGATGTGCCCTGTTCTAAATACAGTGCCATTATTTCGAAAAAGGAGACATCTTGGCAGACTAAATTATTGCTAGTCCTTCAGTTTGACTTTTTGGAACAATAATTGAGAGGAGGCAGGTGTCAGAGTCGCTATATTTGTTCCTTGAAGTGGCCAACTCTCTGTATTACTTAAGTGTTACAAGCAAAACGAATTTCAGTGATGATTGTTGGTGTTTTCCAGATGTGTTCCTGCTCTTTTTAAAGATAGAAATGTGTGAAATTATCTTGTATAAATGTTAAATGCAATTATTTTAGAATGAGTAGTACAAGCAGAGTAAATGTTGTTACGCAGAGGACATGGTGCTTCTTAATTTCTCTCTGGAGTATCATTGATTAAGATGCAGTGTGTTTCCAAGCGTCCTTAACCTCTCAACTTTAACTTTCTTGCCAAGAGAGGAGAAAGTTTGTTACAATTTACTGCATTCTGTGATACTTGTAGTACAGCATTCAGTCCCTCCCACCAGTTTGAAAAGCTAAATGCAAATTCCCATGAGTTCTGTATTAATTTAGTTTTTGAAAAACACTGGAAAAGTGGGCCATAAACATTAGACGAAGGTATGTAGATTGTTGTTGGGCAACAAGTTCAGCCTGTGATACTTTCTGCCTTCAAATAAATGTTTGGGGGTGTATTTATTTTAAATACATTTTTAAAGTTATGGAGTCTGATACAGCAGAGTATTCTTTATAATGACAGCACAAACTTAATGCATGGAATTTTTTTTAATATTTGCTGAGATATTAAGTTAGCCTTCAGTGCTCAGTGTCCTCAGCTGCTTTGTTCATCACCCAGTGTGGTGTGTGACATTGTGGGAAACAGGTACCTGAAAATGGCCCCCGTGTCTTAGATGTTTCCCACTGGCAAACCAGTAGTTAATCAAGCATCTTTGTGAACACTTTCCAGCCTGATTGGTTTATTTTGGATCTGTTTAACATCAGAGAAAATTGTGTGAACTAGAAAGAATGTACATATGGTTAAAGAAGCAGTGGCACAGGCAGAAAGAGTTTCTGATGGGGAACCAAAAAAAAACCCCAAACGAGCAAAAAGGAAAACCCACCCATTGTTTCTGCAAAGCCTCTCCGCCCACTGCAGCTTCTGCTGGGTCCCCTTGACAAGGCAGTGGGTGGTGCACGAGGTTGGGTTGGTGCATGGTGCTATTTTTGTGCTTTTCTATTTACAGCTTTAGTAGCTGTATCACAGAAAAAAATGTATGATGGTGTGTGTACTCAAGTGTAAGTTGTCAGATTTCACCAAAGGAGAGACAGTAACACCAGTGAAGTGGTTTCATAGAATCATAAATGGTTTGGGCTGGGAGGGTTCAAGATCATCTATTTCCAATCCCCCTGCCATGGGCAGGGACAGCTTCCATAGGCCAGCTTCCATTTTTGCTCAAAATCCAGCCTGGTACTGAACACTTCCAGGGTGGGGCAGCCGCAACTTCTCTGTTTTGGACACTTTTTTTCCCCCTAATGATTTTAACAATTCCTTCCTTTATGTATTCCTCTTATGTATGATAATGCATTTTTGAAGCAGTCTATTTAATGAATTAGAGATTAGGACTTCATTTGGTGCTTTTGCCTTTCCAGCAGAGGGGCAGCAGCTGGGGTCTTACACGATGCCTTTGTTGTTTTGATAGTTATTCTGTTGTCGGATGTGTGTGCTTAGGCCTGCTTGCTATGTACACTTTTTATCACTGGCATGACTGACAGTACAAAGTATTTAATTAAAGACATCCTCTCTATAACCAGAGGAAAGGGTGTTCTTGGATCCCTATTTGTGCTACAGGTTTAGCCAGGCACAAACACGTTCTGTTCTGGCTACTGGTAGCAGAGAAGGGTTGCTGTTACTCGGAACATCTCCATTCCAGCTTGTTCTCACAAGGGCTCTGTATCTTTTCTCTGCAGGTGTAGGGCCTTCTGATTCAGTTGCACTTAGGCCATTGCATTACACAGTGTTAGCACGTTTGGAAAGCACAGGAGGCAGGTTTGTAGAGTAGGGCAGGGCTGAACACCCTGCGCTCTACCTGTTGGGGCAGGAGGGTGCATCAGGCTGGTACTGAAACCCCGTGGACTGAATGCATATAATGTGTCTTAATACACTGCAGTGTAACTGCTTATTCATCTTCCCTTCTCTTTCACCTCAGAAGCATCTTTGCTGCTTGATAGTTGCAACCACCTTTAAAAATGGCCATAGAGGTGATGATCTAAATGTATCTAAGTTACTTCTTTTTTTTATAGATAAGAACAAATAACAGTACCTGTAATAAATGAGCACTAGCAACGAGAAACCAGGGAAGTTGAACCCTGGTGATGTAAATGTCACTTCTGTTTGTTTCTGCCGGTGTGTTGGAAAGTTCTGTTGGTGTTGCCTGCAACTGGATGACATGGCAGAGGGCAGCAGTCACCCACCTGAGGCCTCTAAAGTCACCAGCACTTCCCCTGTGCAGAAGAGCCACTGCTTTCGTTCTGTTGTTTCAGTTCATGCGTGTGGTCTTGGAGCTGCCTGGAGCTGGACGAGGGCAGCATGGGGACAGATGGCCTTTGAGCTCATGTTTGCCGTGAATGGATGTGCTCTTGCCCCCCATGCTGGGAGGGGTGGGATGGTTTGTGACACTGTCTGTCATGTCCTGGGGAGTCACAAGTCAGCAACGTGACAGGAATCCGGGGGCTATCAGAATGAACCTGATTTTATGAGACTGAGTCAAACAGCTAACATTGATGCTTATAGTTTGTGCAGAGCCAGATAAATTTTTAACCGAAAATTGAAATAAGGATTGTGGGTGGAAAGGGAAAGGAATTGTGGGAAGAGAAGATAATTATAGCCACTTTCTGTACCTACAAAGACTGTTAATTTACCTCCTTAGGAGAGTAGGCAGAAAAAAATAGCAGAAATATCTGTATGGTATGTCTGTATTTACTGAAGAGAGCTTGGGAAAGAAAAATAGCACAGTGCTGAAGTACTTTCGTTATTCACCTTTTACAGAGTGATATGGTTACTTTTGAAAATTACGATCTTTTCTAGCAATAGGGGTGAGTTGGCAGTGAGGTTTTCTGTACTTATTTCCTACATTTGTTCAATAAGCTTTTTTTTCTATGTTGGAAAAGTTGGAATCTAGAAAGAAAAGCTAGGTATGGCTCACATAAATCTAATAAAAGAAAGACTCCAGTGTTACAGAACTGCAACTTAAAATTGTGTAGTATTTGAGGGTGGAAGTCACCTCCAACATCTCTAATCCAACTACCCCAGTCTCTTACCCCAGACAGGGTCAGCTGGAGTGGTTTGCTCAGGGCTGTGTTCAGTGGGGTTTGGAGGATGGAAACTCCACATTTCACTGAGAAAGCCTTTTTCAAGGGGGGTTGCTTTTTCGAGGTTCAAGTATGTTTTCTTGTATTTCAGCGCGTGCCTCCAGTCTTGTCAGTGGCACCTCTGAGAAGAGTCTGGCTCCTGTCTTTACTCTTCCATCAGCTACTTAGACACATTAATAAAACCCCTCTGAGCCTTCTTGGGAAGCAGCTGAGGTCCTTAGCCTGTGTGTGCTTAGTGTAAATGCCAGGTCTGATCGCATCAGGGCCACTCTGTTAGTAACTCACCTTTGCACAAAGCTGGCAAAGTAGATGTTAAGGCAGCACTTCTAAGTTGAAAGAATGCATGTGAGATTTCTGAGGAGTTATTCATACTGCTTTCAAATGAAAATAATTAGTGAACCCTATCCTTAATTTGCAAATGTTGAACTGTGGCATGTTGTTTGACGGCATTTACAGAGTCTACAAGATGAGCAGGTTGTCCCACCCATACTGTTTCTGTCCTCTTCAAAAGCTACTTCTGATTCTGCTAAATCAGTGAAGATTTTCAAGTTCCTTTTGTCAAATCTTTTATCTGCATCCCTTCCTGCATTTGAAGCATGCTGTAACTGATAGGCCTGCACTCAGTATTTGGGAAGTGATCAGTGCTGTTCCTGAGATTTGCTTCTGATGTTCATTGTTTGAGTTTCTTTCCTGGTTTAGAGCTATGTTTTGTATGTTGCAGTTGTGCCTTTTAGTAACAGAAGAGCTGTTTGATAGACCAGGTAGTGAGACTTGGGGATAGGTGAGTGTGAGCACTGCCATGTTTTGAAACCATGGAAGCTTGGTTCCATGCGGCTTTGTTTGAGCATAGCTCAAGGAAAACAAACTAATTCTCTGAGTCTGTTTCCCCTGCAGCATCCTTGTTTCCCAGATTGGCAGTGTAAGTGGTTTATTTTTTGAGATGGCAGTGAAGGATTCTGTAGAGTAAGAGTAGGACGCTTCAGGACATTAGCCTCAAAGGGTTAAAAAAAGGAATTTCATGCTGTACTAGTTAGCTTGGGTAACTATTCCCATGTTTGCAGTCCTGTTTCATTGTTAGTCTTTCTGTTTATACTGTTCAGATGCATTTCTCATGACTGATAGATGATCAGATGTTTTAATCACCTGTCTTTTCTCCTGTTTCAGCCTCAAGGAATAGGCTCACCTAGTGTTTACCATGCTGTTATCGTGATCTTCTTGGAGTTTTTTGCTTGGGGACTCCTGACAGCTCCCACTCTAGTGGTAGGTGATCCTCAGAAGCTTTTTCTCACTGTATGGGAGGTGGGACACTTACTGCAAAGGCTCTAAGCGTCTTCTGAATTACATGAAATGGAAATTACATATCACTGAGCTGCTCTGTTGTGCATGTGAAAAGTTCTATTTTAGATGGTATCAGAAATTTCAATTATTTCATTATAGCAGTGTAATAGTGTAGCATAGCTGTTTACATGCAAGTCTGCTAACACTCAAGCTTACATGTAAATATTTTCTGATTGAAACCGATAAGGTGGTAATGAAATTATCTTTCCTTTTAAGATGCCATAAAACATTGGGACATTACAAATGTGAGGACAAAAATACACTTGAAATGTGGTAACATTATGCAAGCATATGTGTAGATAGGGAGGTCTTTGCTGACTTGGCCGTGCTTTAAGCAGAACATTCAGAGTGCAGACCCTGTTACACCAGTCAAAGCATCCCTGTGATTAGTGAGGCAGTCATACCAATGTGTTTGTACCAAAGTACTTTCTTACGTAGTTGGTTGCTTTTAATTTGGATTTAATTTGTGAGTGATACATGCTGGCAAATTAAAAGGAGTGAAGGCTTAAAAATCTCCCAAGCAAACTCCACTTAAAGCACAGTCTTGGTGCTGCTCTGAAAGCTGAGGTTACCCGTGAACAGTCTCTTGGGTATAAACTGCACATCATCACTGAATGGAATCCCTCTCATCTAACACAAATCACACTGAGACCCCTGAATTTCTGGGTTCTGCTCACCAAACTGAGAGCCACTTAAGGATGGTGATGTCTCTCTCTCTCCCCAGTCCCCTACAAATGACACAGTAACAATGTGGAGAGTCTGATCTGAGATAATTTTCTAAGTTCTCTGCGGTTTATTTAGATTTCAGGCACTGAAATCTCAAAATGCCTTCCATGCAAATTAAAGATTAATCACATTATTTGTGGTTTGCCTTTTTTTCTTTTTTTTCTCTGTATTCTATGAAAATTTTTAAAAAAATACTGTGCATCATAAAGTTGGATGAATCATGAGCAATATTTGTAGTTAATATTGTGTAAATGACAATATTCATATTTCTTCTCCAGGTTTTACATGAAACCTTTCCAAAACATACATTTCTAATGAATGGTCTAATTCAAGGAGTAAAGGTAAGCTGACAGAAGTTAATCACAAGTACAATTTAAAGTGAATGGCAGGAGGAATATAGAAATAATTTCCAACTGAGAGAAACAGTCAAGAGGTTATTCAATACGGGAATTTCAAAATGGGAATAAGTTCCTGCTAAAAGGGCAAATGTGCATCTTTTTACTTTTAGTATGGTATTGCTTGGTCTGTATCTACTGTTTGGGTTCAGCAAATAAAAAGGTAGTTGATTAATCCCAAGTGATGCATATGGTGCTAAAAATGGATAATTTTTTACTTGGAGCTTGTTGCTCCGGTAGGGTATTTTCAATTACTTAGATTTATGTGAACTCTAAATAGATAAGACTATAAAACACAGTTCATTAAACTGCTAGTATGACTGGATCATCTGCATTTTGAATTTTGTGTAGTTCTGAGGTAACAGGTATCAAATTTTAGGTAACCAAACATGGGATAGAAAATCAGTGATGCTTGGCCACATTGCCTTTGGTGCATTGCACTGTAGTCATGGACTTGGATCAAACTAGAGCCCGGGCTGCTCTCAGACTGTGGTGTGGTCAGCTATCATGAGTCTCACCACTTGGTTCTAACTTCTAATGTTTTGTTTCACTTAGGGCTTGTTGTCGTTTCTCAGTGCCCCACTCATAGGTGCCCTGTCTGATGTGTGGGGACGAAAGTCCTTCCTGCTGCTAACAGTATTTTTCACCTGTGCACCAATACCACTAATGAAGATCAGCCCATGGTTAGTAAATTGTTTCACACCAGATTGGCTGTTGCTTTTCAAGGTTGCTATCTAATGCTTATGTTTGTAGCATTGTTGATAAAATGCTGTTTGTGCTTCATGGGAGGTTGAGGCTTTTGTATTACTTCTGTGCAAAGTTGGGGGAACAGTCAACCTGAAGCAGCTGCCATGAGGCCAAAGGCCTTGGTCAGAATTTCAATAGCTGCTGATTTTGATCTGTGTGCTCTAAGCCCACATCCTGCTCCGGCACATCTGCCAAAGCTGGAGAACACTGTCCAGTGAACTGTGCAGGTCTGGATTGTGGTCACAGTTCTCGCTCAGACACCAGCCAGCAATGCTGAAATCAAATCCTTACATAATGCTGGTGAATGAAGCAACCATTTGTGACTTGCAATGTTGCTGCAGTTTTGCTCATTTTTTCTCAAATTCTAAAATTCACCAGCTTTCGTGCTGTGTTCATGCTGTTGTTGACCTGTTAAGTGGCTGGAACATTACCCAGGTAGGGCAGGGATCAGAGCTCTGGGCTTGCTGCCTGCCCCCTGTGCTGTTCCCGAGGTTGGAGCAGCAGTGGCACAGTCTGCACTGACAGCGCAGTGCCAGCTGTTCAGGTAGCTCTGTCAGCCTTTCCTGTTTTCCCTCTGGTCACACAGGCTGCTCATCCCTCTTCAGCAGGAGCTCGTTTCTAAGTGTGTGTTAAGGTTTTAATGCCAAGTGCTAGTGACTATAGCATAAAGATTTGGCTTAATCCCAACAGCTTTTTGTAGATGTTACAAAATCATGCTGTGTTTGTATTTGGTGCACACAGGAGTTACACAGCTCTATGGAGACTCATTCACATTGGCTTTTTCCAAGATTATCTCAGTAAATTGTCAGGATAAATTGGACAGGGTCATTTACTGTTTAACTGCACGTGGATTGAATAGACTTTTTGTTTCTATTCAGCTGTTCTAATTTTTTTTATCATGTTCTTAGGTGGTACTTTGCTGTAATCTCCGTGTCTGGAGTTTTTGCAGTGACATTTTCTGTAGTTTTTGCATATGTAGCAGATATAACCCAAGAACACGAGAGAAGCATGGCCTATGGTTTGGTATGTATTATTTTGGCTCTTTTCCTCTGGTATTCAGTATTAAACCCTTCAGTTTGTAATGCTTTTCAAAGCTGCATTTTTGTTTCTTCTGTGGCAGGTTGATTTTAATTTGGAGTCAGGTTTTTTTGTTTTATAGTTCCTGTCATCTAGTCTTGTATCTCTTGAATATTCTGTTTCTAAATGAAACAAAACCATGACCATGTTAAAAGCTGTCTTGCCCATCTGCCTTAGTGGCTGTTATCAGTCTTAATGATGTCATTTGAGGGGCTTTAGTTATTCCATCATTGTTGCCCACACTGGTACTACTCTGTCATCTTTTCAAAAATTTCACCTTTTGTTCTGGAAGTGCCATTGTGTGATACTTGACTGCCCCTGCTTGTGTCTCCAGTCGCTCTGGTGTAGTTCAGAACAAACATTGCTGACTTTCTTGTCTGTTTTAAGTTCTTACAACTCACCTCTGGGTGACAACTCCACCTCCATTATCTCCTGATAACCTGCCAGGTCCCAGGAGCCTTCATAGCCTCATGTTATTATGGATTAGCAGAATTATTTGTTGTTTTTAAGTTACAGAGTCCATTACCATTCAGCCGGATGAGCTGAAAGCAATGGATACAAAACTGAATAGTTTCTTTGTGCCTGTACACATCAGGGATTGAGATATGTTGAGAAACATTTTATGTTTGTTCAGTTTTTTTGTTAACATCTTTCACAAGGCCAGCTGGTGAACTGAGAACTACTGAATTGGATTAACCAGCATATTACATTTAATATACCCCTTATACATGTGATTTTTTTTCTTAACAGACATTGCCTATTTCATTAATATGAAGATTAAATACAGCTCATTGCTTCCCAGAGGTATCAGCAGAGTCTACAGTTAATTAAGCCTAATTATCTCAGTACATGCAAGAGTGCTGTGAGCATCTCATTGCTGTCCAGTTACCAGAAAAAGAGTTTTTCTTGGAAAGTTGTGATTGTCTGAAATACACAGCTGCTACCACATAGGCATAGGAAAAACATTATTTTAATCACTACCTGATTAAAATGGTTAGACTTCTGAAAAGGAGGAAATGTGTGTAATAACACTGCTGATTTGTCTCACTGAAAATCTTACCAGCTGTTATTTGTTTCAGGTTTCAGCAACTTTTGCAGCAAGTTTAGTCACCAGCCCTGCTATCGGTGCCTACCTTGGCCGAGTGTACGGAGACAGCCTGGTGGTGGTGCTGGCTACAGCAATAGCCTTGTTAGACATTTGTTTTATCCTTGTTGCTGTACCGGAATCGCTGCCAGAGAAGATGAGGCCAGCGTCCTGGGGAGCACCCATTTCGTGGGAACAGGCTGACCCCTTTGCAGTAAGCTACTTAAATAGGGAATATTTTGTTATTTGCAAATACTGAGCTTTGGAGACAGGGAAGAGACTGAATTTACTATAGTCCAGGCTTGAAAAACAAAGCCTTCCATTTCTTCAAGGTTGACCTTGCTTCGCTGGTGATACTTTAGCCAGCAATCTTGCTAAACGTGCAGGGAATGCTTTGGTGGTGCCACATAACTCCATTAATTGTCAGGCTTTTCAGAGCCCAGCTAGGGATGCTTTTCAAAACTGAAGGTGGAATGATTTGTAATTCTTTTCTTGCCGTAGTCCCTGAAGAAAGTCGGCCAGGACTCCATTGTGCTGCTAATCTGCATAACAGTCTTTCTTTCCTACCTCCCAGAGGCAGGCCAATATTCCAGCTTCTTCCTATACCTCAGACAGGTAATATGACATTTTGGTATGAATTCGAACACAAGTAAATATACAGGATTTTAGAATGTTTTCAGTATTGCCGAACTAGTATGGAAAGTATAGATAACTCATATAATTTAGCTTCCAGCAACTGATTTAAGTCTTGCTGTTCTGTTTTTCTCTTTTAGACAGACAAAAAGAGAGGGGAGTGATGAATGAGTTACAAAACAATTTATTTTACTTTGTAATTTGCTTTATTCTTGGACTACAAGGTTCAGTTTGTTAAACTGGTTTTATTTTTTGAGGGAACAATTAAATTGTTTTCTATTTATGCCCCCTTATTTTCATTTACTTGCTTGATGTAATGAAAAAAAAATGCAGAGCTGAATAATACTGGTCTTCTACATTGTGTGTTCCCTCACCAAGGTTTGTGACATCATGACACATGGTTTATTTTTAATAATCAAATTGCCTTTTTTTTTTTTTTTAATATAGATAATGGGATTTTCGTCTGAAAGTGTTGCAGCATTTATAGCAGTCCTTGGGATTCTTTCCATTATTGCACAGGTGAGTTACTGCTCTGGGTGTCATTGATTTGGCAAGTTGAAAAGAATGAAGCGCTGTGGAGAACTTCAGGAACACTGTGGTTCCTTCCATAAATGTGACTCAGCTTTTCTGTGGCTGTTTTTTTCTAAATCTCTAACAATTGGTTAAGACTCTAACTTAGATGAAAACACTTGACAACAAGAGTTTGGTTCATTAAGGGAAAACTAAATCCTTTGTGCATCAAAGAAGGGGTGATGGTTTGGTCATATTACTTGCTAAATGACTGCTTTTTGGTACAGGCAAATACTTCTTTTGAAGAACCTTATCTAAAAATTAATTTATCTGCATGTATTTGACATTGAGAATAAAATGTTTTCAGTTTTTTTTGTTTTTTAAATTCATTAACTCATCAGCTTATCTGTGTTTAACATTTAGAATAAGATGTTATTTTTCTGACTTTTTAATTTTTCCCCTCTCTTAGACAATAGTGTTGAGTTTACTGATGCGGTCCATTGGAAATAAGAACACCATCCTGCTGGGCCTAGGATTTCAAATACTGCAGCTGGCCTGGTACGGCTTTGGATCAGAACCATGGTATGCACATTTCACTTTAGTCTGACTGATGCAGGGTTGGTCTGCATTTTATCGCCTCTCCAAGGGTGTGAGTGCAGGTGTATCCCACATGCCTGCATTCCCAAGGCAGAGCTGCAGCCCCAGAGCAGTCACTCCAGTGTGTGTTTTGCAGGATGATGTGGGCAGCCGGCGCTGTGGCCGCCATGTCCAGCATTACTTTCCCAGCTGTCAGCGCCCTGGTCTCACGAACTGCTGATGCCGACCAGCAGGGTAGGTTTGGTCCTGGTTCTTGGAATTCTAGTCAAGAAATACTGTGCAGACAGACCTGCTGGGGTCTGGGTTTAGTGCTTGGCAGCCAGGCTGAGTCTTGGCAGGGCAGCCTGGACACCTGAGCTTAGGGGCACCACATGTTAAATCCAGGTTGCTTGGAAATTACACTGTGTGCACCATGCACTTCTGGTGCAGAGGGAAAACCTTCAACAGGTCCCTACAGTTGCAAAATATTCAGCAAACTTAATGCACTGTTCCTGTTCCCTGCTGTTGCTCGCAGTGCTCTCTCTCCTGGGTGAGACAGTGACAGCAGGGATATTTCCATCTCCCGGCCTCTGAACTAGCTCAGCACGGCAGGTACTGCCCTCTGTGAGAGGTAGATGGAAAAACCATTCCAATATATATTATAATGACCGGCTCTTTGTGCACCTTGTTTACTCCTACCGGTATGCAACACCAGTTAGAGCTTTCCTGCTTGCATCAGTTTGCAGGTGAAATCAATAAAGTTATTAGAAATAGCTAAGTATGTATGTATAACTACAGATAGGTAAGAACATATATTTTACTTTGGCCAGGTGTTGTTCAAGGGATGATTACAGGAATTCGAGGACTGTGTAATGGTCTGGGACCAGCACTTTACGGTTTTATATTCTATATATTTCACGTTGAATTGAATGAAATCCCCATGCCTGAATCACCATCAGGAGGTAGTGTGGTTGCACAATACCATTTACAACAGGTACGTTTCTTTTTTACTTATTACTTCCAAAAGGAGTTGTTAGGAAGGGCTCCTGTGCCCATCAAAGTTTGATGCTATGTTACATTTTGTTACACTGACTGTAGATGAAGAGGGTAGAAAGAAAGAGGTTTCCAATTCCCTCTAGGAGAGGGTTGTTTAACTGATGTGTTTAATTATATGCACTGGTTTAATTTTCAAATAGCTACAGCTGATAGGCATAGACAACTGTGACCCTTGTGAGGAGAATACCTTGAGGGAGGGATGGACAGATACCAATGGTATACATTTTGTGTCGTCCTTTAAACCAATTTATCTCTTTTAGTTCCTAACAGATATTAATTTGTTGGGAAAACTCAGTAGGAAGAACTTGTACTAGAAAAGGAAGTTGGCCAGCATTAATAAGAACCATATGCTCCTTTGCCTTAAATCTTAGTTCTTTCACACTAGTGAAATGTTCGCACATTAATTCCTGCACTGGATTCACTAGTGTGTCAAGCAACACCTCTTCCCACTCTTGAAAGTGTAGGCTGTTAATACGTGTCTAAAGGCTCATTAACACTGTGGTGGTGTTACTTGTTTTCAGAATTCCATCATTCCTGGACCCCCATTCTTGTTTGGAGCGTGCTCTGTGCTGTTGGCACTACTTGTTGCCTTGTTTATTCCTGAACACACAAACCTAAATGTAAGATCCAGCAACTGGAAGAAACACTGTGGCAGCCACGGCCATCCCCACAGCCCACAAGCTCCTGGAGAAGCTAAAGAACCATTACTGCAAGATACAAATGTATGACACAAATCCAGGAAGACTGTTGGGACTCTTCTTTCATCAGCAGTTTGGGATACACATTCCAACTCCATCAAAATGTAATTTCTTAAGGTAATCTTAAGAAGTATCTTTCTGCATGAAATCTGTAGGAATTAAAACAGGAACTTTCTCCAAAGATGTTGCCATTGAACTAAAAACTTACTTGCTTTTATAAACAAACTGTTACATACTTGTCTCTTGCCATGAAATACTGTTACTGCTAAACTTTACATTCTAGTTCAGAGACAAACAATAGAGTCAAGGCATGAGCATGTGTCCTTCTGTTTCCTTACGGTGGTGAGCTTTAATTCTAGTCATGCTATGTCTCAATGAGACAGACTGGCATCCATGTGGACCCATTCGTTTTAATGTTGTAAAATCTTGGGTCAGATGATTCAAAGCCTTAATGTAAATGTACTTAAGTAGGGAGGTGAATTGGTATCATTTCTTTTAGAAGTCACATGGCAGGTTTTTTTTAAGTTTGTACTAATATAAAAATCACACAAGCACGCTTGCTGAACAGTAAAAGTTATTTTTACGTAAGTGCATTTACTCTTTCTATTTTTGAATAAACGGTCGGTCGTATCAAACACTTGTTGAAATATGAAGTGGGTGTTTTGGGCCTACAAATTTTAATACTGGCTCTAAACCTCTGCTTTCCTCTGTACCGTTTATTAAACCACTCTATTTCTGATGTTTGTGACTCATAAAGGACCTCAAAACTTGAATACACAGACTGAAATCTATAAGCTGATAGCCTTGAATCTGTCCATGTGCTATATAGTGGCCTTTGAGGACTATCACAATAACCCTTTTGCATTACAGAGCTAAAGTTTTAGTCCTAAATTTTCAGGACCCTTAGTACAGAAGAGAGCTTTATACAATTACTGATGTGAATTTCTCTAAAAGTGTATATTTTTGTGTCCAGTTGTATTATTTAAGTGTTCCTTTGTATAAATTTGTGTATAAAGTATTGTATAGGTTTAAAATGTTTTCATCTTGTGGTTATTGCTTAATGCTTTTTTACCTTTGAACATTCACCATGGTTGACCAAGAGCAGGAAAAAAAATGTAAATATACTGTTAATAAAGTTGAATATTTTAATGAATTTTTAAATAATTGTGAATGTCTCTTCAAACCTTAAGAGAAGTGCTGTAGTTGCATGCGTGTTATCCTTCAGCAGGTGGGAAAAGTCATCTGGAGTAGAGGTCCAGTGTGGAGCGTTCTGTGTTGGCCCTGTGCTCAAGGCTGCTTCAGCTGAGGCTGGCTGCAGCGGGCTGCTTGGGGCAGCCAATGGAACAGGAGGGCCATGGATCCAGGCTCCAAGGAACGAGTGATTACACACAGCCAGCCTGCCTGGGCCTGCATGCTCTTGGCTGCCCAGGCCCCCAGCACCTTGGGTTGCTCTTTGATCTAAGAGGCCTGGGAGAGCAGAAGGCTGCCATGCTCCTTTGTCCTTTAATCGCTGCTCATCTGCACTGTGAGATCAACACAACTTCAGTCACTGACACCTAAGGACAGCTGGAGAGAGGAGCACAGGGGCGCTGGACCTGTGGCGCTGCACTGCCTGGGGTGGGGGAAGAACTCAGCAAGAAAAAACTGCAGGAAAAGGTAAATAAAATAGAGCTGGTCTGGTGCTCACCTCAGCTGTGAATATAGGTACACTGAAGATGTTGGTTTATAAACCCTTGAAACATTAACTAATCAGAGCTTTTGATAAAAACTATTTAATATTTCCATTGAAATTTACATGACAAAACCAGACACTACAGTAACATGGTGCTGATTTATAAACAAATTTACACATTTCACACAGCACAACAAACCAATCAAATGTACAATCCTCTGGGTGCACCTGAATAACTAGGGTAAAAGGAATGAAATATCTTTAACAAAACTATGGAATAGTCATTTTAAGGGTACTTTGCATGTTTGAAGTCCATGCACGCTCGTTCTGCACCGTACACAGAGTAGAAGATAGCACAGAAGGGGTTGTTATGTGATTCTAGCATTGGAACCCAGACCGCAGAACAAGCTGAACAGACACAAGAGTATCTTAAATTTCTGTGTAGTCTTAGAGTTGTAAAGTATCATTTCTAAAAATAAAGTAACTTTTAGATGTTGGATACTTGTCAACAGTTAACTATTCAGCTACTTCACCTTTTAATGTTTTATGCATGGTGGCCTGTGGAATGTAATACTGAGAGATTAACAGAAAATCAGGGGAACCAAGAGTGAGAATTTTAAGTTTTTACCTTCAGTGAAATAATTTAGCATTTTTAGTATGAGATTATTTGTAAGTCTATATGCAATTCAAATATGCTGGTTCCAAAATTAAGCAAGTTTTTAAAACTAAACTGTAAGAAGGATTAGTGAAGCAGTAACACCAACAGATGAGCTTGACCATTACTAAAATTGACAGCACAGCACTGTTCTCCAGCACTTTCCCTTTGCCTCATCCTTTTGTCTGAAAGGAGTCAAGAAGTAGAACATTTATCTGAATTTCTCACTCAGGGAATGTACATTTCACCTGTTATAAAAAGGGCAGAGCACTGAGGTGGGTTTTTAGGAGGATTACAGGGTCAACAGTATACTAAGAGAAGATTCAGCACAGCCCTGGTGATGTTAGCTGTTCCCACTAAGGCCTCTTAAAGCTCCATCTTCGCTGTAGGCTCACGCACCCTAAAACATCATCCAAGCCAGTCAAGATCCCTTCCTCAAAGAAAACTGGCTCATAAAATTATGACAGTTCACACTGATACTTTACTAATGCACTATTATAGGACATTAAAAAATCCCCCAAATGGTTAACAGAGGACTCTTACTGTAAGAACCCCATCCATTATCCAGGAAAATAGGCTGAGGCTGGTGTTCCAGCAGCTTTTGCCAAGGGTTGGGCTTTGGCTGGCACGTAGGGTCTCAGGTAGTCTGCAGAACAGCACAAGACACTGCATTGAGCCATGGCTATTGCTGCTTCTCATGTACATTTCAAATAAGGCCTTGTTCTACCGTTTCATACTTACCCGAGTTAAGTGTGTTTTGACTAAGCCCTCGTAAAGGAATGCTGTCATCTTTTTTCTTGAAATACTTGGGTTCCAGCCCCAATTGATCACCGCTAGAAACAGAATGCCCAATTAAAACTTATAAACTGCATTGGCTTTCAGTGCATTACAATGAGGGTGGCTACAGACTTGCTCAGGAAAACCTTCACTAGAAGTGCAACTACTGAGTTTCTATGACCTTTACCATTTAACATTAAACCATCACTGAGCAGGTTAAGAATGGCCTAGAACTAATTTTTTCAGTGACCCATCCCTTGATGGCTTAGGTCTGTCAGCAGAATTAACAGTGAACTGTTGTTCCTTGGGGCCCACTCCAGAAAGCACAGCTCTTCCTTTGGTTTTAACAAACCAACACAAAATTCATTAGCATGGTAATGAAGAAAGGCAGCTCATGGAACTAGGCTTGGTTCTAGAATAGTTTTGCTCAATTCCAAACACACAAAGATGACAAAGGGCTTTAATAAATAAAATAATAAAAGTACTAAATTGCATTAGATGACACTCACTTCTCCTTATTTGCTGGGTGACTGGCTGCAGGCACTGTGTGAGCATCTGAACATCGACTCAATTTCGAGAGCTGTGAGTTCAACTGAACCTGCAGAGCTTAAGAGCTGCAGGTTAGAGAGTTACGCCAGATCTGAGGGTCCCCTCCCCTGAGGGCATTCAGAGAGCCACAGTCCCAGGGATTTGTGTTTCTACACCTCACTGGCCCTGCTGTGCAGCAAAGCCTTCGAGAACAAGCACCCTGACAACAAGCATTAGCTATGAATAACAGTCACAATGCTCAAGGCAGGGAGCCTAAGAGTCAATACAGTAAATATTTATGCACTTTGAGAAACAGTCAAAACATTGTGCTTTGGTATTTTCTGCTGTCACATTCTTAACCAAATGAAAAAAATCAAAGTGCCTGCCTTTGGTACGGGACACTGGGAATTGCCATTTTTGCTGTGTGTGGGTTCCATAAAGTTCTGGATGGCATACAGAGGAGAAAGAGGATGGTTGATTCCTAAGCTGTGAAAGGATGGTCGGTCAGGCTGTAAAAGAAATAGAAATACATCCATAAAGGAGAAACACAATTCTTGAAGTAATTTTAAAGATTAAAAATTTCAAAATTAACAACTATATGCCATTACAAAGCCAACACTTATGTGAGTCTTTCTGATGGGAAAAAAACATCACTTTTCCAAGACTTGCATGCTTAAGGAACACATAACTTTTAAAAAGTTAAATAAGGTGAGCACTCCTAGCTAGTAATTAGCTACACACCCAGTAACTGATTAAAGTATTAAATGTATCCAGCTACAAATCAAGTGATCTCTTTGTGTGAACATGCCCTTCCCCTATGAATAAGCAGCTCATCAATTCCTGTTGTCACTCTGTGACAGCAGAGATCTGTACAACACACAGTGAGAACCAGCAAGTTGTGGAATTCAACAGGGATTGCAGGCAGTGTTCCTTAGCCCTTGACTTTCATGTTTCCAAAAACCACTCCTAGCAGTATTCAAACAGTACACTTTGGTTTTTACCCTTTACAAAGACAATTAGTAAGTTAACCTCTCAACACAAAAATGCCTTCTTTTTTTACCTTCACCCTGCACTTCATCTTTTCCAAGCAAATTCTGTATTGGTTTGTGTATTTTGTATATTTTATGTAAACAAGCTTGGAAGAGTCTCACCTACAAGGCCCAGGACATCAAGAAGCACCCAACAGGGTATTATAACTGTTGGGAAAAAAAAAAGGGAAACAAAAACCCCAAACCACACCACCCAAAACTGTATGCCCAGAAGAAAATGAAAGTACCTTTTTTTTCCTCTTTTAAGGCCCTGCATTTTAGCAGCTACTGACTACCTCAACAAGTGTGTTATTTACAGCTCTGCCTTACCATGCTGTGAGGTGAAACAGCAGCTCTGGCGCTCCCATGGGCACTGGCAGGACTGTCCAGCTTCTTTGCCATCTGCACTTCACTCAGCTGTCTGTTCAACCACGTGATAACTGCAGAGAGGAAGAAAAAGCTCAAGCCCATTTCCTACCTCTTACAGGCTGTTTGAAATGGCCAGTAGCCCTTCCCCACAAAAAGTGACAGCTCCCTGGCTATTTTTCCTCCCTAGTCCCATGGAAAGCCATTTGTTGAAGCTTCCTCCCCTGCTCCAGGCCTCCAAGCACCCATCCCTCCCCACAGCCCCAAGCACCAGCTCCAAGGGAAGGCTTCCCTACATGCAGCTCTCGACTGCTGCATGCCCACAACAGCCCGAGGCTTATTTCCATACAGGACAATGATTGCAGCTCTTCACAAAAACCCCAAAAGTTGCTTCCATCAGTTTCAGTAGTAGCGAGATCACTGGGTCATTTTTACAGAGGGAGAAATCAAACTGTATAAACCTACCATTTTCATTGGTTTTCAGTAACTGCTTACTTTCTTCTAGTTTTTGTATTGTACTTTCTAGCTGTTCTTGTAGCTTGCACACCTGTAATTCCCATAAAAATTAAAACACCATCAGGAGCTACTACTAAATACAAACAACAACAAAAAAAGCATCTATGAAGTTGTGTTAAATTTAAAGAAGTCTGAAACTCAGTTTTTCACAAAAGCAACATGGTAATTCTTTTAAAGGAAGCCCTACTTTTAGCCAGGATTTTGACAAGGTGACAGCCAGAATCCTTTCTGACCTTCATTTTTCTATGATTAAATAGTGCAAGGACTCTAAACAGGGGAGTACCCTTAATGGAAGAAAAAGGTTCACTCTGTTCTTGTTCCGTTCACCAACTTGCACATGGAATATCCCTTCTAAAGGATGCTGATTCATCCATTACATTGTTTTGTTCTCTTAATTCAATTTTAGTTTTCTTCCATATAAATGGATGGCTTTTACAAATCAGGTTAACATTAAAAAACCTGAAAGTTGATTACACATTTAAATAAACATGTTAACTTAGTAAAAGAGTATATTCTATTCCATGGAAAGATTTAAGACCTTATTGCTATAATGAAGTTAAACCCCACAAAACCCAACAAAGTCCATACAATAGCATTTCCAGCACAGAAAATTAACCCATCAATACCTCCTGTTCTTTCACTCGAAGGGATTGTCCCATCTCCTGCAATTCCCTCTGCTCTTTTTGAAGTTTCTCCTCTTTTTCTGCCAACAGTTTTTCTTGTTGAATTGTTACCGTATTTTTCAATTTTAATTTACTCATTAGAGTTTTCAAATCTCCTTGTAACTTCTTGATAATTTCATTAGCCTATTAAAAAAAAACCCAAACCATATATTACAAAAATAAGCACCTAAGAATAAGGAAGATGTTGCTCAAGGGAAGTGTCATGTTCTAGCAAACCTTAAGGAGTTCAGCTGACAGTGACTTTATTGTTGTCTCCAGTTTTTCAATATGTCTTTGTTTTTCCTCTGTACTCTCTTCCAGTATCACCTTGAAAAGAATATTACAAAATATAATAAAGCTGTGATAGATATGCTTATGATTTCAAGTAGAATGTTCATAATTCTTTGAGAACTATCCTTGCAAGAAATCATTCAGTGCTTTTCAGTCTAATTTCATAGGATCTCAATCTTTTTTTTTCTTACCAAAAATACCATAAGCTGCAACTCCAGTACCACAATATTAAACCTAAATCCAGTATACTTTTGACACCATAATTTAGAATCTTAACTACATTTGAAAGCTGACTTGCTGTATTAATAACTGGTCAGCTGCTACTTTATGGAAACCACAATTAAGAAGGTTCTACCAAGTTTAAAAAAAATTCTTGAAGAAACCTTTTTCTCTTGTGTTGCATCTAAGACTTCTTTTGTTCTAGTGACGAGCTGATCTTTGTCTTTGATCTCTTGTTCCAGGACAGCAACTCGTGTCTGCAGCTGATTAATGAGTTTCTCTTTTTCATGACACTCAGCATCCAGAGTTGTGTTCTCCCGGCGCAGGGACAGCACCTCCTGCTTTGCTCTTTGACATTCCTAAATGTTGGGAAGGAATTGTATTTTATTTTTCAAGAAAGCTGTAATAGTAATTTAAACAGATATATTTAAATAGTAAGCATAACATGGAATGAAGAGGAGGTGAACAAACTTAATATGCTGTATTTCCTATGACATGCCCAAGCAGGCACTGTTAATGCTCTAACAGTAGAAAGCTTGATTTTGGGTATTGGGAAGCCGTACATCTTCTAATCCAGAGAGCTTTGCTTTCAGTTCCCTGACTGTGGAGTCTCCTTTGTATCTCCTCTCTGTTAGGTCTTTATTGATGACCTCAAGTTCTGAGAGTCTGTTCTGCAACTGCTGAATACTTTTCTGATGCAGATTTTCCAATTCCTTTTTTTGTTGTTCATGCTGCTGCTGGTACTGAGTTTGTGTCTGTGAGAAGCAAAGAAATGAAGCATTTATTCAATGAATCTGACTATTCACATATAAGAATCCCGTTCATTCTTTTCTGCCATCATACCTGGAGAGCTCTTTCCTTTTCATTTGTCAGCTCCTGAGAGTGTTTGTTGCTTAGAGCTGTAGTGTAGGATGTCCATTCATTTTTCAGTTTGTCAAGTTCTCGGCACTTCTCTGACAAGCTCTGTGTAAGTTTGACAAAACACAAAGAGTTTAAAAATGTAAGCATTTCAGTCAATGCTAAGTGATTCTTTACTGTTACTTACTAAAAGGATGTGGAATTATTTTAAAAAGTGTAAATTTTGACACCAGACACTGAAATATATTAATTTTATAACCAAGAAAAGTAAGGCACCGAGAAGCTGAAGAGCACTTTTTTAACACTGTGGATAAAATAATCTTAATTTCCAATTGCATTTTTTTTTCCAACCACTATTTAAGAATGAAAAACCAGCCTGCTGATGCTCCCTAGCCTTGTAACACATAGCAGTCTATTAGGGGAGAAAAAGAAATAAAGTTCTTCAGCTGCATCTTTTCCTCTTTCTGATTTGTAATTCGGCATTCCATTCAGCAATTCACATTCCAGTAACTCAAAGTGAAGCTGCATACATGAGAAAAGCAAACATTCCATTCCAAAAATTATTCACAACAGGAGTTTTAATGAAATTGTTCTGTTTCATTTTGGCCAGAAAAGTCACCTTGATAATAGCAGAATCTGACACAAATCATTCCCTTGAAACATTAACGTGAAGCAATTACTAAGCTGAGTGCAAAAATCAAAAAGAAGTCGAGTAATTAAAGTCCAAGACTTCCAATTTATTTACCACAGTTTCACTGTTTTTCCAAATAAAAGGATTTTCAACAATTCATGGAATACATGAAGTATATTTATCATTTATCTTCACATGACCATATTATTTAGTATTCAATTTGTGTCAACACACAGACCTCTGCACAAAATAAAGTAAAATTCTGCTTGAGTACTGCAAGAACTCAATTTAATTCTTCAGCTGCAGGCTTTCCTCACTCTCTAGAAAAGCTACAGTAGACTGTAAGACTTCTTTTCACTGACTCTCAAGTCAATTATCTTGGCTAGGCAGTGGCTAACCAACCAGCCTACAAAAAGGGACATTTTCCACCAATCAAAAAAAGTGCAATGCACAGAAGTTAAAAATTTATGTTACCTGTTGAGTATAGCTGAGTTGCCTGCTAAGATCCTCTTCAGTTTTTTTAAGCTTTTCTTCCAACATCATTTTATCCTCCTATGTACAAATCAACATCAAGTCAAATCCTTCGCTCCCAAAATACAAGTAGCATTTAGGTTCCATTTAATCAGCACAGCCTGCCTAAGCACCCGTATACCCACTGTATTTGTGAAAAAAACCCCTTATTAAATAAATGCCATATTGAATAAGACATAATTAGTAAACTTAAAAGGCATTAGCCCACAATGTAAGAACCCCAAATTAAATTCTTATCAAATTTCTACAAGGAAATAGTATCTTATCAGGACAACTTGTTTACAAAGGAATTACTTAAACAAGAAATCAACTAAACAAGAAATCAACTGAAATACTGTAAATCTGTGTTATTAAAATGGCTTATTAGGTGCCTAGAAACATGACAGCACAGTAGGAGAGACAAATCCCAAGCTATGAAGCAAACAGACAAGTCAAACGATGAGACCTTTAATTTCTCATGAAATCAAACCTAGCACGCTACCAAACTGCATCAACGTTCCAATTTAATTTGCTATTTATAGCCATTAGTCCTTTGAAGTCCAGCAAGCCTCACAATGCTTTTGAGGCACACCAGAGCATGCTTTCCTACACCCAAATGCAGACAGAGACTGAGAGGTTACAGAAAGTCAGCCCCGCAGCTGCTCCGGCCATCAGACAGGCTGTGCAGCAGGGCAGCTGAAGCAGCCAGGGCACTCAGCAGCTGCACACCACGTGCACTGCGTGTGGAACACCTCCATTCCTGTCACTTCAAATGACCGTGCTTGCTGAATACACAGAGAGTCTCTTCATTGCCAGGGTGACAGTAACAATTAAGATTTTACAACATGCACTAAATAGCTCCATGAAATGAAAAAATTTGGGCTAAAAGGAAAAATAAACTGGAGTACACAATTTTGTATATACTTCTGAATTATTCAGAATGAAAAAAATGCTTAAGTACACACAGGCCTAGTTGAAGTTATGACAAACTTTCATTTTACCTTAAGGCATTTCAAACAGCTGGCTAAAAACTTCTTTATTTCTGTATCAGTTCCTGGTAGGAATTTTAGAGAGAGATGGGTAAGATGTTTGAAAGGGTTGGTCTCCACGACATTTAAAGAGACAGGTGTGTGATCTAGAGCAGGTGCTGAAGAAACTAATTGCAGCAAAAACCTGGGGAAAAACCAAGATAATAAATTGTTTAGCAATTTTTTTTCTGAAACTACCTTTATTTTCCAATAAAATGTACTTTTATATGTGCAATAAAAGGCTGTCCAGTTATTGCTCAAGGAAGAACTCTCCTCCCAAGACTCAGGTTTTGCCAGTTACATCCAACAACCTATATTCAGGCCAGGTGCAGGCCAGATTACCCTTGTTCTGCTGACTCTTCTCAGTCTGAGTGACTGACAAGTATTTTAAGAACTCAACAGCTACACAGAGTAATGAATGTGGCACACACTTGTGACCTACCTTGGGATGTCTTTGTTCTGCTCCTGAATGCATTGCTGAAGTAGATCTATAAACTTTTGTGGGAAAGCAGAGAAGTCTACCAAGAGACCTTGCTGGGATTTCAAACTACATAAACAGACAGCAAAAAAAAAATGTTAACAATATAGAGAACTGTAATTTATTTCCTATAAGATATTTTGTTTAAGCAAATAAAAAGAACCAGTTCTAATCACGTCATTAAAGTTTACTAGCATGTTATTTTCAATCAGCAGAAATATGTCCCCATATCACAAAGTCACAGAAGTGGCCAGGTTGGACAGGACCACAGTGGGTCAGTGGGTCAGCAGGTTCAACCTCCCTGCTTGAGCAGGGTCATCCTAGAGCACGTCTTGGATAATAACGCCCAGAGGATATTTCTGACCACAAGAGCTCTTGTGAACGGGCTGCACTGACTAAAAACCAGAAGTGGCTGTGGTGTAACAAATGCACTCCTTTGAGTAGGCATCATCCTCACAGCACAGCGTGGAGCACTCACGGGACAGGGCACAGGGAACAAGCAAAGGACAAGGAGGGGAGACAGCCACTACCTCCCTCACCTACTCGCCTATTCCACTGCACCCCTTCTCCACAGACACAGCAGACACAGACAGAAACATGGAGCAGTGCATGCACAAAGCTGTACCTCTGTGCAACAAAACACTTCTGCACATCTCTTCTGCAAACATTGTTTTGCCTTTTGATCCATATACTGATCAGACCTCCCTTTTAAAAAAAACACACCAAAGCCACTCACCCCAAAAAAACTCAAAAAAAAAAAAAAACCCCAAAAAAAACCCCACAACAAAACATAATTTAAAAAAATTTAACAATACCAAACCAAACCAAACAAACAAGGCATAAAACGGAATTCTTCATGTCCGGCATTCAAATCTGATGATCAATTTCTGGGCAAGTAAATGAGACCTAACCACACGATTACACAAGAAATCTCTAAGACACAGGCTTAGGTTTGTGAATCTGTGTCCATGCAAACAGATTTTCCTCTCATAACTACTTCCTGAATGAGTTCACACACACACAATAGTCTGTAAGAAGTAGTCAGGTAAACAGAAGACACCAGCAGCAATATGAGCTGTGGTACTGCGGCACTGCGTCCCTGCAGGGAACTTAACATCGGGATCCCAACATTCCTCTAGGTAACCTGAGCCGGTCACCTTCCTGAACACGGCTGTTTCACCGACTGGGGAGAGAACAATACTGACAAAACATTGACAAAACCCCCAACTGAAAAATGCCAAAACCCGAATTTTAACATAACCACTCTAAGCTAGAAATATTCCTTTGTTCTTTTCTGCCATTTAGAAATGTTTTACACAGAAAATACTGTAATTTCACTTACCTTTGAAAATCTTCCTCTGATATGACAAGGTTATAAAGGAAAAAAGGATCAGTGTCATCAGTCAATCGAACAGCTAAGTCCTAAAAAGATGTACATTTACATATTATTAAAATACTATAAGCTACCCAGGAGTCTTTAAATATTTTAAACCAGTATTGCAAACAGCACTGAATATTTCTGCTGTTTAGCTAAAAATACAATATAATTCAGGCAACTGATTCAGAATGTGTAAAACATTATCAATTAACACAACTTCAAATACTACAGTGGGGAAACAAAGAAAACTCTTTTTTGCAAACACGAACCAAGTCAAAACCTTAAACTCTGAGCAGCAAAGGTTTTGAAATTCAGTGTGTATCCATCATTTTCCAGAAAAAAAAACTATCTGCTATTATTTCCCCATCATGAAATAGAGTGTATCACTAGCAGTCCACTGTAATGATTCACTAACACATCACTCCCATAACAGGAAGTCTTTCAGAGCATACTGCTCCTAAAGTTTCTGAAACCACCAGCTGAAGTACTTTAACACACAGCTCTGCAAAGCAAACACAGAACAGATACAGCTGGAGTCCAAGAATGCCATAAGGAAAACTGCAGCATTATGCTGCTTAGCTTTCAAATACACACTCATTTGTTCACTGGAGGTCTACAGAGTGTTTTGGAAAAACTGCCTTCTCCATAAGCATTAAGCCTTTAATTACAAGGATGGGGTTCTGCAGTACACTAGGCCCAGGCAGGTTCTCCCTGTAACAAGGCTCACCCCTGTGGGGAGGATATTCCCCAGCAGAGGTACAAAAGTAAGCAGAAATGTGTCAGCGGCTCCAACACAACTGAAGTGTGACCACAGCACATGTACACACACAGAACTGAAACTTGTTTCAGGAATTCAGGTGCCAATAACACCAACAAAACCCCCAGGTAGAGATGTTCATAAACAAACTCAGGGATTTACACACGCAGAGTTGAAGTTAAAACTAATGTCACCCCAAGCCAGCTGGGGTGGATGGATGGGCAGGATAAAAATGCCTGCTTGGTCTGATGTTCCAGTAGCTGATGAAGCATTGGAAGGTCTCTTCTTAGAAGGATCACTCCCTGATGTGCCCAACTGCACTTCCAGGCTCCTCCTGACACAGGCCTGCAGCTCAGTACACAGTTCTAACTGAACTGCTTTTGCACGGCAGCAAGTACTGTTATCATTGCCACCAGCAGCAGAATCTTACCAAAAACTGCTGTATTCCTTTACAAACAAATCTTTACTCAGCATCGCTATAACCAACTCATGACCAATCTTAACATCATGTTGGGTGGATGAACAGTTTAGTGACAAATCAGGCACACAATAAAAGATATTACAAAGCAGTGGTCCCACTGTTATTTTCCCTGAGAATTTTCTTTTTCCCTACTCCCAATTTAGTACCTTGAACTAAAAGTACTCTTAAGCTCTAACTCATGCTCCCCTGAGTGTCCAAACACTTCTAATATGTAGGTATGCTAAGACTCATCAACAGCCAAACTAAAATAGAGGGCTAAAAAAGCTGGAGGGGGGCACAGGTGCAGAAAAACACGGTACCAAACCAACTAAGTTACTTAAAAAATTATATAAAAAATAAAATAAGGTCAAATGGCAAACACTAAAATCCCATTTTGCCTTTCCTTTTTCTATGTATCCTTTTACACAATGAAATTCAAGTAATACCCAGTGAGTGACACAGACATGATTCATTTACAAACCTTTTTAGGAACAGGATTAGAAACTGACAGCAGTTCAATATTCACTCGAACATTTAATTTCCTGTGTACAAAAAGATTAAACTCAGTAAAAAAATCAAGAAAACATTCTCCAAATAACATGTCTTCACAGCTGCATTACTAGAATCAATGACATTTCAAAAAAAAAAAAAATTAGGCAGAAGCTTTAAGAAAGCTCCCACTGATGACTCCTACTAAGATATAACAGTTTGAGTCACTGCAGCTCCTCAGCCAGAGCTGGTTTTTACTGCATGCTTGTTATCCACCAGACTTTAAATAGCAACGCAGAAGTTTTGAAACTTCTTTCAGAAATTAGAACCCTTGGAAAAGCCTGTTGAAGTTTATTAACGATTGTTCAAACTTCTGAAAATTATTTATAGAGTGCTACCTTGTCTTCAATGACTTCTTGGCGCATATGAAGTTATCTGCACTACAACACACACCACGTTCATCAGCCTTTCCGCCAATTCTCACACAGGCACGCCAGGCACACACAGTCTAACCCAGAGAAGACCCACAGTGCCGAAATTCGTTGTATTTTGAACGGACGCTTCACACACGGCACGTCTGGGCTCCCCCAGACACCAACACCCCGCGCTCTCCCACACATACGCCTCAAACCCTCGGTCCGAGGGCCGCGGGCCGCTGAGGAGGAGCCGCGGCTGAGGCGGGGAAAGGCGGCACCGCCGGCGGGCGACGCTGGGGCCCGGGAGACGCCAAACACCGCGCTGGGCGCCCGGCAGCCGCCCGGCCCTCGGGTCGCCTCAGCCCCGGGCACAGCGGCGCTTCTACCGAGCCGCTGCCGGTTCACTCCGCTGCCGCCGGCGCCGCTCCCCTGGCGAGGCACCCACGGCGACCGCCCGGCCCTCGCCGGCTGCCCTCGGCCTCGCCAGACCCGGTCCCTCCCTCACCCGGAGGGCGCCCGCAGCAGCCCCGAAGCGCCCGCACCGCAGAGCGCTCCTACGCCCGGCAGTGGTCAGAACGCAGAGCAGGCAGAAGGAAAGCGCCCGTGGCTCGCAGCCCCTCTGAGAGCGCAGAGAGGCCCCGCGCTCACCGCTCCTCGCAGCCGCAGCCCCGCACCCGCACCGACACCGCCCGGTCGAAGATCCGCTCCGCCGCCATCTTGCTCCCGCCCGCGGGAGGGGCCCCAACATGGCGGCGCGGGGGCCGCCGGGAGCGGCGATGGCGGCGGCGCAGCCGGGGCGGTGCGCGCACTTCGTGCTGAGGAAGGGGCGCTTCTGCAGGATGGTCCCGGCGCCCGGCAGGCGCTTCTGCGGAGAGCACGGCCACGAGGAGGTGCGGGGACCCTTCTCCGGCCGGGAGGGAGGGCTCGGGTCTGCCCGGTCTGGCGGCACGGGGGGGAGAGGCAGCGCCTGTGCCTTCCCTTGAGCCTTTTTGTGCCGGGGCACTCGCTTCAGCCCAGCGGTAACGCTCCCTTTGCATTAGGGGTTTATTCTTTTAGGATCCAGTCAAATATTAAGTTCTTATCTCAGTTGATCCATTCCGGCTTACCCACCTATTTTGGATAGATGTTTTATGAAGCTGATGCCCCTCAACAGCTTTTTTAAAACAGGACACTGAATGCATGCTTAAGTGTTTTCTAAAACTTTTCTAACTAGGAACAAAATGACAGAAAAAGAATTCCGTGCCCTCTTGATCCAAAACAGTGAGTATATATAACTGCTTTTCCTGTTCTTTGTCAGTATTCACATGATACTTACTTTTCTCTCCATTTGGCTTTTAGCACTGTCTATGAAGACCAACTACAAAAGCATTTAAAAAAATGTAACTCAAGGGAGAAGCCAAAGCCCGTAAGTGCCGTGTAATTTCAGCACTTCCTCTGGGATTTAAGACCTTAAACGTTACAGCCCTGCAGAGGATTTTCTGTTCTGACAGCAGTTGCGAGCTGCAGGGCAGCAGTTCTAGCAAAACCCTGCTGTAAGTCAGGATGGAAGTTCCATAAGTACTTGCTGAAATGCAACTCACATTCTAATCTCCTCATATCCTCTGACCCTCCTCACTGTAGTTTGGCCCAACTTTTCAGTTCTTAGTTACAAATAAAAACGTTGAATTCATTTTTTCTCAGAAACATACCTAGGGAACAGGTTCTCACAATGCCATTCATTTCAGAGGCTGGGTGAGAGGTTGTCCTGGCAAAACAAAACCTGCAGAGGAGGCTCCAGGTATTCCAGCAGACTGCCCACTCCGGCCAGACTGTCAGTGAGCCACGGAAAGCTTGGCTGGCAGCTGCTGGGGGAGAGAACAGGACATGTGTTTAAACAGATCTTCCAAGAAAGCAGAGGATGGCTTCTTTATTGCCTGCCTTTTGCCTTATCAGTATTGCACCTTTACTATGCCCTGGAAACCTTGTAATGCTCTCTGGAATCTGTCTAGTAAGCACTGACTGCTTTAACTCTTACAAACGTGTTCAATCCTGTAGAAGTGTGTCAGAAGAGTGATTTCTGGCTGGGATTCAGGATCAGACTATAGAAAGAAAAATTATGTGGAAAATCTTACTTTGCAGAGGATTCCTATTGCTATGTACCTTACCATAAGAACACTGAAGAATTTAGCTATTTGCTTCCTTGTAATTAACTGAATCAAAGTTATTTTCTTTTGATTTTTTTCCTAAAGGTCTACTTTGTTCAAGATATTAATGCAGGTTTAAAAGATGTAGCAGAAATACCAGAAAAACAAGTGAGTACATTATTTGTTTTTAAGTTCAGTCCTTACATAACATGTTGCAATTTGTCATATGACTGTAGAGAAATTAAAAGGTCTTGTATTTATTGGTGGCACTTTCTTTTTCCTTAAAAAGGTTCCTCTATCTTCTCTATCTATTGAAGAGCTGGAGAACTTAATTAGCAAATTGAAAAAAGCAACTAATGGTAAGCTTAATACTAAATACTAAAAATGTTTTCTATTGAATTGATTAAATATTTCATTGTTACTTTTGTTGTTGGATACCTGTAAAAATATGAGACAGGTGGCATAAAACATATCTGAAATAATTATCAGGCAGACCTCCAATAGCTAAGTTTTACTCCAAAAAATAAACTAGATTGAAAGAATGATAAAACACCAATCCTGTGTTCCCTTTGTTTTTCTTTTTTTTCAAATTCAAATATCACTACAGATAATGGTACAGCTCCATTATAAACATATGATGATAGATTTATGCTTCCAACAGCCTGTTTTGTTAGTGCTACAAACTAAGCTCATGTCACAATTGTAATGTGTGTTACAAACCAGGAACTCTTGGAAACCGAAAAGCGGTACCTAAAAGTTTTGCATTTGTCTGCAGGCCTGGAATTTCATCTTAAGGAACAAATACTGTCCCACCAGGCTTTGCAAGAAGCCTTAAATGACCCAAAGAACGGGGAATCTGCTTTCAAACACCTGAAACAACAGGTTTGGTCCGATTTATTAATAATTATAGAGGGGTTTGAGGGTGGAATTGTGCGGCTGTAAATTGGAGTGACTGGGTGCATAATGCCAGGCGCTTCCTGCAGAGGAAATCTGATACGATAAAACAGAAGATATAATCCCTTTCCTCTGTACACACATCATCTTTTCCCTAATCCCTCACTGAAAGGAAGGCTTTAAAAAGTCTTCTGCAGTTCAGTGAAGGAATAATTTTTCTGTGAAGCGTTACAATACACAGTGTATGTATTTGCTTGGTTCATAAATAATCTTTTGATGTTTGTAGGCTTCTATTTTAGGTAACATGGAAAAATTACATTTACTTGGTCCAGGAAGATGTTTTATTGAATTTGGAGCTGGGCGAGGAAAGCTGTCTCATTGGGTTGATGTTGCCTTAGAGAATGTTGAAAGTGTTCAGTTTTTGCTTGTGGAAAGGGCAACCACAAGATTCAAGGTAAGAAGATATTGTCACATCAGTAAAGTGTAATTTTTAAACCATTGCCATAGAAGCTGTTAGTGTTAACTTTTTATCCTCAATAAATTTAAATTTTACAAGTTTTATGTTCCATACTTCCATACCAATAGCAAATTGATTAGAAAAAAATCCTGGTGTTTAATGTTGAAAATTCACAGATGTTGAAAGAAAAAAAGTCTGACATTAATACTTGGAGCAAAATTATAATAATTAGTGGCCAGCCCTACTTAACGATCTTGTTCTGTTTAAACAGGTGGATGGAAAACATAAAAGGAGAGATTCTATGTTTGAGAGGCTTCAAGTAGACATTCAGCATTTATGTTTAAGTAAGTTCCTTCTCGGCCTGTGTCATTCTGAAATAGAGACTTATTACTAAATTTTGAATACTGGGGTTCCAGTCAGTTTGTAACATGCTTAAATGTACTTGGTTTTGAAGATTATTCTCGGTGGTTGCTTGTTAATGCTGTGTGTATATACACATATACACACAGGCATGTGTAAATATACATAGATACACATGTACATATATTTTAAATGAATTTTAAAGTTTTCTTCTTTTTGTAAACTCACAGGATATCATTACAGGTGAGAAGTACCAAAACAAATACATTTTGAAGGCTTTTTAGCACTTGCAGGATTAAACATGTTTGCGTTGTTTGTTTTATGTGTAGAATTAAGCAAATCATGCACCATGAATGCTACAGAATTTGTGAGAGCACCTGTCAGCAGGAGATGCATTAATGTCATATTTACCTTTCACAGGTAGAAAGGCTGAAATGGTTAAATGTGCTTCCCAGCCACAGCATCCTATTCTTTTAATTTGTCTTAACAAAAGACTCCTTTGAACAGCTTTTAACTGAATGTACCAATCACTGTATTTTTAGTAGTGGCAAAAATTTATTTCTAATATGCTGAAATTATATTATTCAGAAAAAACATAGAGGTGCTGGGGTAGTTTTGGATTGGATGGGATTTTATTAGTTGTTTTGGTTTTGTTTTTTTCCTCCAGATAAGGTACCTATTTTGGAGAAGAAAAAACTACCAGTGGTAGGAATTGGGAAGCATTTGTGTGGTGCTGCAACAGGTATGAATTATAGATTTGTGAACTGCAGAAAGTCAGAATACTAAACCTTATGCTCTGAATGGTCTGATCTTCCAAACTGTCCTTTTCAGCTTTTCGTGCCCTCTAACCCTTTGTTGGAATACAGTAATTCTATTCTAAATATCTGTTGACTCCAGTGGAACAGTAAAAGGATAATAGATATAAGGATACTTTAGGCAGAAGTGAAGCCTTTCTTGGCTTTAATAGATTAGAATGGAATAGTGTGTGGTGGCATGGGTCATGTATTTGAGAGTACTTTGTTTAGCACAGTTGCCTCTTCTTTGAAATATTTTTCTTTCTAAATTTTTACTGGCTGTCTGAATATGTATCCCAAGCAAACATAAAAATGTGTTTCCGTCCTGGTAACTTTAAACTAATACACATTTTCTGATGTTATATGGCTACTATGTAGAGAAAGACATCTCAAATATGACACCTTTATAGGTACTGTGACAAAGATGGCACAGTTAAGCATTTAAGAAGTACATGTACATATTAAATAGATTGTACCCTAGATATCAAACTTTTAGATCAAATACTTGTGTGTTTTACAGGGAGGAGATTTCCTATAATATGCCAATTTATTAACCAAACTATTTTAAATTCACTTGTGCAGAACAAATATTCCAGACTATAAGCCCTTAGAAGTTCCAGAGGTCTCATAATATTAATTTAACATTTAGGGTTTTCATGTTTTCAAAGCATGTTTGTAATTTTTAATTACCATTGAACTTGCTTTTTATTAGTTTGTGATGTATAATTTTTCTTTGTGGGAAGCACATTCCCAACCATGATAGAGCCTGTATAAATAAAGGCATGGTGTTTATGGATTTTTTGGGGGGGATGTGTTTGTTCATTCCCAGATCTTGCTTTGAGATGCTTGTTAGAAAGTTACACAATTTGCTGTGATGGAGAAGATGAAGAGCCTGCACCGAAACGCTCCAGGGCTGCTCAGACAGAGGTCGCTCCTCACAATTCTGCTGGTAATGAAAGCGCCAGAGAAGACCATAAGCCTGTAGCTGGAATTGTCATTGCTCTGTGTTGCCATCACAAGTGTGATTGGACACATTATGTAGGCAGAGAGTTCTTTAAATCAGTAGGACTGGGACCAGTAGAATTTAATTATTTTCAGAGAATGAGTAGTTGGGCCACTTGTGGCATGCGAGAAACCACAAGCAAAGCTTCTACACTTGAAGACAGTGAAGATCAAACGCAGGACACACAACATGAGCAAACACTCAGCAGGACAGAGAGTGGTTCAGATACTTTACAAGGGTATGTACTTTTTTTTTTCCTAGTAAATGGACTCCAGCAGAAAAGCTATGTATATTGGTGCATTAAATTGTTTTGGGTCCTGAAAAGGATTCATTTTGCGGAAACATTTAATTAGTAAACTTATAGAAATACTTTACTTTAAAAATACAGTGTTCATGGACATGCATTTCAAAATATTTCAGCAGTCATGCTTGCCTGACTGCAATGAACTTACAGTGATTTCAGTAGTTTTTCTAAGCTTAACTACTAATGTTAATTAACAAAACTATTTTCTGCCAGCTGTTCATTCTTTTCTTCCTTTCTCTGAAACTAGGATACTGAGTGTTGAGGAACGAAAGGAGATCGGTTGCCTTTGTAAACGGCTGATTGATCACGGACGGATCGAGTATTTACAACAACAAGGATACCAGGCTGCACTACAGTATTATACAGAGCCTGCTGTGTCCTTGGAGAATGTCCTGTTGACAGCTGTCCCAAGTCCTTCTTTGATACCAGAGCCAACTACATGACAGGAGATGGATTTGGAATTGGTAGAGAAAAAAAACACCCTATAAAACTCACCTGAATTTTTTTAAAAAGCTAATTCACTGCTTACAAAAAAAAACTTTTTAAGTATTTCCTGTACCCCAAAAAAGGTATTATATTTTCCAGTTTCACTGGGAGTTACAAATATGCAATCCAGTTCTCATCAGTGTAAAAATAAAATCCCTAAAAACATTTGAAACCTGTTGTAGCCTCTTTGCTGTGAAGAAGTTTAACTTGATATTTGCTTCCATTCACAGTTACATTCTTTATTCATTAGGATTCATGACAGGAGGAGGACCAGAAGTACCACTGTCCAGATTTTCTGAAAGAGAATAGATTAAAATAAGAGAAGTTAACATATTTTCACTTTGAATAGCTTTGTGTTTCCTCTTAAAATATTTGAGTAGGCCTAAGTACTTTCATAAGCCTGTGCTGCTAGGGAATCTATTCTGGAAGAAAACTTATGTCTAAACTGTCATCTTGATATATTTTAGCTAATTTGATTATTCATTCATGAAGTATTGATAAGAAAAAGGTAGCTTAGTGTTCTAAATCAAGAGCATTTCATTAATATTTTAAGCCTTCACCAAACACAGAATGAAGATCAGAGAGAACATTTTTTATCTGCCATGAAGTGCTCTCTGCAAGTAACAGCTGCCACCTGAACATCTGTTCAAAAGTGCTTATTTTAGTCTTCTACTGTAACATTTAAGCTGTTCCTTTGAGACTATGAACAGCAAATTTTTGTCATGTTTTAGAAATAGGATGAAACTCGGGGGGTGTTTTGTTTAAGTGACTGGATTTTGTGTCAGGGAAGGCAAGTTGTGAGAAACATCTGTTTATCAGGTGTTGATGCTTCATTACTAAAAGATGCATGTTGGGAACATAGGCATTTCTCCCTTAATCCTCCTCTGGAAGTACCATCTGGACGACATCCAAAAATAGGAGAAGTTAAGCTTCATGAAATAAAGGGTGCTAGAAGACCCACACTATGTAAACTGATTAAATTGCAATACAAAAGACAGTCATCAGCTTCTTATTATCCCTGGTGTAGGAAACTCAGGCACATTTATCTCAAAGCATCATGGTTCCAGGATGTTCCTACCAGAATATTTGCTGTTCTTGTGAAGACCTACTGTGCCAACTCCTGTTAAAAGTGCCCCTGCCCTCATTAAAACCTGTTTACAGAGTTTTTGGAAAACGTTACTAGTTTATTAAAAAGACTACTCATGTTTCATTTCTATACATATCCTAGATTTTATTTATCCAGTTTATCACTCTCTTCCTCACTGTATTGCAGAGAAATCAGAACTAATAAAAAAGCCATACCTGTTTTCTTGAGTGACTCCTGGATATACATGTGCATGAAGTCAATGCCAAACATTTCCTGTTGCTCCTCCTCGTCTGTGTTCTCACATGGAGGGAGTGTTACCTCTAGCTCCAGTGGGTTGTCTCTGAAGTTGACAAATCTAGGAATTCACCGGAAAAGGTTACTCTTGCAGTAAGCTTTGTCCAGAGAAAACAATTCTTTTGAAACTGAATTAAGATTTCTCAAGCAGTATTTTAAGCAAAATTAATTTAATTTTTTATTTTTATACTAAACTCACCACTCTATCAGTAGTATTAAGTAAACTAAGCTAAGAAGATGCTTTATAACAGTAGATGATTGCGGTGGGAAAAAATAATGTCCTTGTCATTTTGTCTTCAGTTTTTCACATCACTGTCAGGTGTATTGACCTTTCACAAACAGGTGAGTGGATGAGAGCAGTGCAAATGCCTCCTCGCAGCTTTGCAAGGCAGGAGCTAGTCCTGTCTCTTTATTCTTGGTCCATCCTTGGGCCTGTGCTTGTCTGTATTTAGTTAAGGAGGTTCTTCCAAAAGAGCTGAGAACAGGAATTGCCTTACTGGGTTAGGTGTGATTTATGTAGACTAGCATTCTTTCTCTAAAATGGCCAACATCCAGTAATCCAAACAACAGAAAAGTTTCTGCCATGGTATACTAAGGAGTAGTTCAAATTCTACCAACTAAGAATTTACATTATTTTTCATTTTCAATATCAAGTACAGGAGAGTTTCACCCATGTCCTTAAACCTAATAATTTTTGTTTAATTCTGAATACTTGATTTTTCCAGGGCAATGTTCTACTTTTTGTCATTTTTATGCCTGCCACATATTTTTTCTGCAAGCTCTTACCTTTAGAGAGTGATATAAAAGGCCAGTTATGGGAGGGGGCTTTGAAAAGAGAAAATGTATTATAGTCTACTTTTTCATTTGAGACTGTAGCTATCATAATTTACCACTTTAACTGAGTTTCACTACACAAAGCTTGCTTGACTAAATCCTTAATTGTTGTGAATCTGTAATTATGCTGATTTATTGTGTCCCTCTGTACAACTGTGGCCAAGCCTTTTCTTTTCCTCTTCCTTGGTATGACTCTATGATACACAACTCAAGGGAGGCTCTAGAAAGTATTTTCTAATATTTAATTTATATTTCTGTTGCTTTTTCTTACCTCAGATTTGTCATATCCTTCATACAAGCGGGAATATCCTTAAGTTTGTTGTTGCTAAGAACAAGAGTACTAAGATTTTTCATGTTACCAATGGTTTCTGGCAAAGAGTTTATTTCATTCCTTTGGAGCCACAAAGTGTGGAGATTTTCCATTCTGAAAAATAGGTATTTGTGCAATAAATCAAGATTTAGAAAATTAATCTTATCAGTAATTACTATAAAATAACTAATTTTTCAGTCACATAAAGGACTCATAATGCAACAAGTCTCAAAGGAAATCACATATCCAAGATAATCACCTAATCTGTTAAAAAATGTCATTGAGAATAAATATTTAACCTTATAGTTGATACTGAATTTATTCTTCATGGAATGGATTATTCCAGCTTATCCAAAACATCACATTAGGGCTGATAAAATCTTGACTTTGGAGTGAGGTTAACATAAAAAAATACCTTTTGAAGTAGTATTTAATAATTAGAATTTCAGTGCAATGGAATTGAGACTAAGATGAGCTTTATTTACCTGTCAATTGCATCAGGAAGCTCCTGGAGTTTATTTCCCCCCATATCTAACCATTCTAGATTCGGCATGTTGAGAAGAGCGGAAGGGATGGTAGTAAACTGATTCATGCACAAATCTATGTGTGAAAGCTTCTTTAAATCACTGAGCTGAAAAGAAGGGGAGATTTAATGCAAGTCTTTGTAGCAGTTGCAACAGTACAGCAGTGCTCTGCTAATGCTGAGAAACATTACAACACATTTTGGAGCCAGTAAACACAGAATGGTTTTGAGTTATAATAGCTGATAGCACCTAACAATAACAGTTTTGCCTGGAAGGTAGGAAGGTTAGGAACTGATAAGGCAGCAGAACTTTACCTCCCACCCAGCAGCAAGTGCCCTAACTGCTGACTACAATGCAGATATGCCCTGAGCCTCAAGAAGAAAAAGAATTTTAAAGACAGCACTGTCCTTAGCATTTCATACCTCATGAAATATGCCATTTTTTGTTAGTCAAATATCTAGATTTTTATGGATCAAATTGCATGGACTGTATTTTAGACTGAACCTTGACACCTTCCATACTGCGAAGTCTGATTCTGGGAAGACATTCTAAAAATGCAACATCGTGTCACAGCACTTAAGTGCTTTGGTGAATCGTGCCTTCACGTGCTTTGACAATGCACAAGTGATACAAAGATGTTTTATGTCAGATCTGGTCCAGTTGTCTAAGCACTGAATGCCACTCAAGTGCACGTAACCAAAGCTCCACGGTGTTCACATCCCTGCAGTCTCCATAGAACAGAACTATGGATTTGCTCTGAGCTGTTAATTTAAAAGCTATACACTCTACATTACCTCATGCAACCTGTATCCACATAGATTTTGTAAATTCTGGATTTTGTTAATAGTGTGTATTTCCATTTGAAGATTTTATATTGGGTATTGCTGTTTGGACTCACTCAGTTTTGCAAGGCGTGAATTACTGTCAACTATTGCCACTAATGGTTTTTAAAATAAATTAAAACAAGTATGTATGGTTACATGCTTGTCATCTCTATGCAAGAGATGAATAGTTAGAGACGCAGGTCTCTCACTTTTAAGTCACTTCAAATTAAAGTTCAATAGTAGGTGAGTAGTTGTTTTTATTGTCTAATAATTGCTTTTAACAATTTTGAAGACAATTGTTCAACTCTGCACAGGCAATAGTATAAATCACACAACCCCTTTTCAGAGCTGGCTGTTCTGGTAAAGATGCTTACAGTTGTGTCCTGACATATGGTACGAATTTGTACTCCCATGCATAAAAGGGGATTTCTCTGTGCTATGGCATCAGATTCTTAGTGGGGTCAATCAGTGAAATATCCAGCCTAAACAAATTGACGTGAAGTGTATCACTGCCCTCTGTGCACTACCAAGTCATTTATCTGGATGAAAAAAAGACTGGCTCCTACAGCTACTCAGAAATACGTATGTGCTTCTCATGTGGCTTCAGTTTGAACAGTCACAGAAAGATTGTTCACATCAGTGTTTCTGTGGAGTAGTTGTAAAATCACAGTATCACAGCAAATCTGAAAACAGAAGTGCAATGTTTAATGATAACTGGCTTTGGATAAATTCGAAATATTCATTAAACAAAACTAAACAGTCTGTCAAAACCTGAGGAGGAAGATCACAGATATTCCTGTTGACAGCCAGTTCCAGTCTTTCCAGACTGATGCAGTTACATATTTCCTTAGGAACAGACTTTATCCTGTTGTAACTGAGAAGCAGCTCTTGGAGGCTGGTCAGCTGTCCTGCAGAGAGCATGAGAAATGTTCATGTTCATTCTATTTGAAACACAATATTATTTGTGTTGTCTAATCCTTTTACTGTTATATAAATGTGTTCTCACAAAACAAAACAAAACAAAACAAAACAAAACAAAACAAAATCACCCAACTGCAAATAGCAGCACTTCAGGACTCTTTAGTACAGAACTGCACTCCAGTTGAGTGCTTCAAGGAAAAAACCAAAACCCAAAAAATTATGAATAGGCTACTCATACTGTGGACTCAGAACATGAAATCTGTTTTTCAATATCACTTTGCCAGCTGCATTCTGATGTCTAGTCCCTGCTGTGCAAGCAGGCCCTTTTTTTGTCATGGGGAGCTTTCATATATATGTCTCTTCCACCCAGCCCCATTTTTAGTTCATAGGGAATCTACGGTTTGGGATCTATCTCACTGTTAGATTTAAATAATCTATTTTCTTACTACCCAATAGGATTGTTAGACAGGCAAAGGACACAAAAATGGCACATTTGTGCAAGACCAATTCTCTTAGAAAAGCAGTTTAAAGTAAAAGAAAGCACAGCTCACCAATTTCTTTAGGTACACTTTCAATTGAGTTCCGGGATAGATCCAGAACAACAAGGCTCTGAAATCTTCCGATAAACTGAGGAATTTTCAGCAAACTAGTTCTATGAAGCTGCCATTCCTGGAGATGTATTAGTTTCAATAAGCATGAAGGTAATGTCTACGACAAGAAATACAAACCAGAAAAAATGCAGCTTAGTGTGCAAGAAGAATACAGGCTGAGGCAGAAGTTTTATTTCAAACACTAACAGTCTGTCCTTCTTCAGCTGTACTATAACATGTAGGTTACAAAATGAATCCTGGTAACTGTTTTCTAAAATATGCTAAAAACAGCAAGCATAACTGATATGATTTTAATATCATGCATATTAGGAAAAGGTATATATTTTATAAACTTTACATCAATATATCAGGAGAAGGTTCTTCCCCCATGGGGTGGCTGGGCACTGGAACAGCTCCCCAGGGAAGTGATCACTGCACCAAGCCTGACAGAGCTCAAGAAGCGTTTGGACAATGCTCCCAGGCACACGGTGTGACTCCTGGGGATGGTGCTGTGCAGGGCCAGGACTTGGACTCGATGAACTCAGCATACTCTATGATTCCATGATCCTGAAGTGAACATCAGTGGGAGTTGTCATTCTGATCACAGAGCCACATTTGGCTGCCAGGATTTAGGTACCTGCACTACTGTCATTGACAAGTTTCAGGCTTGTTTTTGGTTGTTTCTTTCTCTCTTTTTTTTAAACAAAATCAATATAACTGAAGATTAAATTGTTCTAAATAGATTTTTGCCCATAAAGGGAGATCTAAATTCTATTTCCTATTCTGTCAATAAAACCAGTGAGCAGCTGAAGCAGAAGAGCGGAGGGATAAAAAAACTACAATGTCTGTATGCAGAGTTCTGAACCAGGACCACTGGCCTACAGACCACCAGAGGATTGCTGGGTCTGGCTGTCATGTTCTCACTGGCCTCAACAGAGACTAATTCTCAACACTTTCTTGGAGCTGGTCTGTGCATTTCTGCATGGCTCAGAGTGCTGTTGGCCTTCACTCTGCCAGCACTGACAGCAGATTACCCCTGTGCATGAGAAACAACAATAATCATGTTCTGGGAATCTACTGGCTCATTTTCACTCTTAGGGAAAATAAACAACAGTAAGAAATATATTCATGCACCCAAACATAGAGGGTTTTCACCTTGATAGGGTTTTCACCTTCAGTAGTCCTGGTGTATGGATGTTAAATGAGAATTTAATTAATGAAAATCACAATTTGCAGTGTAAATAATTTCTAATGCAGAAAAGCCTTTGGGCTTTGTTTTTGCAGAGTAATGTTTAATATTCTGGACTGAAAAACACCCAGCTTGCTTTTACACTCACAGCAGTGTGTCCCAATTCACTGTTAGCAAAGCACGGTGAGTAGTTAATAGAACAAAAATAGTACAACTGGAAGTGTGAAGTTGTAAATAGTAGTTTTCTAATACATCAGTCATTCAACCCAAGCAGCATTCATTCCTATTAACATTACCTTCCATTCTTCTTCCTCTATCCTCAAAATTGCTCTTCCACCTTCATTAATAACTTTTTCTTTGAGCTTTGCTAAAGCAGCTCTCTCCTCCCAGACAAGCAGCAGCCTACAAGGGAAAGAAGGTCTGAAGTGGTGCAACAATGAACACAGACATTAATTACTATCCTATCTACTTTCTGGAGAAAAGAGAGAGAATTGCCTTTTTGGATGTCAAATAACATTAATTATATCTGGATGCTAAATATACTATCAATTGGAGAGAAGACAAGCACTTAATATTGGGCTGAGGTAGTTTATAGGAATTCTATTTTACAGTTCTTCAAATTTACATTCAGAAGGAAGACATAATTCACTTTCAAAATGTTGCAGCAGGGCAACAGAATATAAAGTGATGTGGGATTATGTTCCAAAGCAATTTTGGAAGCAGCCATCTAAAATTAAAGCCTTGCATTCCACCAAATATAAATGCAACAAAATAAGGTCAATCAGCTAGGGATCCTTTTAGCTTGATTGCTAAAGGGGATTTAAACAAAAATTATGACAGCTAGGCTAATTCTCTTTCTTTCTGCTTCTATTTTCCATTAGTAAGTTTTGAATTCGTTATTCCATTTCAAGCACATTTGATAAATTAAGAAGAGCTCCAAAAATAGAATGCAAAATTTCTTCAAAGTTCATAAAATTGCTGGCCAGACAGAAGACAGAGCAACCCCCTTAATGCCTCAATGGAGAAGAAAGCACAACAAATGAAATCTTCACTGGTTTGAGCATCTACAGAGCAGAGGATTTTTGTATCTGAGCTCAGGGGATTTAGTGTATATACTAATATTTTTACCACAGACACTAGATAAATTCTAATCACTGGGAATTCTGCTGGAGTAACTGAAGAATTAGAGTCTGGATGAGTTTGAAAAGACCTGTTACAGTCTTCTGAAATGTAACATATGGTCTAGCTTTTCACATACTTAGAGATCTACAATTTACCTACCTTCCTGCAGACCTCTGCCTGAATTCCTTTTCTTTCTGTAGTTCTTCATTTATCTTATGTATTCTCACTTCCCAGAGTGTCTTCACAGCAGTGAATGTTCCCAGGCAAACTGCAGTTTCAGCCATGATCCTTTACATCCCAGGAATCTGACTGAATTTCAGGTTCAATGCACCACTTCATGTATCAGTTACCAGATGGGGACAGTGATGTGAAAACTAAAATACTGCAATACACTTCATACAATATAATGAATACAATTCATTATATATTAAGTTATTATTAAATTATTTAATGCAGAGAACTGACAGGATTTTACGAACTGTAGTCTCTGCATTCTTACTCAGAATCAGTGAACAAGTGTTTCTCAGTTGCTTCCCATGGTAGCCTAAGTACTGAGCACAATTACTAAATGAAGATTTGAGCATTCATTCCCATCCCAGGAAGAAATTAAGCTGTTACCTGCAACCTAAGGCCGTTAAATCCTGATAGCTACTTCCGGGCAGCTACCTGATATAAATACTTGTTACTAAAGGAGTTTTGCACTTTACAAAAACTGAACTGTTCCTGGAAATTAATTGGTATACTTTATTTGCATTCATTTTCTTCATAGCTGAACTCATTACAATGTATTTTATAATTAGTAATGCATTACCTTTAGGAAAAAGCTTTTAAATTATTCTGATCTCTCTCTGAATGTTTGTGTAGCCCTGCTGAGTGTCAGAATTCGCATTTAAAATTAAATTCAATCTAAAGTTTTGACGTCATCTATGCCTTAGTGAGATAATTAATACACGTTGTCCTGAAGAGCAGCAGAGTAGGATACTTACTCATCCTAATCAGTGCAACCCTCTAAGAATCATTCTTACTGCCATTACTGGGGCCAAGGTAATGATATTCAGACAAGCTTGTAGGACTGAACCTCATGCCAGCAGCAGTGTGCTCTGAACACTGATGATCTGAATGCTCCCTTTCTAACTTTTTACTAATACTTGCAGGGGCAAGTAAGAAAAATATCTTATATATGCTTCAAAATGAGAAAAGGATAACCTTCTTCCAAACAAGCAGGTAATAAACAACAAAAGGGGAATTTCAGCACTTTTCATACATATATTTCCCTACAATAACTTCTGCCTGTCTATCTTTTAGAACCAATCTTTTCTATCATATTTTTTCTGTTATAATTTTGTATGGCCTGGATAAGCCACAACTGCTTAGTGACCATTTTTGTGTTCAAACTGTCAGTCATTCTATTTTATATTTACTACATCTTTTGCTAGCATATTTATTTGTAAAGTTTGATTGTACTGAAATCAAACTCAAATGTGTAGGCAAATAAAATGTAAAATTTCAGGATTGCCTCTGTTGTAAAGACAGCAAAAAAATCAAATTACAAAGTTCGAATAAAGAAGATTTTGGTCTAATACGTTAAGATTTATGATTCTTGGTTGTTCTCTGTTTGTTAAGGAAAAATGGCAGGATTTGACAAGTGACACAAATGGCAACCCCAGCGTGGCACAGTGCAGTCTGGCCTTTGGGTTCCTAGAGAGGGATGGGATTTTTTCCTGTAAAGAAAGTACTGTATCCTCTCTCCCTCCCCCACATAAATGTGATCATATTTACTGACTCCTGGGGATGGTGCTGTGCTCAGTTGTCATCAGAGTAACTACCCTTCCCAATCCTCATCCCAACATGCAACAGTAATGTTATATATGCATGAGATTTTTTGCTCCAATTAGTGGTTACAATTCAAATTGCCTGATTTTTTCAAGATTTAATTTCCACTGAGATTAAGCGATAAACTATAATTTCTTGTTGTTTAGAGACAATTTTTGAACTACAAGCCTTTTTAGGTAGAAAACTAGAAATCTTTTAATATAAATTGTGCAGAAAAGAGACACTTGTTAATAGTTGTACTGCTAAACCCAGTATCATACTATACAGTCAAACCAATACTTATTTCTAGTAAAGCTTACTCTGGGCAACTCTCTTTTGCCGTGGAAAGCCTATTATTCAATATATACTGCCTCAGAACCATGAAATACGAAAGGGCGTAAGTATATGACTATTTTCAGGATGATTTCATAATATAACAGGATTACCATCAAAAAGTTCTTATACTTAGGTCTTACTATTTGTCAAGAAAATAAAAACCATAATAATCATGCCATCACAGCCAACAATTGAGAAGTGAATTCCCAAGTGTGGCTGTAAAACAACTGCAAACTCACTCCCAAGTAATCAGATCTCCCAATAACTTCACTTCCAAGCATCAGAAAGAGTTAATAACAACAACTTACCTCAATTATTTGGTGTTTTCAAGGATTTTATGTGACTCATTGCTTGCTGGACAAGAGCAGAGATAGATTATGAATCTTGTCTGTATTACCAAAGCCATTTAAAACTCTCACTCAGACTCCAATGCAATGTCAGTCTAATTCTAATTTTAACCTATGCTGAGAATAGAAGGCATCACATGAGGCACTTCTGCACACCCCCAAGCATTTACCACTGTTAAAGTCTTCCCAGTTTGCTGAGTGTGACTGGGCTCCCCTAAATTCCTGGACTCCCATTAACAGAAGTTTAAAAATTGTACACAAGAACAAAGGAGTACTTCTTGTGCTACACAATTAGCTTGTTTTGATTTAAAAATGACAATTAAAAATAAAAAAGGCTAGTTTTGAATTGAAAATGACTGCTTTCTTTGGTAATGTTTCTCTGCAAGGTAACTGAGCTTCAAAGTGCTATTAAACAGCAATGTTGACTAAGCAGACTAGAAAAAGTATTACAACACTAAGTATTTTACTCATTACTTTTGCCCATGCTGAAGAATTCTCTTACTGAAGAATTTTAGTGCAAATTATCCAAGTCCAGACAGAAAAGAAATCTTTACCAGGATGTGCAGAGGGGTTATTACTCACCCCTTCTCATGCTTCCAATCATGAAACATTTTTAATATTCTATATCTTCAAATAGCCCTTGGAGAAGGTAGAAGGAATACAAGTCTGTCAGAATCTTTTTCTTCAATCAAATGGAAAGAGACACAACAATAAACACAGGTCACTATTTGAGGCACAAGCCATAAAACTGGATAGTTCTAACAAATTACACTGGAGTATAAAAGGGGAAGATGAAATTTTAAAAGTATCATTAACTTGGTTATAACCCTACCACAGAACTTTTTAACAAAAACCCCCAATCCTTTCTTGTCCACAACCAACTAAATGCATGAACACCAATACCTACTTGAAAAGTCACTAAGTACGTCAGCTTTCAACCCTTGTAATCTTCTATACTTCTTTTTTTTTTTTTTTTTAAAGGATATGTGAAAGCAAATATTATCCAAAAGATTCTCTGTTATAGGAACTTCTTTCAGTTTTGGTACAGATTCAATCTCTTGATCTAAACCAGTTGTAACTAAAATCCTCATTTTCTCCTCCTTAAAAGAAACAGATAATTAGAGCTAGGAAAAAAAACCCCAAACCTCCCATTTATTGGAATTTTGAGAGACAAAGAGATTTTGAGCTCCTTGTGCAAGTAAAATTTTTCTGTCTTAAATATTTCAAAGCAATTATATTGCTTTCTTTCACTTATATTTCCTCAATTTATTTTCTCAATGGTCATCAGATTAGAAAATATCCTATTCAGACTAAGCCCTTACCACAACAAAATACTTGTAGGGAAGTAGACATTAGGCTGTATTCTTTTGGTAGCCTTGAGTACAATATGTTCTTTGAGGTAAGAAGAAATAGTTTGAGTCACCTGTACAGGATTGCCTGCATAAAATTCACAAATAAAAACAATATTACTACAATTCTTTGTGGCTTTATATTTTTTATTAGGAATAAATAAATCTGATAAAAATGAAATAGGTGATAAGCATGATATATTAGTCAAACTTTGCAAGAAATGACCCTTATATAAAAGACCCTTATACCACAATAGAAATATAAATAGCACCTAACACGGATGCTCCACGCTCCCCCTCCTACACTACCAGCTTTCCTCTCATTCAGTCTCAGCATCATGGATAGCAGGGACTCTACCTCTGGTAGCCTGTGCCTCACATCTTCACAGGTAAATGCAATAGACAACTTTGGTCTACAATTTTGGAGAATGCTCCTGGTTTTGATCTATCTGAAAAAAGGAGAAAAAGTCCATTTTGTGCGTCACAAATTAATTTTTAAGGCCATGCAACGGTCTTTCCTTGTGTCTGTGTGCAACATATTTCTAGAAGGTATTTACATCCAACAGTTTTCTTCATGTCTTTCATTAAATCACCAGTGCAATCCTCATGATCTGTTTAGTTTACCTTAAAGCCACATAACTGATTTCTGTTCTAAAGGCATTAACTTGAACCTATTCATTATGTGCATTGTATCTGAATTTAAGAAGTCCTTATCTCACATAGTATTTTTAATGTCCATTCTTCCTTGAATCTGATTAATCTGTCAGATTCTAGTATCTGAGTATCAATAACACAATGCAAGCTTTTAGAACATGTTCACCTTACTGTCACGCTTACCTAATGACAGAATAATGAAACAAGATCCTTCTTTTTTTCTTTGTTTTCTTTCTCAATAGGTTTTAACCGACAGATGCTTTCTATAGGAAACAAAAATCACTGGAAAGCATTAAGGGCTGAAACTATTTTCAGCCTTTAAAAATACAGGACATTCTAGGGAATATTAAGGCCTTGATAGTTATCAATAAGTGTTGCCAGTAAGCATTTGAATAAATATGGCCTCTTAATTTGTAGTTTGATAAAGAGAACCTGTGCAAGTAATTGCCAGGAAAAAGTGGACTAGCAAAAATACTTAAGAAGTTTACTCAGTAAAACAACAAAAACCTCTCTGGACATCTTAGAGCAGAAGCATTAAAGGCATTTTATTCGTATATGATTTTTGCATAATCCCTTTTTGGAATTTAGATATTATTTGTTAAAGTAAATTTATGTGTCCCAAAGGAAGAACTGTGAGTATTCCCCTTCAAATTCCCATTCAGATTATAAATACTGCAGGTGTAGAGCATTGGCACCCAGTCACACCAGCCTGACAATCATTCTCACTAGAAAAGGCAAAATAAAGACATTCCACCACCATATTCAGAAGCTGTGACCTATTCAGTTTGACAGGCTGCTGTAGAAGAAATTACAGCAATACTAATTGAAAGAAGTAACAACTAACTGAGACTGATATCAGCTGTTGAGAACTTTTAACCACATAACATTATTATATAATGCACGTAGCAAAGGGCACATGTTAGCAGAGACAGCTTTTATAACTATTCAGTCTAATCCACAGAGTTTAAAGGCATATTCTAGCCATGGTTTCCTTTATTTAAGGTCCAGCAGCATCGAAGCAGGGTTCTCCAAGTAAGATTTCCACAAGTTAGAAAACCGGGCCATTGTAGCTCCATCAATGACGCGATGATCAGCTGACCAACTCACATTCATTATTTGTGCTTTAAATACTTCACCTTTGCCATTATATCGAGGAAGAACCTGAAAATCAGAGGAAGGAAAAAGCCAGAAATATTAAATACTTTCATTAGAAAATCTGTATGTTTTTGTTCTTGTTAATTGGTTGATCTAAATTTAAACATTTTGCTAAATTAGACGGACAGCAGTAGCACCATGCAAAAAACCAAGACCTTTCCATTGTTGTTTGTAGATTAGATTATATTGCAAGCCTGCATAATAAACGGTCATATCCTGTTTCTACCATCATGGAAATACTGAGGTAGTGTAAACCTTTCTTGACTCAAAGGTTTCTTCCTGAATAGTTTATTGCACTGCTAGCTCTCAAAGTGGCAGTTTCCTTAAAGCATCTCTAAAAAAATACTCAGAGGAAGAACATAGAAGTAATTTCAGTTAATACTAATTCCATTTCCAGCACTGAGTTCAAAAACCTATATTAAAGAATTAAAGCCTGAAATTCAGAAAATATAAAACTGCCTTCACATTCAAAATTCTGTATGGATTCAGCTGTCTGGCTTATGAAAATAAACTTCATTTTCAGAATACTTCTCAAGTTTTCTGCCTGATGATAGTAAAATTGCTATTGCCATGTTGCAAAACTTGTAAAACTGTATTTATGTTGTTTCTTAGTAACTAGAAGGCTAAACATAGATGTGAGTGAAATAGGACAGGATTCTAGAAAATAAATATGGATGTTTGGTGTAAGAGACTTCTAATTAAACATTTGGAGTCTGCACAGTCATCTAAAAACACCACAAATTTTTCAATCATGAGCTATGCAGTTTCTCTGCAACAAAGGGAGATTCCATGTTTCATTTTCATTACAGACGGCCTTAGCTAAACACATCACTGAGACAAAGTTAATATACCTGTATCTTTCCAAGTGCTCCAATAGCTACTTCAGGAGGTAGTATCACTGGTTTGGCGTAAGTGCCACCAATCTACAAAATAAAAAGCTGGGGGTATTATTTAAGAATTTTTTCTTAAGCAGATTGCCTCTTGAATTAATTGCTACAGGTTTTTGCATATTAAACTTCAGTCAAGTTTTTCTTTCGGAAACAGATGTAGCTCTCATTTTTGCTGTACTTACTGTGCCAATATTTGAAAGGGTGAATGTTCCCCCAGTGAGGTCACTTGTTCCCAGTTGGCCTGCAGAGCCCAAGGATTGCAGGCGATTTAATTCCACAGCAATGTCAAACACGCTGCAGACCTGAACATTTTTCACATTTGGGACAATTAAACCTTGCTCTGTGTCCATAGCAACTCCAATGTTGTGCGAAGCCTGCAACAAGTGTCATTAAACAGACATTAATACAAGTTTTCAACATCATTTAACATAAAAAGCCACTTAAATCACACCTTTCTGATTTATCTTTTTAACTTGGAAAGTGTTGTCTTTAGTAAGAAATTCCTGCATACAACTTGGAAGAAAGAAAAGGATGTAATTTTTTTAATATTAGCCTCATATCTATAAACCGTGAATTGATGCTGACAATTTCACCTCCAGAGAATACAAAATCCGGGAATCAATTTCACACTGAAAACATTGCACTGTAGGATGATTATATGTGTAACAAAACATAAATAGCAGATCTTAATGAGAGCACCAAGATTACAAAACAAAAACAAAGAAATGGAGTTGCTTTTGATTTTTGGAAGGAATATTCTGAGAGATGTTTACACAACAGCATAAAAAGAGTTTGTACTGCAAGGAGCAAGTACACATCACTTAAGAAAACTGATATTTTCTGCCCAGAAGTATCAATCCAGCAGTCTGTATGAAAATTAAATAACTATCAAGACTGCACTTTAATATATAAGGGTTGAGTGTTGGAACAATAGAACCACTGCACCATTACTTTAAAATTGTAATAGATTTGAAATGTTCTTATTTTAAAAGCTTGGCTCATATTCAGATGAAAAATAGGAAATCAATATATTAATATGCATTTTTGAGGCAAGTTGAATAACAAAGTGACTGGTATCTAACAAACTACTGAAATAAGACCAATAATAAATCAAACACAGATCTCAGAATCTGAACACACAAATTAATTTTCAGCCCAACACTCTAATTTTGGTTCTTAAAATTAGCTCAGCCATTCTGGAAAGCTCTTGTTAGATGTTACTTTAGGTTTTATGCTCATATTTATCCATAGTTTACAAACCTTATATGTGACATTTTGACAGCTCTCATCCAAAGAAGCATTAAGAATGGGATACTGCAACAATCCCAGAGAGGCTGCCTGGTTGAATATAACAAAAGAAAACAAAATGGTTTTTAATATTTTATAAGCAGAGAGCTCCACAGAAAATAAATAATAGTAGGTGACAACTTAGGTTAATAACTGTGTGGAACGAGTGTTTGGGTAGCACTCTGAGTGCAACAGCATTACCAGAAGTTTCACACCAAGCTACGCATTCACTGCACAGCTCAGGCAGCGCAGCAGCCTTCAGTGAGGCCGACAGCTGGAAATGGAACCCCAGCAAGCGAAGGAGTGCAACTGCCTGCTCGTCTGAACAACAGAAGGGATGTACTGAGTGACCTAAGGGACTTGTCAGCAATACAAAGATTATAATAATATAATAATAATAAATGTTGATGATAATAATATTATAATCAACAACAACAATGCATTTCATGTAAGGCTCATTTTAAAGGAGCTCAAAACATACTGACAATTTTGAAAATTTGTTTTGTGCAATTCATACACCTAGTGATGCTTACCTCCCTATTATACAATGCTGAAGCTGCTCTATCCTTTTCTATTAATATTTCCAAAATTTTCAATGATATTACACAACCCTAGCTGCAATTCCAACTGTAAATTGATAAGTGCTTCAAAAAACAAAACAAAAAAAAATTGAAACTTGTGAAGTGCCATAACTCAGATGATAGAAAGGCACTCCAAATTGCCAACAATCACTGAACAGATTTTGGCAAAACCTGTGTAAATACTCCATCCAATGTTCTGCTGTATGCCTCACCTTTATGAAGAAAGGCATAAAGGAAAGTTTAACTCCACGGATTTCAGCTAGAGGTTTCAGCTCTTCTCGCAGCTGAACAAGTTGAGTCAAATCAATCTCATCACAATAACCAAAGTGGGGGATCTTCAGGGCTGCACTCATAGTCTTCACCATGGCCTTCTGAAAACCTAGAAAATATTCATTATCTTCTTAAACCAACAAAAGGAGCTTTTGTGAAGTTATGGTGAAATTTCATCTGTTTCCATTAATCAAATTACACAGCTTACAAAATCCAAACCAAAGCCAAACCACAACAAAAAAAGAACGGGGTAAAGAGTATTTATTCAGTTATTCAGTTCATGGAACTCAATTTTTATTACTGTAATACTTTGGACTATATTACTGCATCTGTCTCCTATGTATGTGTGAGTTTGAAGTCATAACATGATAATCTGCTTTACTCATTCCAGCCTTGCCAAATAACACTGCTTGAAAGGCAAGCAAAAAACTTTTCTCTTCCCCTTTTAATGTGATTTTTTCTTACCTTAGCATCTTTTACGGCACTGTTCTCCAGAAGAAGTGTGAATACTATTCACATAACAATGCAGTATGCTATTATTAAGCACTGACAAACCCTTCAATTCACTGCACTTTGCCACTGATTGAATAATGTTTCCTGAGACAAATCCATGTTCCAGAATTCCTACCTGTTTCAGCATACATGTGAAGAATGAGCTAGTGCAATTCCATGCAACAATAACATGAACAAATATTTCATAAAATAATTTCAGCAGAGATGCTTCTTAAAGAGAATGTTTTCCTAAATGCTCACTTGCATAACAATAACATGAAACACATTCCCATCAAATGGAATCAGCTTTTACAGAGCAATATTTACTGGTAGCCTATTGGGAACATATTCTCGAGATTTTATATTTCATGATTTACCTGTCACAGGCTCAGTTTTATCTTTTCCTGAAAATACAATGGGTCTGGAAACAGGTACAGGGATTTTGCGTGCTTTGTCCTTTGGAGCAGCTGGCACAGCCTCTGTTTTCCGCAAAGGTGGGACAATTTCAGCTTTCGGTGATGGAGGCAAAATAGCTCCAGTTTGTTTGGCCAAGTAGTTGAGTATATCTTCTTTAAGGACTCTGTTATCTTTCCCTGTCCCAACAATTTCACTCAATTTAATCTGAAAAGTACATAATAAGCTGTGACACTTTAGTTTTACAGAAATATTAAAAAAACTTGTATTGTGAGCTAAGGTTAAAATTACTCCCATTTCCAAGCCAACATATCTGCAGTTTTCTTTCCCTCTCTATAATTTATTAGGTACTCAACACTGTTCAAATCATCCAAAAGCCCCACTAGGTGTTTGATTGCATACTTCAAGGAGGAACTACGAATATTATTAACCTCTTAATTACCTCAGAGGATCAATAGTGAAATATTAATTTGAGAAAAGCTATTTGTTATTTAATTCTCTCCTAAAAACGCATCACAAGCTTTCAAACCCAATGGAATATTCATAGATTCATAAGGGAAAAAGGTGTTAGAAAGGCATGTAAAACATCACTTAGTATATTCTCTGCTCTAACTCAAATCTGAAAAAAAGATCAAGGCCTTTTTTTTTTCATTTTTCCCTCCTCCTTTCTCTGTAGAGATTCTCAGGAATTTACTGTAACTCTTTCTTATTTTTATCCTAAAAAGGTTTCCTCAGTCTTCAGCCTAAAGCATCCTAGCTGTGTTTCAAGCCCAGTAATTCTTTTTCTATCCACCATTATCATCGGAAAGCATAACCCTCTTCATTTTTACAACAGTTTTCACACATTCAAAATGTATCTGAAAACCAGCACTTCCTCTAGATCAATGTTCTCCTAGTTAGTCAAACTGCCATATAAAAGCTGGGTAAAATGCAGCAGGACCTTATTCAGCAAACCTACATTGTTCTCCATGGCCAGGCGACGAACTGCCGGGGTTGCTAATGTTTTGTGACCTTTTATCTCCTGGTGAGTGTGCTCTTCATGAGACATTGGAGGTGTTTCAACGACATCTTCTTCTGGGGAAACACCTGCAAACAACAAGAAAAGAAATTACTGCATTATAAGCCTGTGTTAAATTCCAACCTCAACCATTCTGCGATTCTGTGACAACTGACGTTTTCACGATTTACTTTGTGTTAAGGTGGATGGGAACACAGCTTGCTAAAGGCTGCTGCTTAAGCTAAATATTCAATAGGAAATATCTAGGAAATTTTAAATTCTAATAAAATACCACAACTTTGTCTACTCAAATTTCTTGACTTTATAAAGGGAAAAAAATGTTTTAAAATTTTAAGGAGAAAAAAAGTATACTTCTCTGTCACTTATTGTGTTATGACAACAAACATAAAATATGCAGGAGAAAAAAATGGCTTACAATACCTTTCGAAGCATCAATTTCAATGTCCACTAGTGGTTTTCCAACAAGAGCAATTTCATCTATGCTGTAATGGAGTTTTCTAATGACACCATCGTAACGACTGGTGATAGTAACAGAGGCTTTATCACTCTGTACCTCACAGATGCTATCAAACTGAGACACACTGTCACCTTCCTTTATGTACCTAGGAGATAAGACACAGGCTACTGTGAAACACAGTCCATGTAAAAATCTGTTCTTAGTGTATTTCTAAGAAAGCAGAGCTTACCATTCTTTTACTGTCACCTCCGTAATTCCTTCTCCAATGTCAGAAAGCTTAAACTGGACAATTTGGCCACATGAAACTTGAAACAGAGAGTAAGAAAATACAGCACATTTAATATTAAATACAAGATATCAGACAGAAAAATCTGAATGCATCAGAAATAGTCTACATTCCAGCCATATGTAAAGCTCTAACATAACACCCATAAAATAGCAAAATAAAATAAATTATTTTATTATGAAAAAGATTACCAGCAGATGTTCTGAATAATCGCTGTTGATGACTAAACTTGAGGGCAGATTTGTCAAACACGCACACATATTTTGATTTTATAAAGCGAATGTTGCTGCACGATCTAACGCGATGAATGCAAACCTGGGGAGAAAAGTCTCAAGGATTAATAGAATGGACTGAGGATGTAGAGCTCATTTAATAGTCCTGATGTAACAGTAATACTAAAATAGCTTCATTCTAGTCTATATAAGAGAAGTTCTTACGGAAACACAATTACACAATACCTTCTTGAATATACAATAACCTTTACATTAGCAAAAGCTTTGCCAGCTCTTTAACTTCTTTCACTAACACTGTAGGGAGATCAAAAGCACAGTGACACGAGCAATTAACAAAAATCATGACAGGATTTGGTGAGTGATTCATTGCTATTCTTTCTCTCAGGAATTAGCTTAATCAGGACAGGCACACAAAAAGAACACATACTATCAACTACATCAGCCATCTGAAATATTCCTATCCAGAATGAATGCTGGAAGGTTTCCCTACACTGCAGGGAAAACCAGCATATTTTTCTTCACCAGTTCTTATTCCCATCAGAGGTTGATCAGAAGTACTAATCAGAAAGGAAATTCACACCAGAGAGAACAGAGAGTTGCTCTTTCCTTTCTATTACTATACAGGATGCAATCGTCTTCAAGTTAACATCATTTCAAATCAGCTTCGATGATCTTTTTTAAGAACTGGGCATGAGATTGTTTTCTTTTATGGTTACAATTATATTTATCCAGAAATCAACTCAAAAGGGTCTACAGAATTTTCTGAAAGGCTCTTCAGACAAAACTTTATGCTTTACAGCATCATGTAATCAGTCATGACTGTGATCAAGAGCAAAGCTGCTAGCGCTTGCATTGACATAAACAGGTATCATTAATCTCAACACAAGTTAGTTCAGACATTCTTATCTAGTAAGATTTCTTAAATATAATGTAATTCTGGGGTTATGTTGTCTTAAGAGTGCCATAAAATTTATAAAAATAATTTCTCTGTAGATACTATCTCTAATTTAGAGATATGAAAAAAATTTAGGTGCTACAATGTACCTCAAGTAGCTCAAAACTGTAAAATTTAGAAATTATCTTCTTAGAGGAGCCAGAAAACAGCACACCTGCATGGGAAAGTTCATTTTAACTTCTTGTTTAAAAAATCCTTTCAGTAATTACAGAGCATATGAAACTTCCTGTTTCCCTCCCCACACCCAAAAATGTCCAAATATTTGCTATCATATTTAATTTTTAAAAAAGCACATTATTCAGCAGGCCATGCAATTCTGAACTGACACTGTACTCATTTTCTATATTATTTAATCTAGCATTGCAAGCTATCTTTAATATCCCCTTTCTTTAAGGAACCAACATTTATACCACACAATCTATCACAATGGACACAACAAAGTTATATCATATGAGTTACCTTTTAGCTGCCTGCTACTAAGATCATCCCTACTGATCTAGAATGAGAATTTTTCTAATTCCTATAAGCAAACAGAAAATCTTTTCATTAGTCCTCCAGCTTTCCATATTCAACAATCAGGTAACATGGTAATTTTAAGCTATGATTTAAAGCTCTCATTAAATTACAAAATTGGTATATAATGTACATCTTTACAGGCCTATTTTCTCCTATTTTTAATTCTAGGTTTCTTCCCACTTGAAGGTTACACGTTTACATAAAAATGTTACAGAAGAAAAATTGTTCAACTAGACCTTTTTGTCACAAACTTGCAAAAACCCTCTTTTCTCTTTATATGACCCTAAATGAAAAACATTCAGTATTTACCTGTGAAGATGATCACAAGGAGCACATCAAATCTCTGAACTATTTCTAAATGTGAAGTTTCACAATGATTTCCATGTGTTTTTAACCTTTGGTTACCAATGCGGATATTGAATTAGTAATGTGACTGCCAAAAAAAGAGACTGGTTGTGTTACAGAAGAGTTACCATGCTGTTTCATACTGTATCTGTAGGAACAATTCAAAATTACTGCATTTAAAAATATTTAGTCTTCCTGGTTTGAAATTTTGCACATTCTCTACCAAAAACTTGGTATGCTAGTACGTTAAAGTAGTAATACAGTACACAATCTCTTCACAGAACAGTGCTCCTTACTAACAAGGAAAAAATTAAAATGCATTAAATAAAGAGACTGTGCTTATAATTTCAGCATTTTATCACCATAATACTGGTGTAATGCCAAATAAGGAAATAAAAATAGCACATGAAAGACAAAATTAGCTTTAATATCCATAGCATATCCATCTACATATTTTGATATCTGGAAAAGTCTATCAATAAAACCCAAACATAACTACTAATACTGAGCTTGTTAATGGCACTACTATTACACTACACAGTAATTTAAAGACAATAATGCCACAGCAAGGTAACAGCTTTCTTGTGCAAGTCTTCCATGTGCAGAGTTGCCCTACCAAGAAGGAGCTGAGGGCCCACTCAGTCCCTCTCTGGTCCTGAGGCCACCCCAGCCAGGCTGCCAGAGAGCTGTGATTTGACCCAAGCCAACAGGGCAGCTGAGTGCACTCGGGGGAGAACTGCCTTGCCCCTCAGGTTCCGGTTTGGCTGTTGCCTTAAAAAGAAGCCAACTCTGATTTTCTAAATTACCACTGATCCTGAAAATGTATGCTGGCCTCAGAACAAAATATTTTTAAGCAGCCTGCAGAGAACTGATTACCTGATGCAGTAACACTAAATTTGCAAGTCAAATTGAACAGTTCATGCTCAAAGGCAATGACATTGCATTAAAGGATACTGCCCCGCTGAACTCTTTTGACTTCTGCTGCATTGAGTCATTTTAATGAACATTTCCTCACACTGGATCTGTTTTGCATACACATTCTATATTTCCAAGTATATAGCTGCCAATATACTAAAGCAACATCCCTGGTACCATGTTTTAGTCCGATGCCATCCCTCATCTAAATACCCGGGACATGTCCCAGTGTCCAGGTAACGGCCATTTCCCTACCACTTAACACAAAGGCTGCCTGGCTCAGATTCAAAATGTGCTTGCAGGAAACACACACTATGAAACAGCCAATTCTATAGCTCAGCACGCACATAGATAAGATAAACATTCTCATCTTATCAGAATCTCCCTCTGGATTTAAGAGTAGAAATAAAACTAAAAAGAAAGTGTTATTTGCAATGCTCCTAAAATTCTAAATACTTATAAATTACTAGCTGAAAACTAGATTACAAAAGTATAATTTAAAAAAATTCTTCATCATTATGCTTTAAAATTACAACATGAATTCTTAAGAGAAAAAAACAATAGAAACTGGAACTGATCCCTAATTTTGTTTCTAAATTTCAAAAGTTATTTCTTTTCTAACATTTCCCAAAATGGTGGTGATAAAATTAGAAACCAACAGTCTTCACAACAGCAAGAAGACTATAATACAAGAAGACAGAAGAAAGCATGAACTAAGTCTTCACGACTGTATGTTCATGAGATTGTAAGTATCTTAAATGACAACCAAGAAGACTCACTTCTTATGGTAAGGTATCTCAACTACTTTTGAAGTATAAAAATTCCTGGGATTCAAAGAAATCCGTTTCCCTTTTTTGTACGTGTAGCCACACCGTCTCCGTGCAGATGTGGTATGCAAAGGGAGCTGATGCGTGGGCGGAGAAGCGGTGATGGCAGTGCAACAACGTACAGCAAAGCAATAACGGGATAACTTGGAAATAACAGGAGAGGAGGATGTCACTGGCTTTTCATAGAAAGGCACACGTTTCTTTCGCACGGAGCACGGGCAAGGGCAGGGCATTGCGGGGCTGCACAGAGCGGAGGGTGTCAGCGCTGGGGTCCCTGTGCAGAGCGCGCGGGCGGTCCCAGGCGCTGCCGGGGACTCGGTCACCAGCGCGGAGCACGGGGAGCGCACAGCGGGGAGGGGAGCTGAGGCGCTGCCCGCCCCCGGGACTGCCGGGGCGGCAGGTCCGCGAGTGCGTCGTGTTTGCAGAGGCGCGGTGCTCGCTGTCTGCCCGCCGGACGGCAGGAACACGACTCGGGGATGCCGCGCGTTATCCCTCCCCTCCCCGGCTGGCCGGGAGCACCGCCGCCCGCGGCGCGCCCGCTCCCCTTACCAGGCGCCCCGCGGCTCGGCAGCCGCTCCTCAGCGCGGTGACGGCCGCCATCTTTCCCCGGGCAGAGCGGCCCCGCACACACCCCCGGCACAGCCAACCGGCGGCGGCCGCGCCGGCACAGCCAACCAGGAGCGGGCGGGGGCCGCGGGCCAGGCGGGGCGGCCGGCGCTCGGGGCACACGCACGCCCACGGGAGGGACCGGGAGACCGCTCGCTGTGCGGGGGTTCCCGGGCCAGAGCGACTGGCGGCGGTGCAGGGCCTGCGGCTTCCCCGGGCAGGAGGAGCGGGAAGGGCAGCGCGAAGGGCCCGGCCATTCCCGATACATGTGTAATAAAGTCCCGTGCGCGCCTGCCAGACCAACCCGCCCGTGTCCGTGGTTCTACCTGAAAGGAGGTTGTAGCCAGGTGGGGATCGACCTCTTCTTCCAGGTGACGAGCGACAGGACATAGTCTTAGGATGTGCCGGGGGAGGTATACGTTGGACATTAGGAAGAATTGCTTCACAAGAAAGGGTGATTAGGCATTGGAACGGGCTGCCCAGGGAGGTGATGGAGTTACCAACCCTGGAGGTGTATAAAGAAAGACTGGACGTGGTACTCAGTGCCATCGTCTGGTTGACATGGTGGTGTTCCCTTTTAGGATGGACTCGATAATCTCAGCGATCTTTTCCAACCTAATTCATTCCGTGATTCTGAGGAAAACTCGCTTGTAACGGGGAGGGCATCAGTCCGGCTGCTCTTCTGCGGCGGCAGCGCTGTGCCCATGGCGCTGACCTCCCATGGTGCCGCGGTTGTCACCGCTGCGGCCCTCAGGACAGGGGAAAGGCATTGCCTCCTTCAGGATGCGGGGACGCGGTCAGTACCGCGGGGACAAGGCAGCTGCCCCCGCCAGCTGCTCCTCCCCACGGCGGAGCCGCCCCGGCCAACCCCCGGCGGGCGGGCGGAGAGGCGTCTCCGTTCTGCGCCTGCCCGGCACCGCCGCCCGCCCCCAGCACCGGCACCGGAGCATCCCCGGTGGGCCTCCGCCACCAAACGCTGCTGGCCCCGGGTCTGCTTCGCCGAGGGCTCGCCGTGTTTAGGGTCCTGCCAGGATCTCATCGACGCGGCCTCTGCGAGAGACACCGCGCACCGCCAGCCATGGACGGGGACAGGGTGGAGATAGATGGCGGGATCATGGAGGGGGTGAGGCAGCGGGCCGCGGCTTACCTGGAACTGGGCAGCGGTGAGGGCCGGCGGGGTGGGCGGGAAGTGCCGGAGCGCCTGACGAGCGCCGTTTCTCCGTGCAGGGCGGGCAGATCCTGCGGGTGTCCACTGCGCTGAGCTGCCTGCTGGGGCTGCCGGTGAGGGTGCGCCGGATCCGCGCCGGGCGGAGCCAGCCCGGCCTCAGGTGAGACCCTCCCCGGGCGACTCTGGATCTCTCAGCCGGTCACTTACGGCGTGCGGGGCGCTCCCGGGCCGGGGCAGGGCCGCGCAGGGCCTCGGCTGCTCTCGTCTGAAATATTTGTATTTCCATTGCTTTAAAAGAGCCTTTTTACCAGAGAATCCCATCTGTGTCTCAGAAGGAGGGAGCGCTGCGGCATGAACCGGGCTCGGTTCCTTCGCCGGTGCCCTCAGCGCAGCTCCCCCCGGCCGCAGCCAGGGCAGGTGAGGGCGCGGCCCGGCCGCCGCCTCGAAAATGCTTCCAGTGGCGCTGAGCGGAGCATACGGTTTGAAACCCGGAACATAGTCATGTAGTGCCTGAGCAAAACATGGCTTTCCGGGCATACAGTGTTACTAACAGTTCGCGTGTTTCCTGTTTGAACCATCCTATTTGAGTTACCCTAACAAATGGAAACACAAGCACAACAAAGCAGATACAGGGCAAAGCTGTTAACTCTCTCGTAGCACTGCAACGGGTTCTGGTTCATCCAGCACTGCCATCATTATTCCATTGCATTTCTGTCCAAGCATTTATCATATTAGGACAAGCAGCTGCTCCTGCATCTCGTCTGTCTGTCTGGACCCGTTCTAGTGGAAAAGATACCAGAATCCTGCATATTCCAGAATGGCCTGAATGCTGAAGCTTTGGCTCCTGCAAAATCAGGAGAAGTACTGTAGCAACCAGTGTGAATTTCTGATCCTTCTCTGATCCGAAAATTGCAATTGTAGTTTTTTTTAGTTGGTGTTTAGTGGTTCTTTTAATGTAACATGAGCATGTAGTCTACTCGCATGTATCTTTAACTTTGTATTCTCACTCCAAGGCCTCAGCATCTGTCTGGATTGGAGATTGTTCGAGATCTGTGTGATGGGAAGCTGAATGGTGGAGAAATTGGCTCAACAGAAATAAGCTTCACTCCTGGGAAGATCAAAGGTGGAACCCACATAGCAGATACAAAAACAGCAGGGTATGTCTTTGTACACAGCTTCTGGTAACTTTAAAATTACAGCAGTAGACATTGTGCTAACTAAAATGATCACAAATAGACTAGGGGAAAACCCACGTTTATCTTCTGTGGTGATTACTGTTTTTATGATTCAAAATTATTTTTGAAACCCCTGTGAGATAACAAGTTTGTTTTACCAAACAAACTTTTACTGTTGCAAAACTTATTTTGGAAGCTTTTTTATCTCTGTGAAATGTGGAGAGATTCAGTGCTAGGGGAATCTTGTATTTAAAAGCGTATTTTCTCTGCCCCTGAACTCTCTTGTGCTGACCAGCTTCTAAGCAATTTTGTAGCTTTTCTAATTATTTTGTTATGCAATAGTGTTAAAATGTTACTGCTGCCTAAGCCTTTTCTGCTACCTAAACCCACAGTTTTCAGGGTCCCATCAGTATACTAAGTAAGATACATAACTTTCATTTCAAACAGAACTATTAGAGATGCAATTATTATGACATGTAAACTTTCGTATTTAGGCTTGCTAAGGACATGAAATTTTAAATTAGTTTTTTAAAGACTAATAAGTTTATGGATCATTTTAAAAATAAAATACAAATGTAAATGCGCTAGAAAGTAATTTGCCTTTGCTCTCTAATGATTCTATGGAATTCTATGGAATATGAATTCTATGGAATATGACATTTGAGTATCTTGTAATTGCTTTTAGGAGCGTGTGTCTACTGATGCAGGTAGCAATGCCCTGTGTGCTGTTTGCTGCTTCCCCATCAGAGCTTCATTTAAAAGGTGGGACTAATGCGGAGATGGCTCCTCAGATAGACTACACAGTCATGGTAGGGAGAAATTCCTTTGGCTTGGTGCATCTTCCATGAATATGTATGCAATGTAACTGCTGTTCTGTTGCTCTTACTGCAAGTCTATTTGTGATTATGGAATTAGGCATGGGAACATAACACTATTTGTGTACTGAGTATAGAGAGCAATCAGTGTTTCATGGGATTTCCTGAAACAGCAAATGGTCTCTTTGGTTTTAATTACTACCAAAAATTTCACTTAAAATATACTTTTTTTTCTAGAAATGCTGTGAATTACTCTTCCTTTTTCTATAAGAAAGTCCTTTTACACAAAGTGACATTGAGAATGAAGTATGAGGAATGTCAAATAAGCTGTATGGATGAGACTGGCTATCTTTTTTTTTTTAAATCATATAACTGAATTTTTTGTGTTGTGCTATTTTTTTTGGGAAGATTGCATAAAATAGTGAGAAATTATCAATGCAAAATAAATTCATGTTGTGTTTTTATATGTGTTTATTTTTCAGGTTTTCAAGCCAATAGTTGAAAAGTTCAATTTCACATTTAACTGTGACATAAAAAGGAGGTGAGTTGTAGAGCCATGCAGCAGAGCCAGGCCTTACTGAACCCATGTGTAAGCACAGGGGCACACACAAGGTGCTCTCAATCAAACTGAGGGATGGATTTATAATACATGAACTAATCTGCATTAGTTGCCCTGTGTGTACTGTCACCATATGATGAATGGGATATGATTCTTTCCTGTCTTTTTTTTCATTGCTGAGTCTACAGCTGCTGTGTAATGTTTCCTGTTGGCTCCCCGAGGGAAGCACATGCTGAACAGGCAGTGCATTACTGATCTTTTCCCGCGGTGCCAGTTAGGTTGGTGTTAGGTAGTTAATAAGATGTACATTACAAAGGATTACTGTTAGAGAACCTAATTCCATTATAAGGGTTTCTAAAGCACACATCAAGAAAATTTGTACAGTAACAGGGGACATAAAAATGTATAATGAAATATATGAAGAGCCTTCTGGCCTTTTTCTTGGTTTCCTTGTGATCGTTGTATTTAATTATATCTTATTACTGTTTCTAAATAGGGGCTACTATCCTCAAGGAGGTGGTGAAGTTGTAGTCCAGATGTCTCCAGTCAAAGAGCTGAGCCCAATAAACTTAACAGAACGTGGCACAGTGACAAAGATATATGGAAGAGCATTTGTTGCTGGAGCACTGCCTATCAAAGTAAGTGCTATTGATGGCTCTGGTAGTATCCACCTTTATATAGATATATAAAATTGCATGTAATCTGCTTAGCATTCCTCTACAGTTTCTGTGTTCTGTAGTCTTGTACAAACAAAGCAACCTTATTAAATGGTTTCAGTTATTCAGAGTGTAGAATATTATGCTAGACATACCTAAAATGCATCCATTGCACAGAAGTGTAAAGCTAAACAAGGAAATGAGAACAGTAACCTCAATATCCTTCATAGGACTATTCAAAAGTCTTTAGCGAATATTGAGGGGTATCTTATATCTGATTTATGTATTGTTCATATTCATGTGGCCCTTGTTTATAGATTTATGGGCACTGTAGTAGGTGGAGGTCAGACTACAAGAAGTTTTTCAGCCACTGCTAAGGGTATTAGAGCAAGTTAAGGGTAAGTTTAGCCAAAAATAAAAAGGAGAGAAATTTGCTCCTTTATATTGCCTTCTTTCTATTCTTCCTTTCCTGAGTGGTGGGATCTCCTTAAGGTTCCTTCTCACATCCAGGCTAGGAATTAGTAGAGACAGGAAGTGGAGGAACTGAGTTATTTTTGAAGAGCTCTGGACTGCTGGTTTTGGTTTAAAAATCTCCAAACCTGTGAGTATAGCTATTATTAGATCACAAGAACGGGATAAGCTTCATATGTCCTCACATGCCTGTGATTTAAAATTGTTATTTTACATATTTTCTCTTACAGAGTATATTCTGTACATAGTAATTTTGGGGTGGGGTTTTTGCAGTTGGTTTTGGGGTGGGGTTTTTTTAGAATCTAATGTTATGATATAAGACTAAAATCAAATATTTTTCTCTATGAATGAAGTTCTTGAATTTCTGTTGATATTGAAGTTTCAACATACATTTCCATAACTGTCATTTGTACAGCACTGAATGTTACCTTAATTTTATAGAAAAATTTTCAGAAAAAAATTATGCTCAGTTCTTGCATGTAGGGGTTTTATAACAATCCTTTGTTTTTCTAGTTAATAAAGTGGCTTCTCTATTCAGGAATTAATTGTAATAATTAGACTTATGAGGAAAAAGTATTGTTTAGTTACATAACTTAATTACTGGGTTTATGTCTTGTTAGCTGGCAAAAGACATGTCAGCAGCAGCAGTGAGATGCATCAGAAAAGAAATCAGAGATCTTTACATTAACATTCAGCCTGTCAGAGAACCTGATGATCAAGCCGTTGGGACTGGAAGTGGAATAATGTAAGATGACTCCAAGCTTTCTATTGTTACCTCTAATCTTGCTGGTTGATTAGCTAGGTCTTGATTACATATTTGATAAATGAACTGTAATATGAATGATTTTGGTTTTAATTTTAATTTTTTTTCTGCTTAGCATTGTTGCAGAGACCTCAACGGGTTGTTTGTTAGCTGGGTCATCACTTGGCAAGAGAGGTAAGAATTCCATGAATTCTTTGAGACTTAACTGAATGTGCTAATAACAAACAGGAATCTGAAATATCATCTGTTTAAAGATCTGATGCTTTGAGTGTTGCATTTTTTAATGGATGTCATTTATTACTAAAGGACAGCAGAAATGAGCAGATTTAAAAGTGCAAATTTACAAAAATTACAAGACTATTAACTTTACCTCTTATCAGAATGGAATGTTAAGGATCACTGGAGAATCACTGAAAGTATTTCTGAACTTTGAGAACATAGACTTTGTCATTTACCTATGAGGTTTTTCCTCAGGAATGAATTTAGATTAAAATTAATAGAAGTGATACTGGTTTTAAATTATTTGAATCAAATATTTTTCTGACTAAGTGAGGCTACTTTGTTTCTACTGCTTAGGAAGTATGAACTATGTATCAGCATAAGATGGGAAGGGTTTTGTTAAGCAGACATCTGAGGCAAGAGCATGAAAATAATGCTTAAAAAGTTGATAATTTCTTGGTTATTTTTTTTCTTTTGTATTTTAAAAATTTTAAATAGTCATTTTCAGCTTTCTAATTTCTCTGTTAGGAAAAAATTCTGACAAGGTTGGCATTGAAGCAGCTGAGATGCTGCTTAAGAATCTTAAACATGGTGGAACTGTGGATGATTCTCTGCAAGACCAAGTAAGGTTCCTGTATGTTTACATGAAGTTGAAATAGCAAGAACATGCTTGCATTACTTGTAAACAGTATAGATCTGAACAGGAGAGGAACAAGATGTCAGTTAGAAGTCTTAAAGATGTGTAGTCTCAACATTAGGATTAGCAAATTACATATAGTTCTTAGGAACCACAAATGCTCTTAGCTTTGCACCAGCACTCTCAAATTTTCCCTTTCTCTAACCTTCAGTGAGCATGGAAGAAAGAGGCAGAAATTTGCTTCTGTTTGGCATTCTGTGTAGTGCAGTGAAAATAACTCCCTGCTTACATGTAAAGAATGATACTGAGGGGAGGCATTAGAGAATATCTAGGACATGCTCCCAATTCTTGTCATGGTGATGTTTGTAAGTCAGATCAAAGGTTTTTAGGTGTCCGTCTGGTCCATATGTGATCAGGAAGTGTTAGAATTAAACTACCTCTTCCTGAGCTTCTCTCCATATAGGTAATCTATTAATCTGGAGTCTGACATAACTTTGGGGAATTTTGGGGCAATATGGTGGGGCCAAATTAAATTTAGTAACAGGAATTCAGGGGCAGGAATTCAGTATCAGGACTTCAGGGGCAAACTCCACTGTGGAAAAGTAGCCCTCCTGTAACAGGCATTACAGTAGTAATCTCCAAACTTCTGGAACCTTGGATCACTCTTAAAACTCAGCTTCATGAACTTTTATGAAACTTGGAAAACCATATTTTATAATCTACAGACATTTTGCATGTTTTGGTTGGGTTTTTTTTAATCAGTAAGTTCCTAGAATCTGAGGAATGACTGAATTACCTTTCCTTCTCTTTCAGCTGATCATTTTTATGGCACTAGCAAAGGGAGTGTCTAGAGTGAAAAGTGGACCAATTACACTTCATACTCAAACAGCTATACACTTTGCAGAGCAGCTAACAAAGGTGAGTCCAAAAGCTCAGGAAGTTTTACCTATCAGTTGTCTTCCAGTAACTTGGCAACATACAGTTCATCAGGCAGTGTGAGCCAAACTTGATCCTGGAGGACAGGTGTTGATAAAACAATTGCTGTTATATTTACATGGGAGTTTTCCTGTAGAAATGAGCATAGTCTAGAGTTAAAGGCTTTGACAATGGTTAGATACTTTTACCATCTTGATTTAAATGTTTTTTTAATTAAATCTGTCAAAGCTGTAATATACATAAACACATGGCAATATGATCATTTGACATCTAATATTGAATATTTAAACTGCTGTATGTGATCACTTAATTAGTGCTATATTTCTAATCCCGTTTAGGCCAAATTTACTGTGACAAAATCAGAAGAGGAAGATCCTGGTAATGATACTTACATCATTGAGTGCCAAGGAATGGGGATGATAAACACAAATTTACAAGGTTAAAAAAAAATTTAAAAAAACAGCAGCAAGCTGCCAAAAACAACATTCAGCATACCTCAGTGATGTATTGCACTACACTTCAATGGACGTATAATCTGCCTGAAGAGGAGAAGCCTTCTGTCACATCAGAGTGATTTGACTTGAAGTCAAGCTTTTCCTTGGTATGGTGAGAATCTGTCATGTGAAAAATGAAAACCTTACTTTCTTTTTATTATTAGCAGCAAAATGAGTAGCAACAGGACAGCAAAAAAATGTATTGTATGAATGCGAGGGCTTCAGTCAGAAGCTTTGAAAGCTCAACTTTACCTAAGTAGAAAATAACTATTTTAGTTCAGTATTTCTTTCCCTTTTAAAAAGTAAAAGTTTTATTTTTTGGAAGCCTCTATGTTATGAGGTACATGGAATGAAATGCACCATCTAATCTGTATTGCTGTTCTTCCTTAGACATTTGCTTAAATAATAAAGCAGTATCACCCTATAAAAAGCTGTTGTTTGTATGTGTTGTTATCTCGGCAGGTTGTGCTTGGGAAAGGTGGATACAAATTAACTTTTCAGCAGCATAGTTTCTTTTTCTCCCAGCAGAATGAAGACTCAATGCATAAGATAATATTTTAAATCTTTTTTCATCTATTTTAAAAAGCCTTCTCAGGCAGGCTAAAACAATGTACCACATTACAGCCCAGACACCAAGTATTCACTTCAAGATATGATTTTATTTTCTAGCTACAGTTGTCCTTGTCACTTAGCATGCTAACTGAGGCTACATTTTCACTGGGATGGTGGTTTGTTCTTTTTGGAGGGAGTACTTAATTTCAGCTGGGATTAGGGTGGTCTTGGACACAGATATAGGCACAGATATCTCTGTGTATGGACATGGAGCACTGCATATACACACAGTTGATGTAAGCGTATAAAATCCAGGTGTGATATCCCTCACCTGTGGATTAAGGAAACAAGACCTCCTACCAGGCTGGCCTTCATTATGCTACAAAAACTTTTTCTGAAGTAGAAGGACGGTAATAGGAGAAATAGGACATCATTTGTTTTGCATATGGAGACCTGAATCACAAAGTTGGTATCACTTAACCAAAACTGTATAAATGTACTCTGGAAGCTTGATTGATTTCCAAATTTCCACAGCCCATCCTGCAGCCATTGCTCTAAGATAATTTTTCCTCAGTTTTGACTACTGAACCTAACTGCTAAAGATGTAACTTGAGGTATTGTTTGCCATACTAATTAAGATAATTGCATTACTGTGCATTTCTAATACCAAGAAAATCCTATCTACTTAACAGTATTTTTGTTAGGGTTTTTCCCTTAGTGCACAGGAATGCTATTAATTTCCAATTATTTTTCTCTAGTACTGGGAATAGTCTGAAGGGGGCAATAGACACCAACTGAAGTATGTTTGGGACACTTGCCATCCTTTGAAGAGCACCTCTCTGAGTTATTAGGCTGTACTGATAATGATTTTCAATGTTTCCTTTTTAAAGAATTCTGAATGTATTTAAAAAAAAAACAGCTTGAAATCCAGAAGTTGCTGTCTGTGCTTAGGAAAACAAGCTCTTATGAACCACATTTTAATGGATCTTTACCCATTTCCAGTATTCAAAAAATTAATATGCTTGACTTGGTTTTTAATGTGCAGATTTTGTTATCAATGAAAATTAAAAAAAAAAAAGTTTAAAAAAATCACAAAATAAAATAAAACCCAGCTGAACAAAAAGATCCCATCGACAAACTGAAGTGCAATTTTTGTCTGACAGACATAGAAAAGCATGTAAAGGCTCAGCCAACAAATTTAACAAAGATTAACAAAACCCAGGTTACCAGAAAAAAACCTCCTCTTGGTAAATGTACAATAAAGAGCAGCTCAGCAGCCCTGACAACTCTTGCTGCCCCTCCCTGAGCTCCACAAGTCTGTTACAAAGAGCAGCTGGTCATTAGTAAGTGGCAGGCCTTGGTGGCTTCTTTTCAGGCCCATTCAAGTACCCAGCCCTCGCTCCTTGTGCCCTGACCTCAGGGGCCAGCACTACGGGAGGAGAGGCGGGAGAGCTGCCCCTTCCTTGCTCACCTTTGTCCTTAGGCTGTCCCTTAGTGCCATCCCTGCAGTGCTTCCTGGATTGGAGGAACCTGGAACTGATTTGACATGGCTTTACATGTGACATTTTTCTCTTCAGGGATTAGAAAATCTCTAAATGGGAGTCATCCACATCAGGTTTTACCTCTCAGTAAGATTAAATTCCTCAAATAATTGTTACTCCCTGCTATACACATACACATACGTATACACACACACACGGAATTTTGTTACCCAGGCCCAATTCACATCCTGTCACCTCATAGTAACCTCTTACCAGGAAATGTTTATCGTAATTCCCCTTGTTTTTCTGGATATAATAACTAATTACTCTTCATTACAAATATACTTGAACAAATTTTAACTGAGACAATAAAAAACATAAAATTAATTTGGGATTACTGGTATCATTCAGATTCTACCAAGTTCCTGCTTTCCCTTTTCAATGGGGTTCTGCACCATAAAACTTAAATCCTCCAGGTTTACATTTACTTTCAATTCACTTGATTTTAAATCTACAATTCGAAATGCAAGTTGCAGACCTTGTTACATCGCACTCCTACATTGCACGTGTTTTATGTACTTAGGCTTAGATTTTACAGCATAATTAATTCTTAATGCAGTGTGTGCAAATCAGTTGTTGGTCGTTAGTGCTGTAACTTCTTTTTTAAACGTCCTGCCCTTTCTGAATGTTAACTGATATTTACAGTGCATTACTTGAAGCTTTTTAACTTTCATTTTTATCCATTTACAATCATATAATTTTTGACTATAAGGTTGGATTAAATCATTTGTGAGAACGTATTAACCTTTTGTTCAGGAAGAGATGAGACATTGCTTGCACCTGCTCTACAAATATGCCCAGGGTTTTCTTATGTTAATCAGGCACATTTGAATCTTATATAAAAACTTCAGTGTGGGTGTATAGATACAACTAAGATGCTTACATTTAGTGCTGCTCAAACAAGCAGTGGCAATGACTCAGAAGTACCAAGGAAATGGGATAAATCCTCTCAAACGGTGTCTCTAGTGTACTTGCCTGAGAGAGAATTGTGTTTGCACGAATGCGATGATCAGAGGCGCTGCACTTATATGTGGGGTCTGGAGTTGCAAGACAAGTAAGAAGGGCATTATACGCTGCCAGTTACAAAAAGTTCTCCAGGAAATACTGCACTCTGGTCCTGACTGAAGTCTGTTACTCCCAAAAAGGATATTTTTTAAGCTTTTCTGCTCTCATGCCCTTAGATTGACTGCTGACTGTTCCTCTTCTGAGCCCGGGCATCTCATTCTGGTCACTAAAAGGTTAGTAACACATTTACTATTTTCTAGCCCATGCTGAGAATACTGCATCCAGTTTTGGGCACCTCCATACAAGGAGGACACCAGTGGTGAAGTTGGTCCGGGGCTGGAGCTCTGTGAGGAGAGGCTGAGGGAAGGGGACTCGCTCAGCCTGGGGAGGGGATGGATTTGGACGCCTACCAGCAAATGGCCAGTGCCTGCACAGAGGAGATGGAGAAGATGGAGTCAGGCCCCTGGTACATGGCAGAGGGTGACAAACAGAAATGAGATGCTCAGGCTGGCCAAAGCCCTGACTGACCCAGCTTGAGCTCATGGCTCACCCTGCCTTGTGCAGCAGTTTTGACTTGAGCTCTCCTGTGATCCCTTCCCACCTTATCCTATGGTCCTGAAATCCCTAGCTGGCAACTAATGATCATCCAAACATAGCACAGAATAATTATCTAAAATATTCTAGCACAGGTTATCTATAACTGACAATGCTGAAATCAACCACGGGTTAAATAAAACACTACATTAAACAAAGGTGCTTATAGGAAAAAAATTGCCAACATAAATTCTTTAGAATGGGAACAATGAAGAATTTTTTTTAGAATTAGAGCTACATCTTGAATTCAAAAGAAGTGACTGCAAAAACAGACACCAAATCTGTTGGTGATTGGAGAGAATAGGAAGTAATATCACTATCTAATAATTGAGTAATATAGGTCAGTTGAAAACTGCTTTCCTAATATTTGACTGCAGAGAGGTCAGTAAAGACAGGTAAAACAAGTGAGAACACAGTCCTGTTAAAACTTTGGCAGAACCAGAATTTTTCTTTTAATCCCAGATTTTCTATTGCCTTGAAGACCAAAGTTCAAGGTTTAGGAAGCCTACTGATAGAAGACTACTGATAAGTGCACTTAAAAGCTAAAAGCTCTTGTGGAGTACGCATATGGAGAAGGTCACACTACAAGCTGTGTGACTTCGAGTTTTTGTCCACCCAGCTGCCTCTCCTCTGCCCTGGAGGTTTTCTATGCAATGCTTTCCAAATCCAAAGTATTTGGGATCCCATAATAATAGAACATCTGCTAGAGCAAGGAGCCCTTATTTGAAAATCACACTTTCAAATAATAACTGAATCTTTTTCTTCACATAGAACTATTTTAGGATTAAATTTTAGGCCAATTTTCTTCCACACCATACAAGTTTTCAAAGATCCATCTAAAGAACAAATATTAGCTCAGAAAACATCTAGAATTATTTTTCTTTCTCTCCTTCCAGGGGTATTTTTCCAGCTACTTAATACTTTCATTACCAGATAAATGATTCCTGTATAAAAAGACAATTTGTGAAAGGGCTTAATGATTTTTTTCATATGGAAACCTCTCTGTCAACAGAGTTTTTACTCCAGCTGACATGAAGTTTATACAACTCCTGAACTCCTGTAATCCAGAAATGCTCTAGTAGATTATATGTTTTCTCAGTTATTAACGTTTGTAGTATCAGAACAAAGTCAGGCTTCTGTTGCTTTTTTACTGAAGTGTAACTGAAGATGGAATTTGGGCTATAGGCATAAATTAAAAAGATTATTAGAGTACATGATTTGGCAAAAAAGGAGGGGAGAGCAAGCAGTGAGTCTGAACGTAATTTCTATCATTTTTATTCTACCATCTCCCTGAAATTTTCCATAGACAACTATGATTTTGAATCCTACTTTGCTGTAATGGCTTGCTAAGAAATATTTTGCAGTAAATGTTTTTTTATGCTCATTCAATATAGCTTTCAGCTATGAAAACTTACCAATTATATTGCTTTTTACAAAAGTTAGTCCTTTCTTCCCCTGCTCCGTTTCTCAAGATTCCTTAGATTTTTCCTTTCTCCCTGATCAAGGACAGGTCAAAAGTTAGGTCCTCTATCGGCACCTATCTGTTTTAAGATGCAAGCATAAAGGAAGAATCTCAATTCCCAGCAATTAAATTCACTGAATATCCAAGTAAGTCAAAGTTATTGCTCTGAAGCAGCACTGGAAAGCACTGGCCCTGACTGAACAGGGAATATCAACATGTGCTGACAAATCTTAGATAGCTACAGTGGACTCGTCATCTGAAGTGAGGATAAGCACATGGCCCCCTTATGTTTAAGTGATTTGGCGGTGCTGTATAAATATCTCTTATCAGAACAGGATTGCTAGCATTCTCTGCTCTGTGGGAGAGTTCATTTTCATAATCAAATTATCAGATGTAAAACTGTAAAGGAAGACTGTGAGTTAAGCTGAACTGCATGAACTCAAAATAGGACTTAAAAATTAATTACATTTTATACAGACCAGCAAATCTTAGACTTTCTATCTATTCAAACCTTTCATCTTTTTATTACTCCCCACATCATAGGGCTGGGCTTTGAACTTCAGCTCTTCAGTTTTAACACTGATTTTGCTACAGACTATTGAGTTCTCAGCTGAAACATTTTTAATATTACCTCTACCAGGTTTTTTTTCCTCTTTCCATTCCAAAATGTAGAAGTCTCTGTTCTCAAAAGCCTTTGAAAATAACTCTTAATTCTGTATTTATTCTTCATCTGTTTTTCAGTTCTGGAAAGGAATTATTTCAAAAAACAACAACAACAAAATCTGTCTAAGCTGCCGATTTTGCTGAAGCACAAGGAAAAGACCTATGCATCTATTTAATGCAAATATTCAAACATGCTGATTTCTTTCACTTTATTAATTACAACTGGAACAAAATTTTCAAACTTAATGGACTGCTGGAAAAAAACAACTGGTTTAGAAGTTTATAACTTTCAATAGGACACAGGCTGCCCCAACAAAGTTGAGAATATTTACATATCTGTATGAAGTCTTGTTTCCAGAAGTGGCTCCTTGTACTCCCACTGCAGTTTACAATTGTGTGCAGTTTACAGTGTGCTCAGTTCCTCTGAAATTGAGGACATACTTAAGTTTTCTTGCCTTTTCTTTTTATAGTCAGTTTTAAAACCTGCACAACTGAAGACAGATTTGATTAATAACAATGAAATAGACTATCTAGAATGGATTAAGATAGTACAAAAGCCATATACTAAATAAAAATACTGTATATATTAACTCTTTGTTCCTGCAGTAAGAAATTAAGGTAACTGAATCGATAGCCACTTTCACAGAGAAAAGGTCAGTGTGATCTTCAACTAACTTCCTTTTAACATACTTTGGTCAGTCAGCACAAAAAGTTTTAAACTCTGCTTTTACATAGATTTGTTTGCTTCCGTCTTATAGGATGGTGACCTCCAGGACAAGATTTATGTCCCCTGACTGCAAGCCAGGTTCCTGTATCCTGTTTATTATTTAATATGTGCTCTGTAAAATAAACACAATTCAAATGATTTGCCATTCAATCAAGAGTCGAGCCCAAGCCCACATTTAGACAGAACTTACGTGTTTTATCCAGTGATTATTTAATGATCCTGAAACAATGAAACTTTCTTCCATATGAACACCCCAGTCATCCTGGTTATCATGCAGGTAAAAAGGAGAGCCTCTTTCCCACAAATTGGACAGCTAGTGAATGTTGCAATTTAGAGGGAAGGTAGTTAAATCCATTCTGGCAGAGGAAGAAGTTAACACCTGGATCTCTTACTTCCTGGGAGATGCTTTAATGCCCATATTGTGAAAAGAAGGAAACCCTACCACCTCTTGTTCTGACTGTTAAATGACTACAGTGTCTTTCTGAAGAAAAAGCTGTGGGTCCCTTACAATACAAGATTACAAATGGAAGGAATGACATTCATGAAGGAAGAACTGAGGTTTGAACTTATCCACACACCACTTAGGTCTCAGTAGCAGCCACCAAGGATTTGGATGGTTCCCTGCTGCACAGGGAGCCTGAGAGCACAAACCAAGGCTCCCTCTCTCTCAGAGCCAGCCACCAAAAACTAACCTTTTTTCCTTAAAGCTTCTTCTACATATGACTGCCTGAAATTCAGGTTTCCAGTAAATCATAAGCAAGCTGTTTCCAAGAGCCACTACTCCCCTGGATGTGTAGTATGGGTAAGAGAAATAAGGACAAAATTCAGCAGAAGAAAGTAATAAAACCTCAGCAAAAAGTGCAATATTTTCCATAGGATCTTATGACATATTGCAACATTTCTGACACTTAACAAGTTTAAATGACCCTATTTATCTAAGCTTGCTCCTTTCTTCCTTCCTTTCTTTCTTTCTCTCTTTCTCTTTCTTTATTTTTCTTTCTTTCTCTCTCTCTCTCTGTCTTTCTCCATAGTCACTAATGACTCTCTTTGTATCTCTGGTTGTAGCATGTAAGTCTGTGAAGAAGTGAGCAATGCCCATTTCTTGCACTGCAGACTATCAGCTTCTCCATCTTGCAGAGTCAGTTGCAACTGAGCCAAGTACTTAAGGCAAATTGAATAATTTTTTTCAAATTTTCTTTTTTACTTCTTGATTTTTTTTTAAATTTCCTTTTCTGCTTCTATATTTACTCTCTATGTTCTGCTTTCAAGTTCATTTCTTTCCTGCTTTATGTGCATTTCTCACCTCTCTAACTTTACATTTCCCTTTCCCCCCCTCCTCTCACATTCATATCTACTTAGAGAAGCATTACAATAGCAAAGTATTATTAAACTACAGAATTAGAATTAAGTCTGGCTGTGGCTAACCTTGGTCCTTGTAAAACCACTTCACATCCTGAAAACCACAATTGGAGGTGCAGAAAGCGTTCAAGGACATTTCTGTGAGCCCTTCCTACAGTGTAAATGAGCAGAGGCTCAGTTCCTCTGAATGCAGCACCAGCCTCTGCCTGCAGAGACAGCTGCACAAATGGTGGTTCATGACATCTTATGAAATAGAAGGAATATTGCAATATGGGATTCACATTTTTTCTGCATAAACAGAGGAGAGACACACCCTCCTACAGAGTTGGGTTGGAGTTTTTTGAATCAAACAATTTGTCATTTAAACCACATGAAACTGAGGCAAATTAAGCTCGTGCATATAATACTGTAGCTGAGCCTGTGTTTATGGTCAAGTTCCTGGAGCCAGCTGCACCCACAGAGCCTGGAGGGATAGACTTTCATGGGAACCTGGCTATCCCCGTGTCTGAGTCACTCCTCCTGGCATGTTCTTGGCTCACCCAACTTAGACAAAGTGAGATTTAATGTGTAGGCAGCATGGATTATCTGGGAGTTCTGGCTCAAGTAAGCTAAAAAATAAAGTCAGTCAAATTCCATTCAGCAAAATGGATCCCCACTGTATACATGGAGATTTGTGAGGGCTTGCAGTTACCTTTCAGTCCTTAGCAGAATAAGTTGTTGGCCCACTGACAGCAGACATTTTTGAATGAATGCTGTTTTTCTTTTAGTACTCCTTGTTTAGGTGACAGAATATTCTCCAGAGTATGACTAAGAATACATCTAAACAGCTGGGAAGCTGGGATGGAAATTTCACAAAATTATTTGCATGAGATTCTTGGGGTTCCTCAACTTCATCTGGGAAAAGAACAAGACTGGTTTTTCTCACATAAATGTAAGACTGACCTTCAGTTAAAACAAGATATGCAATATCCATGAAAAGCCCAGAAGTAAAAGATTAAAGAAAATGTGTTCAGATTTTAGAATAGTCTCTTTCCCAGCATTTTACTTCTGCATACGTTTTATCTACACAAATTACCACCATATGAGGAAGAGCACTCTTCTGCCTCAGCAGAAGTAATAAACAGAGCAAAACATACTCTGGCACAACTTTACAACTGCATGCAGAGAGAGACATTATTTCCCCCTTTAATCTTAGAAGCAAATTGTAGTAATGTTGGTGGTGGTGACAAACACCCAAATTTAGGTCAGGGGATTAAATAGCTGCAAGGATGGCTGGCAGATGACACTGCAGTTATGCTCCTCTAAAAAGGCACTGCTGTTGGTTAACATGAATTTTGCTGTTTTACAGATACATGTGTAAAGCAGCTGATTCTACATTATCATGGGGAAAATATTTCCTAAGCAATTTCTTTATGAGGAGAGAGTAGAAAGACAAACAGCAACTACTTGCAGATTTATGTTCTTGACTCATGGATTTTGACACAGAGTTTTGGGGGGGTTTGGTATTTTTTGTTGTTGAGCAAGTGAGTGATCATACAAGACAACAGGAACAAAATGTGTTCTTAACCAGCTTGCTTTTTAGAACAATGCTGGGAAGATGCTGACAAACCAATATGTATTGCTTGTACAGCAAAACTACTGAAAGCAACTCAGAGCACACAGTCACCTACAGCACTGTATCTGCTCCCTGGCTTCCTTACAGACTGCAGGCTTTCTGCAGGGGAAGTGGACACTGAACCACCATGATGCAGCTCACAGCCCTGCATTTGTCCTGGTCTCAGGTTGCCACAGCCAGCTGGACTTTAGGCTAATGCAGTTGCTGAGGTGCAGGACACTGAAGAGGTGTTACATCAGTCACACAGGGAAGCACTTACTGGAGTTCACAGGATGCGACTGATATGGTCATAAGACTGTAACCCAGAGTGGATGTACAAGTGAGAATTTTCAAACAGGAAAGAAGAAGAGTGTAAATAATACTGAACAAGAAGTGAAAACTTCTCTTTTACTCAATGGTTATTCATTAAATCTAGAATATTCTGACCTTCCCCTACATCAACACTTCTTAGTACTTTTCATCATGAGCAAACCTGTATTTTCATAAGCTATGGATGATATTGGTGATTTATGGATGGCTGATCCTAAATGCCATTTGCAATAAGTGGGAAAGGGATGTGGCTGCAAAGCACTGCAGGGCAATGCTAGGAGAGACATAGTGCATCATCACATCTTCCTTTGTAAGGGCTGAAGTCTGTATCCTGTGTAATCTCTGACAGGTCTCATCTCCACAGTACAGGTCCTCACACTTAAAAGAATGTAAAGGCAACTTCTTAGACTCTTTCTGGGAATAAAAATTTACATGCATATGCTTTTCCATCAAGGATACTCTAGAGGAAGTTGTGCATGTGGTTTTCAAATACAGTGAAACTTTTCTGGGAAATGGAAAATATTTTTCAGCCAACTTAGTTGGAAAATCCAGGTCAGGCTTTATAAATATCAAAGGCTTCCAGAGAACAGTCACTTCCTACAGGAAACTTTTGCTGTATGACATGTTGAACAATGACCATTTAGGTGAGGTTATTAATAAGTAGGCAATTAAATATTACTGTTCTGGGGCAGTCAACGTCTCTGCTGAGTGGTCATCTACAGTTAAACAAAGGTCAGCCAGCAGGATAACTGATCTCACAGACACTTTCAATTGGTGCAAGAGTGGGAGAGATAGCTCTGTCTTCAAACTGATGATCATCACCTCTACCTTGGTTGCACTAGCCTAAATAAGTACAAGATCCTACAGCAATTTTGATTCAGGATCTGATACAGTCAAAAATTAACCCAGAAGAAAAAAAAGGGAGGGTAGATGAGAAATTAGTTTTCTGTAAGGAGCTGACTCTCTTTTTGACTTATGATGGGTGATTCGGATTAGAAACTATGGCTATTAACCAGTTTAAGACAGCAATATTCCAATATTATTACAATCTGCACGGAATGAGATGCAGAATAATCCAAGAACCATTACAGTTCCTTTAAGGTAAGTAAATGATGGAACTTCATTTGGAATAGAAAGTACCACACTGATCACTGCTTGTGAAAGGAGTCATTGCACTACAAGTTTTAGAGAGGGTGACACATTATTCAGACACAAGAGGACAAAAAGGAGAAGTGTTTTAAATGGACCAAGGGAAATACTTTTCACAATGTGTCTAATTAAACTGTGCAACACTTCTCCACAGGAAGTAATTGGGACAGAACTTTAAAAGGAGTAATGAGATGACTGGGCTTTCAGATTTATGCCTATTCCATGGATTTGGAAGGTAGTCTGACTCTTATGGCTGCATTTAGGCAATATCTATCAGATGGAAAAAAACCCTTTAATACTGTAGAGGCAGCTGGTCCTAAATCTGTCTTCAAGGATGTTTCCTACATCCTCCTGTGAAACTTTAGTTGCTGCTTATTGCCAAAGACCAGTGTCTCTTCGAATATTTTTCATTTGACCATGTATGGTAATTACACTGCTCCTTATGAAACAAATATTGCTGTCTCGTGGAAGCCTCTGTCATGCATAGCTACAGAAAAATTTAGACAGGGATGATCACATGAGACCATTGAGCCCAGTGTTTCACTGCAAGCAAGGCAAACTTTACAGTTAGATTAGATTGATCATGGTCTTTTCCAGCTGAAGCACAAAAAACCACAAGGGCAGAGGTCTTAGAGCTGCTGAGGTCCTGTTTTGACTGCTGAACCACCCTCACCATGTATTTGTTGCTCACATACAACTGGAACTTCCCTTTTCACATGTTTTGGCCATATCCCCTTGTCTTTTCACTGTATACCTCTGAGAAAGGCCTGGCTCTGTGTTCTTTCTAACCCCTGATGACTGGAGGGATATTTGAAAGGCTTCAATCAGTCCAGAAACACACTTTTCCCTTCTAAGATGCTTTTTTTTTAACCTAGTAACACTATTTAAACATATCTGCATCTTACAAGTTTCAAATTGCAAAACAGATTAAATGGGATGGAAAAGTAGCCCTGCATTTACCACAAAATTTTTCATACTTTGTTTTTTAAACCTGCCATTGTTGTATTTTTGAAAAAGTCATGCTTATAATTCAATCTAATTGTGACCTCTTGAATGTTAGGAAATCAAATTATCAAGAATTAGATTGGCCAAGCATATTAAATGAAATTTAAGGTGCTTCTTTGTACAGCTTCCATAATGTCAGGGTGACCTAAAAGGTGCACTGTACTACATTCCTTTGGACTGCAGACTTCTGTCTCTTTCCATCCCAAGGATGGCTCTTTTAAGACACTCAAAAAACATGCTTTCAAGATGTCTGTTCTTGACAGTTCAACTGCAGAAAAGATAACTGAAAAGAGGTATTCATCTTTTAAGTACAGGCAGGGATGTTAATCTTGTGGTTCAGAACTGACAGTTTTTCTTTTCAAGTGTCATAGACTTGAGCTCTGATTACACACTCTTCAGAGGCTCCCACAAAAGAAGCTCTTGTTTCATCTGTGCTTCGTGCTATTGGTCTATTGTTTCACATATTCATTTTGATAAATCATACAAAATTCTACCTTGAAATTAAGTTTTTGTCATTAATATTAGAAACAATACCTATGTAAACAATCTTTTATAAAATTCTGTAAGTTTTTTTAAATGTTCTGCCAATTCAGTAGATTATTAATATTTTTCTCTTATCTGTTTTATAGTCTTTGCCATGTTTTATTATTACTCTAACTGAAATAGGTGTAGGACATTTAACAACGCATCAGCAATTCTTTAATACTCTCTGGTCCACACATTTACATACCAAAACCATTAGTCTCTCCTATAATCCAAGTAACCCACCTCAAAAATTTTCCCAGAGTTTTTGTGGAAAGGACTGGGAAGGCTTTTATCTTGTTTGCAATGAAAAAGAGCAGGTGTGGTGGATGATCTTGCTCCTGCTAGTCCTGAACCTGTCACAGCCATCCCTGTTTTGTTGCATTTGAATATTAAATATCTAAGTGAGAGTTCTTCAAGTGTGAAAGTAATTGATTACTCACCAGTACTATGTTAAAAACAGTAATTGGCAATATAAATTGTATGCAGAATTACTCCTTAATAGGTCTTGAACATTCAGCTCTCCAGCTAGGTTGTGGGATCACTGCCAAATCCCTCTCTCCTGCTGTTGACAGCTTGTGGCAATGCTGTGCAGAGTTCTTCACACTACATTCTCTTGTGTCCCAGGTATTATCTAGAAATCTAGATAGCTCAGTGTTGAAAGATGGCTCAAACTTTGTCCAACTTTCTTCCATTTTGAAAGGAACACAAACCAAAACAGGGTAAGACAGAAATTTCAAAAAGCTCTCAAATATACCACCATAAGATCTCAAACTCAGCAAAGCAGTACTTAGTTTCTTGCAAACAAGGGTGTTGTGCATGCTACGAATTTACATAATTTCAAGTGACAAAATGAACAGAAAACAAGCCCCTTGCAAGTTACTAAATGCAGTGAAGAAAACTCTGACTCTGGAAACTCCTGAGCTTCAAAACTGCTGGAGGTTGGGAGTGCACGTTGAGAGTACATTACCATGCTTGTTGCTTTTACAGCATTTTTTTTAGGCATTCAATTTAACCTGGTGCTGGTTAAAAACCTTAGCTTTACATAGTGTGGTCATTCTTATGCTCTACATCATAATGAATGTAATTTCCTTTTCACTGAGTCTTTTTACAATTATCTTGTTACCTACTTAATTTGGTCTCATTACAAAATGATGCATATGCATCCATAAAAGACTGCAGAAACCTTGTAGGTGATTCAGCACTAATCTCATACAGAATTTATCAGCTCTTCCCTATTAAATCAAGCCCAAGGCTAAACAGGTGCCTTGAACACAACTTACATCTACTCACCTGGCTCTCATTTTTGCAGCAAGAGGACTTTGCTAATAAAAAACACAATGGCTTTTATAAAGTAGATTTTCATGTCTGAAGAAGTGTAAATATTGGAGGTCTATACCTTCTCATTTTATTGAATTAACAGTGAGCTAGACACAGGAAAGAAAACAGGAATAATCACACATGCAGGCTACTGGTAAAGTGCGCTCTTCAACTGCTTGCTACCCCAGACACTAGTAAACAGAGAACAAAAGAAGAATTAAGTTCTGACAACAAGTTTATACATACAATAAAATAAATGGGATATGTCAGTACAATTATATTTTGAACACAGAATCTCACCCTAGGAACCTACCTTTAGATGTGGAAATACATTCCTCCTTATTCTACTCATTTCTTTATCTGCTTCTACACATATACCTCTCTTTTGGCTGTCAGACAAAGCAAGCAGAGCCTGATTCTGCCATGTTCTTGGTTTTAACTTCCCCTCAGACAACTTGGGAAGAGTGGCGTATGCCAACATTGCAACTATTTCCCCAAGGAAGCGACCTTTAATCAATACAAACAGAACCTTGCTATCTGCTCCATCCCTGCTCTGTTATCAGCACCAAGACCATTGTGACTGTGAACTAGAACAAAAGCCTCAACAACAATGTGGCACTGGAGTCGCATTTTGTTTGTAAGAAGGAAATTTTCTTTCCTTTTTCCCAGAGCATATCTACAAAACCTAAATTATCTCACTAAAATATTTATTTCTGTATGGTTTTCAGACATGAGTGCCTGAATGATTACTCAACAGTGGAGATTCATGCTATCTTGCATCACTCTACTGTTATGATGCCTGGATATAAATGGACAAAATATTCAATTTTAGTTGAACAGAAAATCAATAGAAGCAATAGAAGATATATTTTCAATGTAATTTAAAAAACCGAATACAGTTGTGTTTTAACTTCATTTTATATGTATTCCTGATATTGAAGCAACAAATGAATGCACTCTTTGTGGTAAGATTTTGTTGCTTAAGCCCATTAGTTGAAAGTCAAGTAAATACCACAGCAAATGAGTACCACAAGTAAATACCAAGTAAATACCCATATTCTGAAGTTCTCTATTCAGCTGCATCTTAGCGGTAGTGCCAAAGGATCTAGTGCTGTTTTCTGCCCTGTGCACCAAGTGCCTGGGAATGTAAAAATCCAGTTTCATCTACCAGGTTTGACTAGCAAAGAGGCCCTGTGCTCAGCTGGTAGCAGTGTCTCAAAGTTACATCACTGTTAAAACTGATGGTCTCCATCACTGAAAGTCTCTGAACCCCCAATAAATATGAAAGAACAACAAGAAATATTACAGTTGGAAATATGTGGGAGTGTTCAAGACATGACATCTGTGTTGGAACATCAATGCCACCACTTCTTTCAGCTGCTGAGAGCAGATGTCCCATATCTGCCTCTCATTCAAAGGAAAGGAAAAACATTTAAGAGAAAAAATCAGCAGCATTAGGACAGAATATTTTGCTTTTTACAATTACACACAGCAAAGAGGATTGAAGTCAAGTGATTTTACTTTCCTCATATGCTCCTTTCGGGCTCTTTCAACACATATGGATATAGTGTTTATTACTGCAATTTAAAAAAAAGAAAAATAAAGTAATTGTTGTCCTACTTTAAGTCATATAAGCACCGAGCCCCAGTCTCTATCACATCTCTTTATAAAATATATATTTTCCTTTTAAAAAAATAAGTCCTCAGATTTAAGTGTTCCAATTTCTTCGCATTGCAAAAAGCAAATATACCCTGGTAAGGGTAAATTTTCAACCTGTTAAAAAAACTTTCCTTTGTTTCATTTGCAAGGAACCTTAAACACAGCAGAAACACTGAGAGGAACCAAGGACATAACAAGCAAGGGGAACTTCCTACCCCTGTATCTCACAGACACACATTTGGCCATACCATGTACTTCAGCAGCATCAGAAGGACTCCTTAAGGGAGAAGGGCAGGGGGACAGACATGACATTCCCTGCTTTTGTACCTGGTGAGTACCCAGGCACTTGCAACATAACTCTACTAAGATATCTGGTAGCTAAGAGCAAAGCCCATCACTCTTTTAAAAAGCATTTCCATATTTCTGTTAATATAACTTACACCACTTTGGTGGCAGGATATGTAGCATGTGGATCCCAAAAGATTATGATGCTTAAAAAATGTTAAGCTGCACCACAGACAACAGAACAATAGAGGGAGTTTCCCTGATATAACCATTTCTCTCATTTCTTTTTTGTATGTGAAGTTCCCTTCAAACTCAGTGTAATGTCAAAAACTCTGTCAATTTTTGATTGGTAAGTTGAATGGTCAAGGTAAAATTCAGACTGGTTAGTATGATAAGGTTTTTTTGCCTCATGTTAAAAGGTATGTGTAGTGCTGGAGGGGATTTAGAAAAAACTACAAGGATTATTTACTGCTGCAGAAAAGGCCTGATAAATGTAGGCTTCCAACAGCACAATCTCTTCAGTTTATCAAAGAAATAAGAGATGACTTGATTACAGTATGCAATTCTCATTTGGGGAGAATGGTGTAAAAGGACACACAAATTGGGTTAGGAAGTAGTCCATGTATATATGACAGGAAGGGCACCAAGGACAATTACATATTCTCTGTTTGTGAAGAATTTCCAGATCAGAGCCCTCATGCTCTGCCTGAAGAAGTTACGTGGTCCATCACAGCAGCGAGTGGGTGAAGCTGAACAGCCTGCCCCATTCAGAGACACCAGATCATCTTTGGCCTTAAACATCCTGATCAGGCCCTGCTAGGCCCAGAAGACAGGAGGAGCCTGCCTGCCCCTTCACATACAAGGCCACCAGTGTTATCTCCAGCAGATAACAGCACCTCTCTCATAGGATGTACTAACTGTTCCCTTCAGTATACCTAAATTATTTGAAAGCATTCTTGGAGAAGTTTAAAAAATGTTTCTTTTTCTGTTTGAGCTTTACATTTTAAGAAAGAATACATCCTGAACTGACTTCAGGGAGTCAGATTTTGCAATCATTTGTTAAAATCCAGACTCATATAAGCATTTAGCATTGTCCTGTAGTATTGTTGGGCTAAACCCCTGAGGACAAAAAGGCAACAGATATGCTTGAGAACAGACAGGGGAAAATGCAAACATATAACCTGTGAGGTGACTTTATAGAGCAAATCTGAGAGGACCTGTCACAGCTCTTTGCTCTACAGACTTTCTTGATCATAAACATAGGCCCTGTGGCAGGGGCTCTCACCCAGACCTCCAGGCAGCTCTGAAAGCACTTGCTGGGCTGTAGCTGCTGTTCATGACATTTGCTAGGGCAAAGGCTCTGCAAATTGCTTAATGAGAAATTGTGCAAGAAGAAGCAATATTCCTTCTGTAATTTTCAATAAAAAGAGAAGTTATTTGACGGTGAACTTTCAAACTCCATAGGACAAGCTTGTACTGGTATCATTGAGTTCCCTGGAAAATACCGAGAAGCAGGCAGTAGTGGAGGAAATCCCCTGGCAAGGCCCTTCTTTGTGATTTCACTGCTAGGAATCTCACTGCCCACACAAGAGCAACCTCTCCTAAAATGAGCACTAGAAGATCTACCTATTCACTTAATGTTTCTGGGGGGAAATCTGGCCTTGTTGAAATCATGGGAGAAATTGTGCAAGCTTAAAAGACTTAATACCTTAATGGAGATCCTGAGAGGGCAGACAAGCCATGTGGACGTTAACATCTGTATCTGTATCAGAAATACTGGTGAAACCAAGAGCTGGAAGGATACTGGGAACTCGTGGAGGAATTTCCAGTAAAGGCTACTCAAGCACCAAAGCACTGTTGCAAAATGACTCCTATTTGTCTCCCACCAATGCTCAGAGGAGGTGTAAGAAGGCAAGGCATACCTTAGAGGGTCTCACCAGTGACCCAGCTACCCCAGGATGTCTCCAGCAGTGAAAGACACTATTTCAGGACATCATACACTGGCTACTTTCTCCAGTATATGTCCTGAGGATTGCTCAGCATCAATGGCCATTGAATGAGCGATGTTGTACAGTTCATTTCTGCCTAGTCCCTTCTGTGTTTGCTTATGGACCTTTAGCCCATTATTTTTTCCATTCTGATTTTGAGCCAATTGATACTCATCCCCTAGACCCTTCTGCAGCAGCTTCTCGTAGATCAACATTCACCCTGTAAAGAAGTACCATTCTATTATTATTGTTAAACCACTTTCTCCTTCGTTTGTGTGTCTTGTAGTTCTGGAATTGCATGGTTTAGCAAACAGTTCTACATCTGTTGTTTGTTATCAACTGCCTTCACAATTTAGAAAACATCAGTCAGAACTCCTCCTCCTTCAGCATTCTCTTTCCAGTCTGGAAAGTCCCAGGCATTTTTATTTGTCCTGTTTTCCATTCCTCCTTCTCTGCATCTTTCCTAGCTATCCTTCCTGCAATACAGACACCAGAACCACACCAAGTACACCAAGCAGGCAAAATGAATGTGCATCAAAGTTTTGCACAGTGGAAAAAAAATCACGCTTTCTGGTTTATTCGCAAGACAGCACTGAGACAGGCCTGACATTATTCTGAATAAATATGCCTGGCACCACCTCCAAGAAATTTATGTCATGGGCCTGTCAAAGCTCTCCTCCTCCTCTGTCTTCAATCTTTTCTTCACCCTCCTACTGCATGCTCACATTCCTCCAAGCCAAGTCCACACTGCTCTCCCATTTTTCTTCTACACCCCCACTTTCCAAGCCTCGTTTTCAATCTAGATAGACATCCTGCATGAACTGATTTACTGCGCACAAAACACTGCTGAGCACACTGTGGAAAAGGCATGGGAGATGTGCACCACTGCCTCATCCCAGACCTAGCACCTGCATTTGTGCTGCTGTTGGGAGCAGTTGTTACCATGTGTATAATGTGAAGCCATATTGTTTTCACATACCTCTGCTTGAGCTTCTGTGTGCAAGTTTGGAGGGTCCAAGCCAACCTTCCTGCACCCAGCACAGGGGATCAGGCCACAGTGGATCAGGATGCATTTCAACATCTCAGCCACAGAGAAGCACCACAGAGCTGCACCTCCCACAGCTCTGCCTTCAGTGCTGAACATGAGCACGCAAATGAGTCAAAGCACAACTGCAAGTGAGGAGAAGGGAGGTAAGGAAGAATACTATAAAATTCCACCTCTCCTTCCCTCCACCTTTGCCTCTGCACAGGAAGTTGACTGTTTTCACAGCCATTTTACCAACAGTGGAAAGTGTGAAGCAGGCAGACACCCGTTCTCTGTTAATAGGAAAGTTGTCAGGCAAGTGTTTTAGATTTCCACAGTGAGCAGCTTGGGAAGCACATTTCCGTCAGGAAAAAATTCAACCACCATTGCCAAGGCTGCACAGATTTTACCTGTTCCCCCTGCCTGTGCCTTGAGGTTCCTGCCTGCCTTGCTTATGCCTTTGCAGCTGGGGCTTCCCATGACAGCCACATCTGCTGCTGCTACGGATAATTTCCTTCCATAGTAATGTGTATTCTGGCATAATCTTAAACAAGCATCACTAGGGGGATTTAGTCAAAGAAACCTACTGGTAGTTTTATTTTGCAGTGGAAATCCATAAAGCATATTTACAATCAGCTTATATTTTACAAGAAGGGTCTGATTTGGCTCATCAAAAAAAAACGGAATTCTGACATTGATTTGAGAATGATTAAAGCCTACAAAAATACCTTAGCAGTCCTAGAACTTGCTAGATTGTAACCTCGACATTCTTTGAATAGTATTTAAAATAAAATGTTTCATAAATGAGCCTCAAGATTTTAAATTAGTTTAAAATTGTTAGAAATGCATAGCCCAGTGATTGTGTAACTTCATTGAAGGTACAGAGTTTATATTCATATCAGTGAAAAGAGAACATTTTCCAAACATTACCACAACCAGAAAAATTATATAAAAAACATTCAGACATGCTGCAGAGTAATACAAAATAAAAATCACCTGATCAGCTCAAGCAATATTGATTTATATCTTTGAATTAACAAAATTTCTCTGTACAGTTGCAATAAGACTTCAGTTTTACAAACTGATATTTAGTTGAACATCTTTATATCACAAATTATACACTATGTACAAACCTAGTTCTCCACAGAACTCTTTGTTCAGCATGCTTCAACACAGAAGGGATTTACCAATTTCTAGGACAGAATTCTAGCTCTTCTTTTAATTTAAATACCAAAACACTTATCAAAACATGAAAAAAAGATCTATTTGCTATCACATGGTGCTGTTAAGTCACTTGCTTGTTACCATATGTTACAGAAGAGTAGAACCAGTCACAGCAATAAATAAGTTTGCTTGTTATCAACTAAAGACTTATATTCACCCAATCACACTTTCAGCCTGAGTGCTTTTACAAGACTGTAGGATCCATTGATCTTTGCTTGTCTTGACACGTAGATCAAAATTGCAACTGCAGGTACCGCTACTGCTGCTACAGATGAGAATGCAATAATCAAGGGTATCATCTGATCCGGTTCTTCCAATCTTGCTGGAAATGGAGACAAAAGGAGAAAAAAGTTATGTAAATATTTTTTGAAACAGATGCAAGTACTTCACTATAAAAGCGGTGATATTAATGACCTTCATTTGGAACGTATTTCTGTTTTCATGCACAAAGCACATTTTTTGTGTTTTCCCTACACTTTTTTCTTTAGTAACTTCACATTACATACTTTCATTCCTAGCCACTCTCTCAGTCTTGAATTTGCTATGCAAGTTCAAACCTATCTCATATCATCTGCAATGAAGAATACAATGAAATTAATGAAGAATACAAGAGGAATACCACATATTTTACCCAGGAAACATCTGGGTATGTTTCAACCCCCTGGACTCATCCTTCCAGGGAAAGACCGTGTTTTTAAAGCCCAATCTTTAGATATTTTTGTGAAAAAGAACTTTTCCTGTATTAGTCTCACTGTTCATACATGTGGACAGATATGCAGTCAGGATCCACCTTTTTCTGGCCTTATATCTTTAAAGCTACCACACCAGCTCAGGTAAGAGTTACAATGACATCCATGCTGAAAGGAGGTTAAATAAAGCCTATTCTGACCAGCTTGTTTGGTTTGATTTTGGGTGAGGGTTTTTTTTTAGGTTAACTGCCGTACTTGTCATGCAAGGATCAGCCATGACCTAGTTGTACTTACCCTAACACAAAAGTCACTAGAAAGTAGAAACAAAATAGGTTTAAGGCATTAAACCTACCTACTTACAATAGCCATCTCAATCACTGTAATGTTGTTCCAACCTTACTGAAAATATGAACCAAACACATGCTTGTATAATTTTTGGTGACATTGTAGAGTATAAATGTTCCATTCACTGATGGCAGAATAATTTCTCCTGATGGGTTTTTTTTCAGGACCGTCTCTTGGTGTGTATGTACTGCACATAATAGTGATATTTTCTCCTTAAACATTTTCTGGTGGATATACTAACATAGTAATATTTTGGGGAGGAACTCAAATGAAATGCAAGGTAGGATTTAGCAACAAACAGAAGCAAAAACTCATGAGGCATCAGCAGCTTTTACACTGAACAAACTAAATCAGTTAATGGGCCCACTGTAATAGTTGAACACACAGCTTTAGACACTGCTCTGTCACCAGCTTTCCTTCACACAGTGAAGCCAACAGCAGCTGGCAAAAAGAACATTTTATCAATTGATGGAGTATGTTTCATAACTTCCACATCATATGGAGCCTCTTCTTTTCTTATTTCAAATTCACTGTTTATTAATTTGAGCTCATGAAAGAGCACAGACCAACAAACCAGAGGCTGATGTCCTCTTTCAACAGAAGAGAAACAGAAAAGGTAGCAGAAAGAGTCTTAGAATTGTATTTTTTTTTACTAGGTTCTGCAATTTTACGTCCAATTTTCAAATGATGGAAGTGGAAATATGAAAAATTTTGATGCAGCAATTATTTTATGCATCTACTATTTTGGACAGAAGTTTTCATTAGCATTAAGACCCTACCACTTATGACAAGAACCTGTGCAACTCATCACAGACTTTTTAAAGACAATTCATTCTTAATGAAACTGAAGATGTCACTCTATCTGTGTAAAACAAATCCTAATATGAAGTCTGTACAGCAGCAATAGTAACTAACTTTTGACACAGGTACCATGAGCTTCGACTGCTCTCCTGGTTCATTAAAGGTGTGCATCTGTATTTTCCTGCATCCCTTAGCTGAGCCCTGTCTGTGGTGTATTTGCCATCTACCCTCTCAAGTGATGTGAATTCATCACTGACTTTTTTTACAGAGCATCCTAAGACATGTAACATCTGCAGATATGCAAGGAACGGTAACACTTTGTCCTTGTTTCGCTTTGCTTGAAGGGGAAATCAAAAGTGTGTTTTTCGGTGCAGCTATAAAAATAGTAAGGAACAGGGAAGAGAGCTGAATTGGTGGCAGAAGTGATCCCTAAGCAATACACTGTTGCTATGCAATAGGCAGAAGCAGCATAGCTGAAGCAGAGAAGTCTGATTAATATTGAAAATGAAACTTCATTATCATGGCATCTAAGTTGAGGAATCAGCATTTCTTGCAGTTTAAATGCAGCTTGCAAGAGCAGGAAACAGAGCTGTAACTTAGGGAAGACGCAAGGGGCTGTAATACAATGCAGTTTCAGCATGTATTTTCTCCTTGAATCTTGCATATGCAGATTTCCACTGAGGCCTATCTGGAAGGAAATACAGGCACTGCATACCTTCTTTACCTCATGCATACATTCATGCATACAGCTGGAAGGAGTGATGGAAGCCCAGTTGGCATAAGAACTTTTCATAACCTATATGTACTAAGGCAGACTTCACGCTTCATTGTTTAAAGCTTCCTAAATGACTTAGTGATATTTGGGCCACCTTTTAACTCCATCGACATCAAAGACAGAATTACCTCATCCTTCTCAAAGGAGATCTGGACCTAAAATGCATAAACCAAAAAACTTGGGTTTCGTCTTGTTCTACAAACCTTGAACATATAATTTCACAGCTTTTTCTTCCTTGCCATACTGATTATAAGCTTCACATTCATAAAGCCCCAGATCTTCACTTTTCAAGTCCTGTATAGTTAAAGTTGCATTTTTAGAAATTTTCTCAGACTCCCCGGTGGCTGTCTTCTTCTTCCAAGAGATCACAGGAGCTGGATTACCAGAACTAATACATTTCATTGTCACAGTTTCTCCTTCTTTAACAGCAGCAGTGGGGAAAACAGTGATCATTGTATTTTTTGGTCCATCTGAAAGGAAGAGTCCTATAGTTAATCATCACTGGATTTTTTAGAGATGGATCCAATGTCCTATTGGATGCTAGATTGTCAGCTTCCAAAGCTAATTTCTTTTTCTTTCTCAAAAAAAAGTAAAGCACACAGTATCAGTTTTTCCATACAAACCCTCCACAGCCTTAACATACTAACCAAGTATTTCCAACCATGTAGATTAGCTTCTCACTCATTCAGATTTGGACTTGAAACTGTCATTATATTAAAGATTTCATCACTTTGTTTTGTTCATCAGCACTGCTCCCTTCTTAGGGAATAGCAGAGGACTATGTTGATTTCTTGTTGTCACAGGGTTTTGTTTAATTTGATGATTATATTTATCACTGATGAACTAACTAATTATTTTTAAATGACTGGGGAAACTTTACACATACTTACATTTCACATTAAGTGTTATTTCACTTTTGCTGTTCCCAAACTTATTTTCTGCTACGCATTCATAGTCTCCTCCATTTTGGAATGTCACAGATGGTAGAAGAATACTCCTGGCACTGTAAGGCCCCATGTCAGCATTGTCAGATTTTCTCCTTAAAATAATCTTGGGAGAAGGGTTACTTTCAGCAGAACATTGTATGGAAACATTTTCTCCTTCTTGAACTGTTGTAGAGGGTTCAATGGAGAGTTTTGTAATGACTGGAGCACCTGCATGACAAAAGAAAAGGCTTTTACACTAATAAAAAGGTAAGAAAGATGGAGAGGGTTTTAAGAAAGCAGGAATTGCTTGCTCAAGGATCTGTTCATTTTGATTTTGATCCCAGACACAATCTAAGACTTTTGGCTCTATCAAAACAGTAGCAATCAATCAATCAATCATAAAATATTACAACAACAATAATATTACTACGTCCAAAACAGTTTTACCATTAAATGACTTAAATTTATTTCTAATGACTAAAACTACTAGTTCAAAGAAGGAGACTGTGATGTCACTGTGAAACTGCTACACACATTATATTCCAAGGAAATGACAGAGTCTGTCCCTCCACCACTTTCTCGGATTCTTTTATGACTTTGAGCATTGCATTGTGGGAAATGTATAAAGTGTGCACATACAACAGCAGTACAGAGAGAATTAGCTGAAAATAAAGTATAGAAATAAAAAGTACATTTCACGATAAGCAGCCATAAACTGAAGCTGAATCTAGAATATGCAATAAAGAAGGCTGCATATTTTCCTAATTTTCCTAATTTTTGTGTTTCAGCATTCTCCAGCCTAACAGAGATCTGCCAGTTAGGTACTGCATAATACAGGTGAAACTCAAGCAGAATTGTACCTTGTATAATAATGTCCACAGTTGCTTTCTCTGTTTTTTGAGTTACTGGATTAATTACTTCACAGATGTACCGTCCTGAATCATTGAAACGGACATGGGGAATAGAAAGGACATTGCTTTTTATCAGATGCTGAATGCTTTCTTCAGCCAAATATTTTCTCCAAACTATTTGTGGTGGTGGGTTACTCTGAGTCACGCAAGTGAGGTTTAGAGAGCTTCCTTCCATTGGTGAGTTGTCTGGAGATGCAGTAATGATAGTATTTTGTGGACCAACTGTAAGAGAACAAAAGGAAGACAAGATCAGTAAGTACATGAAGAATGACGTGCACATCTCTAACAGTAGCTTTTCCAGAGGTACATTTCACAGAATGCCAAGAAAAAAATGAATAATGTATATCCAAGTAACACAGTGGAACAATTTTTCCAGACTTAATAAAACATTTTTCTTGCAGCTTTGAAAGCTAAGCTACCTAAAATATGTACAATTTTTGTTTTTCTGGTTTTTTTTATCTCCTTATTTTCTGTGACTAAAATTGGAATTTGTAAGCATACAATAGTATACAATACAATGTTGAAAACATTTAGCAGTGTGATGCCATTTTTATTCTGGTCTTTACTTTCTGAGTGCTGAAGGTAAGAAAATGAGAGGGGTTACTAAAGCATTGCCTAACTTCTGCCATGAACAACAGTGGATATTTAATGATTTGGTGACTGCTACTGAATACAGCAGAATAGAACAGATTATCTGCATAAATAATATAGATAAGATGTGCAGATAACAAATTTTTTATAGTACGCACTTTGTTAAGCCATTCCACAAACTTAACACACTGTGTAAAAGCCCTAGTACAAAAATACTTACAATTTGCATTAAGTTTCTGAGAAGATGTTCTTTCTTTGGGTTCAAAATCCATATCAGCAATTGGTAACCTGGCCACACAGGTAATCTCCTTCCCAATATCTTCAGCCATGGGATGAAATGAATATGTCACAATTTTGGTCTTTGTATTTGTGCTGTCATCTTCATAAAAATGTTTTTCATGAAGAACACGTTCATCTTTCATTAGGAGAACTTCCAGTTGAGCAGAAGGATACACATCAGGAATTTTACAGATGATAGTGGCTGGTTCTCCAGCAACTAAGGACGGCCTGATCTCAATGATAGGATCACTGGGGAAAGCTAAAAGAATAAAATCAATTTCTTTAGAATAGCAAAGATGAATAGTAGGGTTAATGTAAGAGCAAAATCCAAACACCAAACATCTTGAGTTTAGAGGTGCTCAGAACATGACATTCTATCAACTTCATTGCAAGACATATCTTGATCTGAAGACCTACCAGTCCTTTATAAGCTATTCATATTCTAACAGGAATTCTATTTGTACAATTGCTGAAACATAATCACAAAAGATCTAGTGAGATTCAGCATGGCACCCAGGCAGTGATAGAGCTGCTTGAATGTAGGCATTCAGAGCAATCCATACACTAGTGGTGTCCTGTTTTCTGTGCTGGTAGGTTTAGACATCTGAATCACTCCCCTGCAAACTACAAAGGCTTTGATTTTTTCTCCCCCAGCTCTGTGATTGCATTCAGGCAGTGTATGTTTTAGCTATCAAGAATGACCAAAAATAAAAATAAATAATACTGGTACATACTATCTTCAATGCAGAAAGCTAAGCAGAAAAGGGCTGAGAAAGTGTCCTGAACAGACATATGAATGAATCTTAGAAGGAAATCTATGTTGAGTTATAACAGACTCATTGTCCTAGAATTAATAGTTAACTAGCAACCACAATATCTAAAACAATTACTGATTTTTCTATCATGTACTACTTAAAGAGAATGTTACATTTTTACTTACAGTAAAGTTCAACTTTAACATTCTTCTCTTTTTTCTCTTTCTCATCACATATGACAGTACACAGATAACTATGAGAATTCACACTGCTAACTGGATTCATAGTCAACGTAGAGTACGTCCTATGGTTGCTGACTTTTCCTCCTAGGGGGTTGTCCATTTGTGTTCTCCAGGAAAAACTTGGTGATGCACAGCCAGTAGTATTGCATGTGAGTATGAGTGTGTCTCCAATCTGTGCAACAATTTTGTCAGCAGGTATAATCTCCATTTCAAAAGCTTTAACTACAAAAGAGAAAACACACATCAATTCAGCAGCTTTCTCAGCTTCTTCCTGTTTCATCTCATGTTCTACTGTAACATGAGGTCTTTATGTTTCAATTCCTTACTTTATAGTCGTGTGGAAGTTAAACTAATGAAGCCCATACCGTGGTTTACATATCCAAAACACCCTATAAACATTGCTTGTTTTGTCAAAGACAATACAGATTGATGACTAACAGACAGTTTTCATGTATAAAATGGCATAAACCTGATGCTGTCAGTGAAAATAAATACATTGGTACAATATAACTTTTTTTTTTTTTTGTCAGATGGATCTGGTTCTAAAACTTTGTAACATTTATGGGGAGAGATAGCAGATAGGTATCAAAGACAACAGCAGAAACACTTTGAACAGGACATTTAGTACCAAACTTGACTGACACTGTCAAGAATGACAGTAAAAATCAAACATGCAATGATATACTGCAGTTGTCTCCTAGACTGTCTTTTAGCAAACTCAATAGGAAAATGACTGAGTCATTGCAGAGCACAGAAAAGCTCAAAGTAAATGTCAAAAAAAAGCTTTCTGACATTTTGACAGAACTACTTAATTGACAGTTGTATTCACTGAAATGAAAAAGTAACTGGAGCAAAGAGAAATAAAGATCAAACAGCAAATTATAGGTCAGTTTACACTTAACAAAGTTAAAAACAATAAAACAAGCACCACCAACTCCCACCTTCCCCAACTTACCAGTCCTTACTACACACAAAATTACTAGCACAACCTGGCTTGTCCTTCTCATCTCTTTAGACATTTGTAATTGCTGTTACTAGGGAAAGAAAGTAAATTCAAAGGTTTTGCTTTCTATTTTCTGTGAAGAAGCACAGTGAGATCTTGCTGCTCTGCAACAGTTTATTACAAGAGCTCCAGCGTGCTCTTTATATAAGGCTGTCCTCGAGGTGGAGCGGGAAATCCCTGGATGGGGAAATCCAGAGCAGGGAGGAAGAGACCCATATCGGGTGGTGCCCGTTGGCTCAGCGCCCTCTGCTGCTTTTCTGAAAGCCCAGGAAAATAAATAGTAACACTTGTAAATGCAGTGCCTACTACATTTTCAAAAATCAGTTTCAGATCTGATCCTGCAAACAACTGATTAAATGAAAGAATGTGTGTATGTCCAAATAATTGAATGCAACTATATGTCAGATGAAAAAGTTATTCAAGTTTGCTTTCAGTGAAAATATTTATGTGGGACTGAGTCTTCAGAACACGTCTAACAATGCTCAGCTCTGTAAATAACTTTACATGACTCAGTATTTCCTTTGAAAACTGTGCTACCAGTTTAAGAGGTGATGTTACTCATGTTCCTAAGTATTTTTAATCCCTAAAAATGAAGAAATATGTCAGAAGTCTGAAGTCTGAAGATCTGACTTAATCAGCTTCAATCAGGCTCATACTGGTAAAATTAACTGAATGAAATAATATTCCCAATAATAATAATAATAAATGAGAAAAGCACCCCAAGACAATCCAAGAATTACCCAGGAGGCAATAAAACAGCAAAATCTGAAGAAATGCCTAACCAAAAGTCACTAAAACTAAAATTCAATGAAATTCAATTATCATCATAATTTTTTTTTTTTTTGTTAGATGAGGAGAAAGAGGAGGAAGGAGGAGGACGTTGAAAAGGAGGAAGAATGAAACACTCCTAAGTGCCACAAACTGCAAGCAGAGTACTGTTCTGGAAGTACCGCTATCAAATCTGAAAATCCAAAAGCCATTCAGGATAGGAAGCAATGCATCTAGACAATGTGGTTTTACTTCAGAGAAAGTGGTTTTGTTGAAGGAAAGCGTACTCTCTCACTTAAGTTGTAAATAATTACTTTTAAGTCTTAGTCAGAGAGAAGCAAGAAACGAAACTCTTCTGCTAGGACTGCTTAAATAATAATCAGAAGCTAAGCTGAAAGAGAAAGGGCAATATTTCCTTGTTTCTGGGAAATCTGCTTCTAGACAGAAAAAAATTAAACATGGGAGGCTATCTCTGCATGCTGGAAAAGTTTTAATCAAGTCCTTCATCAGAGAACATGAAACAGGAAATAACTCTGATCCTGCTCTCAGTAAATTAAGCTGGACAGCTGCCATTAACTTTACTGGAGCTGGATCCTTACCAGAGGGACTGCTATACTGAGTGATCAGATAAATTCAACTCAGATAGTTCAGGTAAGAGCAGAGTTAGCCAATAAATATTACTAAAGGAAGTACAAATCTGCCAAAAATTTTAAAAGTTTCTTAAAAAGGTCTCTTTACCCAACTTCAAGCGTGAGCCTTCTATGTATTTTTAAAAGAATATGTACTTTACTGTTGCTCCTACTACCCTCAGCATCAACCTCAAAAGAGGAAAATGGGCACCAAGTTTGCTTATTTTCAGAACTGTCAGTTCTGTCTGTAAACAAATAGAGAGCAGCTGACAAGTTTTAGCACTTGATCTTGAGAGTTCAGATAATCTAGCTTTTTATTCAAACAGCACAGAGGAGGATGCTGGGGGTAAAAACAGATGATGCATCTACATTCACAGTGAGATAAGTATTATAGGATCAACTGGAAGAAATCTTGACACATGCAGAATGTAATGAAGACTGGAATGAAACAAGTATTACCAGAATATTACTAAATGCAAAAAAGATTAAAAGAATTAAGCACTGGGATGTAACTACATGTTTTCCAAAGCATCTAGTAATCAAAAGAGACTTTTAAGGCTTTGATGGACAAACAACGATAAAATAATTGTGTGTTACAAAAGGGAGTCTGGAAATACTGAGCACAATTTTTGGCCTGGCATCAGAAAACACAAGTGTCCTTCAGGAGACTAAAATTTAAATCAGACTTTTCTGGAATTTAAGAAAAGAAACCATTTCAGAACTATACTAAGAATTTCCTTTAACTCATACTTCTGCAATCCTGTTAAATAATATGATGCATTTATTAGTTTCCTCTAAACAAAAGAGATAACAAGTTCTTGATATCTTAATGAATTATTTGAACAAAATGCACATTATCCAACATGTTAGTTATCCAACATTTATACCCCTCTTCCTGCATTTTTAATATACTGCACTGTCTCATGGAGGCTATTTGCAGAAAGCTGAAAGGCTAAGCCTTTTGCAGAATTCAGACTCTTAAAACCCTCAGCACTGGTTTTATGACTTATGGCCAAGGAACTATGGTGAAGAGAGCTAATCCTTTTGGCAGAGGAAATTCAAGAAAAAAGAAGGCAGAAGGAAAGTCATCTAATTTGATATTCTGTTTCCTGTGTCAGCAATAAAATTCTTCATGGCACTTCATTCCTGTATCTGCATCCAGAGCCATAATTTGGGCTTTCTGCTAAAAATACTCAGTGCTGGGATCATAACTTCTGTACAGAACCCCAGCACAGAAATATATGCAATGTGTTTATTACTAAAGATTTCTGTGTCCCATCACCTTGAGAGGTCAGAACCCTTCTGTGGAAGGTTTGACATTCAGGTGAGAGGACGCAGCAAATTCTGACTCAACAGTTCTTCAGCCTCATATCAAAGAGGTGTTACAGCAAGCCCAAACTTAGGTCCCCCATTCAAACAGCAGTCCTCACACATCTCAGGAAAGATATTCTTGGGATGTACACTGGAGGTCTGAGTAAAGACAGCCTCTTACAGAGTTTCTGATGCTTTTCAGAAGCAGCTGGGATGAAGAGCTTCTGCTCCATGCAAAGAGTGTCTGATACCTCTACAGAATGATCATGCCTAAAGAAAAAGAGCCAGAGGACTGTGCTGTAACTCAAATGAGAACTAATCTCACAGGGAAAATTTACATGCATCAGCAAAGAAAGAATGCCATTCAGGCACCAATGCAAGGCAGTACTTTTAATATGGTCATATCTTGATAAAAAAGCATGTTGCTGGAGGGCATGTATGAATACTGCTGCCTACATGGCTAATAGAGCAGAAATGGTCTGCCAGCCTCAACATTTTCAGTTCTCAGCAACTCAATAGCCTGCTCTATGGGTTATACCCTGTCTCCTTCCTCAGAGCACCTGGATTTTTGGTTCCCAAATCTTCCCCAACACTTTGCTTCTCCTGACTCCCTCCACCTGCTTTCTCGCCACCTGACAATAATACAATCTCTGTATAGCCCCAAGAGGGGGAGGAGAGCATCACTGACTCCCTATAATTTTCATCTCCGGATGGGAAGGATGAGATCTACATGCAGATCTATTTAAAGGGTTGTGTCTGTTTCAGGAATTGTAACTTTGTACCTAACTACAAAAAGAACACCAACGCATTACCCTGTAACCCACATCACACCTCACAATTGTACTCCACATCTAACTTGTCATCTATTGCAAGACGGAAAAAAAAAAGAAACATCTTAAGAAAGTTTTATCATCTTCTTCTTTTCCTTTTCTGGAATTTCTTAAATACTGTATGTAAAAATAAATGCATCTACTTCCTGCATTATCTTTCTCAGGCACCAGCTTCTCAGCTAGGACACTTCCTGTTTGCTTAGTCTTAAGGCAGCCAGAATCCACAAAGGTGCCAGATAAAAAAATACAGAAGTATGATAACTTGCATAACTACAAAATATTTAATTTCTTAATTTCTTCTGTTCAGAGGCATTGTCCACTTCACAGAAACAACAAGAAGTTTATCTAATAGTAAATAGAAACCACCAGAGAAAAAAGTCCCTACTTTTTATCTTAGTCTTTTATTACTGGCAAAAAGCAAGCTGTGGAAATCCCAAATCTTACTTCATAAAAAATGACAGAATGACTTTAGTGATGCTGGATCTAAAAGTGAAACTGTTGGATAGCCTTTAAACACACATACTTAAAGTGCCAAGTACTGTATTCCAAGTCAAACTTTATCAGTTTGGATAGCTGAGATTCTATTTTCTTCATAGTGACATAGGTAAAAAAAAAGTTTTCGTCCTGAAATGTTATCTAATGTATATCAAATTCAAACATGAACCTTGGAGCATTCAAAAACTTTTTTGGAATTTTGAAGTAAGACTGACTACTTTTACTTTGATTCAAATATACCAACACATATCAAAATCATTTGTTCTCATTGGAGAAAACAACAAAAAAAAAACCCCAGACAAAACACATTCAAAATGGACAGAGTGAAAAACAGAGTGGGCTTTGGGTCCATGTGCAGATGCTAGCTAGAACTTAGGATATGGCAAGGTAAAGTCAGATGAAAACATTTAAGAAGGAACATGACCAAGTTACTTAATTCCCCCAACATTCCACAGGAAATTCCTATACCACTAAATCTTGTGTACTTTATTAAGGCCAGTATTTCACATGGTCAGAAGTTTATCAACACAGCAGTGGAAAACTTTCTGACCAAGCTTTTTTTATTACTCACCAGCAGCAGCTCTCCAATACACCTGTAGATGAGTCACTTCCCTGTTTCCCATGTCCTTCCTGACTTTCAGTCATGAGGCACAGGTATGCCCCTGTAGACCAAGAAAGACAAAGGGGAATGATGAGAGCAAGGTCTGTAACAGACCATTCCACCTACAAGAAATGCAGAGCTTGGATTCTCCTACACAGGCTACCAATAACTGCATGGATACTAATTGATTATCCTTCAACTTGTCTACTAGAATATATTCTTTTTTATTCTCTTACAATGGTTCGTACTCTGAAGAAACATATTTGGCTGTGTATTTTTGCTGTCTTGCGTTATAGAAATGTTATCTTTGTTGTCCCACAGTGGACTGGCTCACTAACAGGTAGAAATATTACACAGATTTCAGACAGGAATTAAATGGCTGAACATTGCATGATTCAAGATTCATAATTTTTAAATCTTCCATTTAGGTAAGAATTACAGGGATTGTTCAGTTTATTTATTTTTTTTTTTAAGACATACACAAAGGAAATATTTCTTTTACCTAGATTTTGTCACCTTCCCCTTTCTGGAAGAGGACTGAAAGTTCTGAAGAAACTGACCCTTCAAATAGAAACAAGAGGGAATGAACAAATATTTGCTTCCATCAAGCCAAAATAACAAGTACCCAGAGAAAGTATTTTGCAGTAGCAAAATATGTATGTTTGTGCATCTGTACACATACTGATAAATCAAGCGAAGCTTGAAACTAGCTGCAAATCTATTAAGAATCTGGTATCTTTATTTTACCTCTTGAATGTGCTCTACCCTAAAAAAAAAGCAGTTTTGTTACTTGGAGTATTTCCCTCTTTCCTTTTTATTTCCCCAGACAGTTAGGTATCATCTTGATTGCTTTGTTTGTTAACACTTCCATGGAAGGAATATGCCAAAGTAGGAGTGGCTAAGTGATAAAGTCCATAAGCAGCTGAATTATTCTCAACAGGCCAGGGTAAAGAAAGATGTGAGTTACTGGAATTTATTTCTCCTTCCCAGACAATTACTTGGCTAGGCATCAAAGCCCCAGTGCTTGCAGTCTGATAGAGACAACCGAGCAAGAATGACTTTCATAGTTGTGTCGCCCTCTATCACAGACCATGTTACTCTCTAGTGATAAGAGAGGCAACTTGAGAAATGTGACACGTGTTTGAAATTGCTGTCAGGCAGAATAAAACTCTGTGCTAAATTAGTATCAGAAATATCTGACTTCCAGCATTCCAATACTTCTTAGCCAAGGATCCCTCCTGAAATTTCCCAAGAATTGTATGTGAATACAAAATCATAAGTAACAGATTGTTTAATGACCCTTTTGGTTGGATAAATTTTGCCTTGTTTGACTTAATTTCTTACTCTAGTTAGCTCCACACCGTGAGGAATGGATATTGGCAGCTCTCTTCCAACAGTTCAGCTCCAGAAAAATCCATATGGTTTTCTGGCTGAGGTTCTCCCTCAGCTGAATGAAATCACTATCGAATAAGTGAGATGACCATGCAGCTACTGCCAGGGGTTTCACTTGGGAGCTGGGACATCCTAATGGGAAAGGGAACAATTCTGTGCAACCCACAGTTTCTAAAAGATAAAGAAGACAGATGTTTCATAAGCAGTGTCGAATCCTTTTGTGGATGGATCAAGGATCAAATCCAGTTAAGTTATAGGCCCCGGAGCTTGCGATTAGTCTTACCTCTGTAGCACCTTTCAGCACTCAGGACATCAGTAGCATGGTGACTTGGTATCTGCAAGACCATCAAAATCAAGGCACAGGAATTTCCAGAGATGTATGAGGGTGAATTCATTAAGATTTTAAGCAAATCATCTTACACAGAGTTTCCTAGATTATTTGAATGGATATAATGCAATCATTTCACACTGAAAAGAAGTACACTCTAGGAATTGCATATTATTGATTTAAAGTATTTGATATAAAACCATCAGCCTATAGGGTGATTTATTATTACATTTTATTATACAGATTCATCTGCTATGGCACCAAGATCCAGCTGCTGACTTTGCTTTTCTTGCACACTCAGGTACCTTGTACTGTGGCTGTTGAATTTTGTGGCATGAAGAGATTTTCATTCTGCCTCTAAGGTCAGCGTATGGATCCTGCTCTGGCTTATGGTTTCACAAAATGTGCTGTTACATAGCAAATATATTCTATCAACAATTCAGGATCTCAGACAATTAAAGAAAAATTGTTTCCCTTTATCCTGTGTATTGTATTTATTAATGGGCATGTTTATTTTAAATTTCTTTTTCTAATTAATTATTTGGAAAATTAATAAATACAATTTATTTATTAAGATTACTAAAAGATTTGAACATTTAACATAAAGGCGGACAAATTTTCAGGTGAGGTCTATAGTACAGAATGATTACAAGAATGGAGAGAATTTTATCACAAGATTGAAAAGTAAGCGGCATATGTGTTCAAAATTCCATCACTAACCAGGAGGAAAGAAATTACAAAATTAATCTGCACTATTCACTAGTTCCTACTAGCTATCATATTCATTTTTTAATAAAATAAACAGCTCCTTTCTAGGTTTTCAGAAGGATTGGACAGTACAGTTGAAAAATGCTATTAATTCAGACTAAAGATACAGATGATTATAAAGATACATAAATGAGGGGATGACGATCCTGCACAACACTCCTTGTGAAGTTAGTCTGGGTTTTGTGAATCATCTGTAAGCTTACCTTGATCTTTTATTTTCTTACTCTTCCTAAAAAAATCTAGTGTTTCAATGAAGGCATTTCATATTATGGCATTAAGCTGTTTACATAGGATTTCTATAATGTGCCATTTAAGATTCAGTTTATCCTCCCAATGCTGTTTTAGACAGAAAATTAAGACAAAAACTCAGACAACCATGTTAGTATTTTGACTGGCAAACACAATTACCTATTGGACTTAAGTGCCAATAGCAATTTTTGGCACATAGCTATAAAGCAAACCATTGTGAATAACTGGAAATCCCGTCAGGATCTAATTTGAAGAAATAGGACATAAAACCAAGCAAAAAGTCGTCTATGACTTCTTGGTAACCTCATGATTGCTGAGTTACATCAGTTGCAACAATTTCACAGTAACTCCTTAAAATCACTGAGGGTAAACATAATGCAAGCCTAACCTGATATGTGATTGAGAACTTCAGTTTCACCTTGGCTGTAATTGCTGGCTGTGTCTCAAAAGCAAAACCTCTGCATTATTCAGAGAGCTCTCAGGAGCTCATGGAATGTCAAGAGCCTGCAGGGAAAGCGAGCATAGCCTGGATTGTCACGTCTGGGTTTACAACACGCAGAAGTGTTCAGTAACAGTGAGAGCAACTTGATGTTTCCCATATGAATATGCAGGAACTACCCAGGAGCCCAAAGCTGCTTTAAAATCTTGCTGTTAAAGAGAAATGAAATCTACCGTTCCTGCCAATGTAATAGTGCTTTACACAGAGATAACTTTCACAGGTTCTCTGAGAAATTTATACTCAAGGTATGCATGAATGACAGACCCTGCACAAATTCCTTTGTAAAATTTCCAGGGTCCACATATTGAGAGGCTAATTGAAAGAGTGGTAAAACAAATTCTTTTAAATATCATGAGTTCTTCTTATACTAAACTTAAAATCTTTCTCGACAAACCAGGAATCAAATTTTATCACAAAGAATAAATATCTTTACCTCAAGAGTGGAAGTTGGCTTTGCAAAACAACTTGAAAATCATGTCAAAACTGATCTCAAAATGCAAAGATGTTTCAAATGAAATATATGAAATAGTAAATCTCTGTGCATATAGTCAAAATCACTTTATTTTCTGTGGCGTTTCTTTCTATTCTCCTCTTGGAATAAAGTTGGCATTGACCATATTAGTGGCATCTATTATCTCTCTTTAAACATTTCTCAGTTTTAGCAGAAAAGTCTCCACCTTCTCCAAATACACCATAGATTAAACCTTTCTATGGCTTCAGCCCTTTTCAAAATCCCAAAGTCACATAGGGTATAAAGAAAGAAACAGGATGTCCAAGTAAATGATACAAAAATAGGAAGAAGGTTGTTTATGAAATGGCAATCAGAGTCCTGACATATACACTATTCTCACTGTTTTTTCCTTTGCCATAAGTTTTCTGACCCTTCTGGTTTTTTGTTTTGTTTTGTTTTGTTTTTTTCTGGCTGATTTATTCATCAGCTTTTTCTATCACTATGGCAAAGGCAAATATCCTCTGGAAGGATGACCATTTTCCCTCCTCCACATTTCCTCTGGGACAGAGAAGAAAGAACATCCATTTATTATCCTGACAAATTTGGCCACCTGGACAGAGACACCCATCATTCTCAGAACAGAAGTGCAAGACTAGGGTGTACTCTGACAAAATGTGCCAGAGGAACAGATCATTGCTCACATTTGCATTCACTGTAGGTACAATGTCTAACTTACAACAATAGCCAACAGCAGTTTCTTCAGCAGAAGATGAAGACTGCACATAACCGGCCAAGTTCGTCATGCAGTTCTTTAATTAATGTCCTTATTTGCTGAGATAATGTCTCCTTATTTGAGGTACGACTTCCTTCTTTAGCTTGTCTGACTTTACTGCAATTATTATTCCTTCAACAGTGAAAAACCACAAAATTTTTTTTTAAAAGTCAAAACCCATGTAGAATGAACAATGCTTACAAAGACTGGTAAATACTGGAGCATAGAAATTTGTATAAATCAAGCATTTTACCTCTGAAGACAGCAAGAAACTTCCCAAAAGTTTCCTACCTACAAATTATCGTATAATCAGACAGTATCAGTTTCAGAAATCACAACATACTTAAATCAAGGAAATGTGAAACATTTGACTGGAAATGAGAGGAATTCTCACATATTAAATCACAGTTCATGCTAATCTTCAGACAATAAAAGTAAGCTTCCTCCTTTCATCTATGCTGTGAATATTTCTAACATTGGAACTACCTGTATTTAGTCTGTGACCTTTATATTTCACCTTTAATTGAAGTAAGTTTTAGAAAGACAGAAGAAAAGATTTTTTTTTTTAAAAGGAATTTTAACCTTATGATGGTCTAGAAGTTAAAATCATTACCATGCAAAAACCTCTTTTTTATTTTTTATATATTCCACCTAGATGTAGGACTTATACCAGTTTTACTGAACTTCACTAACTGCTTGAGTTGATTCATGGACACCTACAGATGTCCTGTATTTCAGTGTTTGTATCTGCAGTTTAACCCCACTGAAAGGATATTCTTTCCCAGTTTTAAAACTCCTTACAACATCAGACTTTATAGCCTACACTTGCAATACATAAATGCTCTGTGCTATGTGAAACATATGCAAAAATATCAATATAAAGAGTTATTAACACCTATGTGGTATATAGATTAAATAATTATATTCAAAGGAGAAAATGCGTCGTTCTTTCTCAATATATGATAATTCCTTTTAGAAATACTTCTGACTTAGCGATTTATGTATGTACTGCAGATTACTCCTGAAAATGTCTTCTATAATCTACCTTTATTAAAGGTACATAAAATACAAATTTGTTTTCTAGTGACACAAAGATTCTATATCTTCATCTATTTTGTCAGGATTAAGACTCATTTCAACAACGAATTTATTAGTCCCATTCTCCACAAGATAGAGAATTTATAGCTTAAATAATCTCAGATATATTTAAATCACAATTAATTTAAAAATGCTTTTCTCAATTTGCAGGTGAATGCCAATATCACCAAGCTGTTTCATGGGTACAAGCAGAGACCAAGGACTGCTGTTTCTGATGGGAACTGTCATTTCAATTGTCTAATAAGCTCAAAGGAAATGGAAAACACTGTGAATGAACTACACAGGAAAGTTAGACTTCTCTGTAGTAGCAAAAGGAGAAAAAATGTTACAATATTCCAAGTTCTATTGGAATCTTTCCAGGCAACTGAAATGTTGAACTAATGTATCTATATACTGAGTTACATCAATCTTCAAAAGTATTGTATTCTCTACAGGGCACATAAAATCCATATAAAAGCAATTAGGGAAGTCATTATCAATTTCAGTTCTGTCTACAAAATGGTTGAAAAACATTTTTAGTTAAAAACCAATAAATATGCACCCATATTTCTTTTGATTTTGATGTAACTGTCATGTGTGTTCTCCAACAGAATACACAATTCATCTCCCAGGTACCCAATTGCTTTCAGTATCCTGGCCTTTTCCACGTGTAATACCATTTCTTACCATTTTATTATAGGTGGGGTTTTTTAGTTCATATTCTACTCATATTTTTATAAATGTCTATCAGCATTTTTATGTAGTAATACATAAATGTAGATGATGCTGCTGCTGCTGCTGATAATTATGATGATGATGATGATAATAATAATAATAATAGTAACATAGATAGCATTAACTTGGGGGAAAAAAATTAAGGCAGTTGAGAGGCGCTAAAATTTCGTGTTTGCTTCTCTATGGAGGAATGTGTGACCAGAGTGATTTGGCCATACAAGCATCCACAGTTTTTCTTAAGGTGAGCCTTGTAAGTCGTGCCACCAATCAGGTATTACAAGTTCTTTATTTGCAATAACTTAAAAAAATTATTGGCAAGGATTAGCACTAAGCATTGAATTTTGATTCTTTTTGACCAATTCAAAGAGCCTTGTCTTCCTTTGGAAGGACTTCAAAACTATGAATGACTGCCGAGAAAAGCAGCCTTTGCTAGGAAAAAACAATACAATGCAATAGGTCACCAGAAGTTTACCTCTGAATTTTTTTATATGAAGCCTTTTGGGGAGCAAAGGGAGGTAGGGCTCTCCATTTGAAATAATAAACCCCAATTACATTGCAGAAACCTATGGTTACAGAAATGTAGGCATTTCACACAATTGTGTTAAAGAACATTAGGTGTTTTTGGAGTCTTCACCCTGGAAGTGTTTCCTGTTTTTCAAAACCTCAGCCACTGATGCTAAATGCTAAAGGATTTACTTTAATGCAGCTCATCTCATTATAGCCCCTATTTCCTGTTTGTAAATCTCAGTCACTGAAATTAAGCTTTCACACAGCTGTGAAGTCTGTCCACACTGAGCACTGTTACATGCCAGACTAGAACTGGTGTGAACTTACTTGAGTTCAGAATCTGTCTTCTCATTTTCACTGTGGGATACCTCATGTTTCTGAGATCCTACAGGAATCATTAAGAGCCTTAAAAATACACACAAAAAAAGGAAACTTGAACCACTTAACAAAACTCATCTAGTTCTTGAAGAGTTTGTTCATACAGTTATAGGGTTAGCTTCAGATTTTAAAAACACTGATTAAAACCATAAAGATACATTTACAGAAACACAGCTTCACAGGATAAAAGCAATTAGTCATGGATCAAATACTGTTAATAAAATGGAAGTGCTTTGTACTTCCAAACTTGTTCTAGTGAAGATGACTATTGATCAAAACACTTTCTTAGAAACTCCCACATCAATAGCTATATGTAGAAACAAAAAAAATTATATAGTCAAATCTGTATTGACATCATTTGATTAAACAAAATCCATCTTAGGGTCCCTTCCAAGGCATATCTCTGTTCTAACCCACTTTCTCTCTTTGATAAAAAGAGAATGAATCAGGCTTGTAAGAAACCTGGAGAATAGATGTTTAGGAAATATGCCCTTTCTAGTTAGGTCTAAGATCTTAGGAGACTTTCAAATTACCTCAGATATTTTTTTCCTTGTAAAACATGAATTTTCTAGATAAAGATGTAAAACAAGAATTTCTCTAGAACCTCTTAATTTTCTTAGAGTATTATTTTTTTCCCTGACATCCCAAGCAATAGTTCTCAAAGTCCAGGTTGCAACAGCATAAAATCCACTGAGACCTGCACTCCTGCTTTACTGCACCGATTGGATTTTCAGGCTTTCACAAAACCTCCACTCTCCCTCAAAAAAAAGGAGAAAAAAAGGCTTCACCAGTCCCCACTCATTGTCTTTACAGTTCATGAGTTAAAGCAGATTGATGGGAATTACTGTGTTTTTCCTATAAAGGCTTTTTGGCTTTGAGATATCTTCTGGCAATAAAGACTATTTTGAAAATGTCTGCACTCCTAACTCCCCTTGATTGTGTAAATTTTTCATACTACTGACATCCTTAAAAATCACTATAGAATCACTGAAAATCACTAAGTAAAATCTGAAAATACTCAACATTCCTTTTGGTATTTTTCAATTTTTTTCAATCTGTTAAGCTTTGAAGCATGATCATTTCCTACACATATGAATGCTTGTGTACATCCATATTTTAAATATATAGCAGAAAATGTTTTACAGTTCTTGCTTATTCAACCATATTGGAGTTTAGAACTACATCACCAATATTTTATGGAATTTGATGTAAAACAGACTGGTCATAGGGAAATCCACAGTAGATGTCATGGTATATATGCTGCTCTCACAAAATAAATTTTAATATCCTGCATCCGAAAACTTACAGTTGTTCACATTACTTATTTTAAGATGTCCTCAAAACACTCACAATTCTGTAAATTTTAACTCTTTTTATTTCTTTTTTTACCAATAAATTCAGTTATTTCCAAATGGACGTATTATCCAAGTATTGTGCATAACCAGACCTCACACACAAACACACACACACACACCCACACCCACCATCATCCCTTCAGAGCAAATAAAATGTCTCAGCTCTTGCTTGCATGTGCTCAGGACAGTCCTAAATGCACCTGCATGGTAGCTCAACAGCACAGCTGTTGGACCATAGAGTGGCATTCCCATAGTCTCTGTCAGTATGACATGCTATGAAGGAATTTCTGCAATGAGATACTTTATTTAAAATTGCTATTAAGGTTGCAAATCCACATGCTATAAAATGGGGAAGAAGATGATTAAAGTTTGTATGTTTGTATGATCCCTAATATCTTTTTTTCCCCCAGGAAACCTTCTGTTTCTTTACTATAGGAGATAAATTGATTGTGGTAATGAGTGAGGGGTTGGACTACAATGGAGGCTCTTTGTACCTGAACTTTGTCTCATTTAGCCACAATTAAAGTTACTGAACACTGTTATTTGCCTAATTAAAGTAGTAAGGAATGGTTATTACTCTGAAAATTCAGGTGCTTAACTTAGGCAATCCAAGTTAAGGAGGTGCTCCAGAGAAGCGGGTAGAAAACACCAATAATCAGTGGCAGTTGTCTTTCATGTTTTGGTGATTATATCAAGTATGCTGGCCTAGGTACAATATAAACACAAGTTTTTAACTCAGTATATCTATTATCCTCTGAATAAGCTGCAAGGGAGGGGAACATTTTTAAATCCTGTTACTAATAGGAATTGCCGTAATATCCTCATGATTATGAGGAAATGCTTTGAGATTACAAACTAAAAAGAAAAGACATAATAACATAGCAACAGAAAAAACAGCTTTAGGCCATATCCAGCTTCTAAACATTTTTTACATGAGAAGTAATATCCATTTTGTCCCATTTCTTACATCCACAACCACTTCTACAAGGAAAGAACACCAAGCAAGACCCAGACCCTGACAGCAATTTCCCTTGACAGAAGTTCATGTGTTTTTCTATACTAAGTGAACCTAAATTCCAGACAACTCAAGGGGAATGACACCCCCAAGCAGAAACTGTGATTTTAGTCCGTGGAACAGCAGACATGTGGAGTCTTTCAGTTACACAAAGAAAACACTTCTTTTTAGAAACAGGTCTGATAAAGATGTGTTCTGTGACAGGACATCTTATGAAACACAATAAATCTGAGATCAACAGACCTTGGATGAGGAGTTACTCATGGATAACAGCCCAGTACCTGTGGAGAACCCAGCTGCCTGAACATAAGCAGCCAATAGTGCCTGCTGTGAGTGACTCCACAGTACAGGCTCCTCTGGGCTCCTACAAGAAAGCCTTACAGTCAACCATTAAAAATTTATCGAGAGGGCTCATCAAGCAAAGAACAACAATAAGACTGTGGAGAGAAAAACCTCATGCAGAACTTAGGTTCAATGGTGATCCATAACTGTGGGGGATTTTGTGTGACATAACACTTGTAGTACGGAGTTACAACAGAAAAAAGTACTGAAGTTGAGCCTGTTTAATATCAGATAACTTTGTTACCATAAAAAGAACACAACAAACATACAAAAGTATATGTTCTGGATGTCTCAAAAGCTTCAGACTATTCAAAGGTTAGACTTCATCTTGGAGGTAGTTTCCAAATTCAATGAGTCTATGATAACTATTATCTCCATTTTCAAACTCAGATGGGCATATGCTGTGAGGGAGGACTTTGTTCACATTAAAATCTTCTGCTGCAACTAATTGTGGTACCAGTCATTGCCAGCTAGATGTCCCATGCACAATAGGCTACGTTATACAATGGCAAAAATAAGATTCTGCCTTGTAGCATGTTCACAACATACACAATTTTATACATAATAATTTCATTTTTGTTATTTTTGGACAATCTGAAGTTGTGCAAATGCCTTCCAAGTATGCCAATGGTCTCCACTGATGCAGTGGAGAATAGGAAGTCACAGTTATCTAATGAGCACAAATACGCAAAACCCCTGCATCCTATAAGAAGGTAGCTACAAAGAGAAATTTACCCTTGGGAAGCTCCCTCTCTGTCAAGAAGTTTTTGCAGTACTGCAATGGCAAATGCCCCAAGTTATTTGGTGAGGTCAAAACTGGGGAAGCCCCACTGTGCAAAGTACTGAAACAATTTACATGCTACTGTTTGAAAAGTACCTGCCAGATCTACTCACAAGCATATAGATCTCCAGACAGACAAAATTGTTCTCAGACCCAAAGGAACTTAAAATATTTCCTCCTTCACTATCACATGTCTATACTTCCTTCTTGATTATTACATGCCCCAGCATCCTCCGGTTCCCTGCAACTGTTGGGCATTTTGGCCATGCAAACAACAATAACCTAGAACGATGAAGACAATCTGCTGAATATGGTAACTTGACCTGACATTGTCTTTACAAGTCTGTTCAATACCAAACACTGGCTATTCTCCTGTGATAGAACAGAGTCAAGTGCTAGCATTTAAAGTTACAGGAGGTATATAAAACTTCTGAACCTTTCTTCCAGTAGTATCTCCAAGTACCTGGGCTCTCCTTTTTCAATTTCTTTCCAGTTATCAGTAAATTCAGAATTACTTTGAAACTCTTCTTTCTGGTAAGTAGTTTTTCATCTTATTTTTAGTAGTTCATGTTTGACTATCTTTCTTCTTAATCATGAAATCACCTGCACCTTTATACACTAGTTTCAGCACACCTAGTTTTCCTTTGCATATTTCTCTTCCCAGTTTATCAGAGGGTAGCTTCAAAACTGTTTTTATTTTCTTTAAAGACTCTCTTCTACACTGACAGATCTCACATTTCCTATCACCATAATTGCTCTTGGGACTTTTTCCAGTCCTCTCAAAATGACATGCTAAATGTTCTCATTTCCTTTCCAATATGCCTTTGCAAAAGTCAGTTTCTTACACTTTGAATTACAGCCAATCTCTCATTCAGTATGCTGGACACCTCTCTTACTCCTTTGTAACATTTCCTCACTGGCACCTGGAAAGGGTTAGCAAGACCACTCAGACGGCTACTTTTTCACAAGCCATTAACGGTTCCTGGCACTACTGAATGTAGCCTGCTGTTGCACTGATAATTAAAACTAGCAGAACTCTAAGATATTTTATAGCAAGTATATTTTCAGGCATTTAACCTCTTTACATGTCTTATAACTTCCAATACTAGCTAAATTTTCAAACTCCTTGCTTCCAAATACTTCCCAAATCTAGTCCTATATTATTTCTTAGTATTGTGTGCTCACACTATTGTTCTTTTCCCACGTAGTTCCTGCTCTGTCACTCAGCTAGTTCATTTGTACAAAATCAGTACAATTAATTAAGATTTCCTACTATTCTTTCTTTCAGTTATCTTGTTGGAAATGCCCCCTCCTACTTAGAAACATGGAAAAAAATTTCTGAGGTATCGAAACTGAAACCTTCTCCAGGAGAATAAAGAAAAAGAAAAAGAAAAAAAAAGATAAAACATGGTATTTGTGAAATTAAACAAAGCAAGATGATATTAAAAAAATACTCTTAATATTCAGCAAGATGATATTAAAAAAATACTCTTAATATTCTTCACTCTAAGTTCAGTATTGGCTCTCAGCACATTGCACACTCTCAAAACTGAAAAAAAAAACTATATGTTAGTTCACAGTTAAGCATTTCTGATTATTAGTTCTCTAAAATACTGAAATATATACACAATATCAGCAGAGGGTATTAGTTCCAGTTAACTATGTAATGGAAGCCTCATACATGCTTAAATATTTTGCAAAAAGAATCCTTGCTATCATTAAATAAGAATTGTAAATGGAGGTATAAAAACGTTAGAAACCCTCCCTTTCCTTGGCAGAGCATGAAGCAGTGAATTCAGAGGATCATAGGCTTTGTGTAAAAAATCCCTAACAAACTTTCATTACATCTATCATATCTTAATAGCTCTGACCATGTTTTGTACATATGTACTAAAGCAGACACTTTAATGAGGGTTTGAAAGCTGTGGAAATACCCTTGTAAAAGAGAGAAAATGGAAATCCCCCTCACATCCATTATTATTTCAAAATATTTTATATAAAATTGATATTGTAGTCATGGATGGAATTGAATGTTTAGGAATATAGAAAAATCTCCTTGCATTCTGGATCTTTTGTGAAGATCTGTAGGGGCCTGTATGGTTCCAAAATCTCCTGCTTATAACTATTCTTTCCCAGTAAAAACCAAATCTCTGTTAGATATTGGTCCCTTAAGTTATGTTGGAATAACTCTTGTATTTCGCAAGACAGACTAGAACTGAAAGAAAAAGAAAGGGAATGTACATGGTCAAATTAACTCCTGCTTCAAGCAAATGCTGCAGACAGACCAGGCACAGGGAGGTGAGGCTCTTTACTCTGGCTTTTTCCATTAGTTATGAACATTCTCATCTTTTTCCTTTAGTCCTCACCTGTACTGGAGCAAGTTTCTTTTTGGCATTCCTGCTCATAATAGAAACACTGCAGTTTAGAACCTCAGTACTGGTCAAAGCTTACACTTGGAGAGAAAACAAAGAAGAAAAGGAAAAAAGAAAAGGGCAAGAGGGAATCTCTGTCATCCCCCCACACTGTGGGCTCCGGAAGGAAGGCTGCTGCTCCCGGGATGGTGGCTCATGGCTCAGGAACATTGGGGGAGCTGTATTTAGTCTTTGGGCAGACAGACAGGGGTCACTTGCACATAAACTGTTAGAGCAAAATTAACAGTTACAACAGGAGATGAAAAGAAAGATGTGTGGCTTTCCACAAGCTGTCCCCTAACCGCAAATGGAGTAGCAGGCTTGGGTTTGCATCCTAAACTGAGGCAAGCAGAAATTGGTCTTCCAGCCTCAGGTCTTACTCTGTCCTCCAGCTTGCCTTCTTCAGCAACCAGCCTGGAAGACACACAGTACCTGAATTAGGGCAACTAAGTTACGTTGTCTCTGGAAATGCCGAGCCAGCATTGGGAATTTGTTGTGTAATTTACAATGGAATATTGCAGCAAATATCCACAGATGATTGAAATAAACAAATATAATTAATTTGGCACCTTTCAAGAATGTTAAACAAATTAATTTACCAGAAACTATTTTTTAAGACAGAAGAGTAATTTTCAAGTGACTGCTGCAGTATAAATGTATTTATAATAATCATCTGAAATTCTGATCTGCTCTTCAAATCAGTACTATGAAAAATGCCATGTTAATGAAGAGCCTATTCAACAGCCCATTACAATGCTGTATGTTTCTAAGGCACTCCTGGTATTTCCAAGAAATTATCTTCATTGTAATAAATAACTGTTGATTTATTCAGAGCAATTAACAACTTCAAGAAATATTAATGTGTTCATGTATTGTCTGTTTCTTCTGCTAGAAGTCTCACAAGGCTCTAGGCCTACTTCATACACTCTGCTTGGACTTCCTGTTAACAGTCACCAGCCAAAATTTAATTATCCTGCTACTTGTAGTATTTTATAAATATATAGCCCTTAAAATACATTGTTTTGATGAACCATCTTGTGAATAAATTCATCCAAGGATAGTGAAGTAAAATAAGCAGTTTCAATGTGTGATGAGCAGCTTAAAAATACATTAATTTTTAGAACTTATTTTTAAATATATTTGCAGATTTAAAGTACATTAAATTTATCAACTTGTGCTTTCTTCAGTTCACCTATGGCACTAAATCCAAAAAACAGTCATATTGGATTTCTTGCTGAGTGTGTCTGTTTTCTGTCTGTTGCTGCAATCCAAAATTAGTACTTTATTTAGTATCAGCACTTTCTTGAAAACAAATACAAAGTTGACAGCTATTTTTAAGAATGTGCTGCATCACACATTTAAAAAACACAAATAATGCCAGCAAACATGAAGGAGATGTACCTTATAGAGTTGTCACAGGAAACAGAAATCTCACAGAACAAAAAGATCTTCCTATTACCAATAACTAGAAATTGGACCTGCTATTGTTTATTTAAAACATTGGGAAAACTCTGCTTCCTGTCACTATACATGTATTTTGCTCCATATACAACATGACCCTTGACTTATAACAGACATTAGAGAACTCCTTGGCTTCCATTCAGTTTAGCCACTATAGACTGAACCTGCAGAAGGTTCAGCCAACATCCACACTACTTTAAAAGGATTTGACACATCATCAGCAAAAACAAAATGTGAGTTTCCTTGAATTCTAGGGAGAAAGCGCTTGAATGGCAAAAAGAGAAAAAAAGCAAAGCACAGAAATGTCGCCAGGTCAGACAGTCCTGCTCCCTGCTGCTGAAGCAGCACAAAGCAAAACTCCTGCCTGTACAAGTACCGTATCAGCCCTTATGTATTTCTTAGGGCTTTTGAAGGCTGACCCCTGCAGCCAGTCCTCCAAAGTCCGCAAGCAAGTGGCAACCTGCATGGTACAGTCCCCACTAAGGAAAAAAATTGTGATTCCCCAAGAAATAAATAAAATAGATTAAAAAATGAAGGCTGGTTTATAATAAAGCAGCAGAAATCCATGGTTAACTAAGGACAAGGCTCATGATCTGCCATGTCTTAATATAAGTTGGAGGAATGGTAGTACTTACTGAATTATGCTCCCCTTCCTGGGTAATCTACAACATCTCTGTATTCGATGCAAATGGGCAGATCAGCAAGTAGGTGTTGGCTCTGAAAGGTGTTAACAGGAACTAGAGTTTTTCACATGGTGCTGATAGAAGGGAAAAATTTAGTTATAAATTAGTTATAATTTCTTCAGAATTTTTTTTACTCAATCCCTCCACTTAACCAATTTGGTGATGGAGGCCTTTTATGTTTTCCACCTCTTGGGAAGCATAATTTTCCCCATTTAAACTTGAAGTATGTCCTTCTAGCATACTGATACTAAGCACAGGCATGAGAAAGGACTCTTGAATAATCAAACACGCATGAAAGCAGAAGCTGGCAAATTCAGTGTATCTTGAAATGGGAGGAAGATGTAAAACCAAAAAATTGCTATGAAATTAATGTATTTTTTTTTCTTATTTTTAAACAGCTATGTTAAAAGTGACCGAATTTTTACTCTTTGCTAACCTAAAATATATTTGTTTTGCTACTACTTGTTGTTCTAATAGCCTTCTATTAGGTTCTTCAAATTTGCAATTCCACTGCCCAAATTAATACGTACCTACCTCTGCACACTTTCTACAAACTTTCGAACTTCCTCCACTGAGCCTTCTGTCCACAGATGATTCCTTCTCTTCTAGCCTGTCCTGAAGCTTCTTTGATAAATTTCCTGTTTTCTTGACAGTGTTGACTATGTCCATTATCTCATTTTAACTTCCAAGGAGGTGTCTTGTTCTCCCATTCCTTCCGATGCCATTTTCTCCTCTTTGTTCCAACTCCTTTGCTCTACTTCTTTTCCTGCTTGTTCCTTAATACTGTCCTTGTATTACTGCAGATCTATGAATTTTCTTCACTGACCTTCATATGCTGTTGTGCAAATGTGTAAACATTAAAATTCTGTAATAAGATTAAGCTTTAATAATATAAAGCCAGCTCCCTCATCCTCTTTTGCAAATTTTGCAGAAGTTCTGCAAGTGCCTTCCTAGCAACTCCTAACCTGGAAACTTTCCTAGCATTTTCAAATTAGTTATATGCTCACTTATACCTCCTACTGTCACATTAATGACATACTGAACTCTGAAGGAACAGTATAGTATTTTTTGGTTACCTTCTGCCATGATAAAATCCTATTAAATTGTTGTTTTTTGCCTCTCTTTTGTGACAGATGCACATTTGTGTAACTTGTACAGCAATACATCATGTCTAAGGCAACAACTATTGAACTCCTCTAAAAAAGGGACTCTTTGGCAAAAGACCATGGTTCAAACACGGCATGCTGCAATGCAGATCCCTTCACTGCATAAACAAAGGACACAAATGGAAAAGCCTAGAGGCTGGCTTTACTACAGATACAAAATTGTTTGTCTGACTAGGTTATATTTACTTTCGAATTTTGAGACTTTCTTTAAAGTAATTATTAAATAAGACCTCTCCAGGCTTCCAAATCTTCCAGATGTTTATTTGTCTTGTGTTTTAATAAGTTTGACATTTTTCTAAGGAATTCTTAAGCTTAAACTGCCTACTTGTGTTCTTAAATAGTAATTACTGGTCAAGTAAAGGCTTTGGTTTGCCTTATAATTTTAATAAAAACTATATTAATATATTCTTGTCTGACTTTCACTTCTGATAAAAATACAAATGGATGAATTACATATATTTGTTAATGAAAAAATAGTAAAAAAAGAAATGTGCTCTAAAAACAGAGATTAGGGAAACTGACATATCATAGTGAAAACATATGAATATAAAGACAATTTAGCGAGTGTCTTACTGTAACTATCGCAGATATTTGCTTGAACAAAATGTATACTTGGGCAGTGCAGGTCCCTTTACCTCTATCCTTAAAAGTCATTAAAGGAAAGTTTAATGAGTGCTTCAGGGTGGATAATATTTCCCCTCTAGCCTGCTGGACCGTATTAGAGGAGTGTGTTGCTTTCCTGTAATTGCACACGTGGTACATAGTTTATCTGCTTCCATAAACAATAACATACATAAACAGAAATATCTGAGCATAGGTTTAAAAATCACAAGTATGTTTAAGATATGTTGGGGCAATGATGCACCAACTATTTCTCACTGCTTTATCTATGTAGGCAATCTTAAAGCTATTTTACATCTGCATCCTCTTTCATGTCCATATGCTTAAGTTTAAGTCTGTTCATGTTATAAAACCCAAAAGGTAACTAATTGTATCAGCCTGTTCTCTCCCTAATTCCATTCCAAAAAATATGACCCTGTTTTTGCTGATATTTATTGAATTCTAGAGGTTTCTTAGACCAGATAACTTGCACAGCTTCACCCTGTTCACCAGCAGCACATGATCCCTTTGGACCATAGTGCCACCTAGCTTCCCTTTTCCTGACCTCAGTAATTCCATGCGCTGGTCACAGTTGTGTGATGCAGCAAAAGGGCCAGGGAACTACCATTAATAGAATTGTCCAAGTTAGCTGACTATTTATCTAGACATACAACTGAATTAGGAAAGCCTGACAATAAACCCCTCTTTGATAATCCAAATGTGAGACAAAAGTGTGTATTTCCTTTGGAATAGGTCTTATTGCTTCCCTTCAAAATGGGAAAATCAAGATCCTTACTGATGCTCTAGGCAAGTTACCAATGCCTTTGGAAAAGCTCTGGCACCATACCAATACTAACACATACTTCACAGGACAGCAAGCACAACATGGCTAAATCCTCTCACATTGCTGAAGGCATTTGTCTCTTACAGAAAAATCTCTGCTTTCAAAGGAGCAAAATTTGAAGAGACTTGGAAAATACCCTGAAGTGCCAAGAAAGGAAAAATACTAGAGAAAGTAACTTTCCTCTCACATGTTGTGGCGGGAGGGTAATGGATATCCTTGTAAATGTGGAATCTGAGATCCACTCAAAGATGCCTGGGTTTCATTTGCCTTTGCAATATATGCAGGCCGTAACTATATGCAAGTATACAACCAATCCAGTACCTTTAATGAGGATGTAACTTCAGAACAAGAGCTGCAGTAGTAGAACAGATAACAAAGTCTCTTCCAGGTCTGGGTCTGACTCACATCCTTGGCAACTTCTGGTGAGCCAGGACTACACAAGATCCAATCTAGTTCACTTAGTCTTTCTTTATAATCACTGATGTGCTCGTTACTACCAGGAGGGACAGATCTTTCCTGCTGTGTCCCATGAGCATGGCTGTTCCTCCACTGGCACCATTACATGAACTTCTTACTACTGTAATGCCAAGTAGTTAAAGCTGTTAATGCCTAATAGGAAAACAGCTGAATCTTTAAACATTTACTTCAGAATTAATGTCAAGATAAAGATTTTCCATGAAATCCTACTAATCAACCAAACTTCTTAAATGATTAGGGTATAATAAGGCCCTAATCCCTAAATAATTAAGAAATTAATTGAGATTCCACTGGTCTCATTCCTTTCTACATAAACCACCTTAAGTCTGTGAAGGGATGAGGATAAATGGGGTACTGAACGTGTAACGGTGGCATAACTGTGCAGCTATTAGAGAGATGCAGTAGTTGTGGCCTTTTGCAATGGGCTTGTGTGAGGGAGAACAACTCAGTGCCCTGGCTGGCCCCTGTAAAAGAGCAGCTGCAGGTTAGCAGCCTTCTTGTTCCTAAGGAGGCAACAGACACAGCATCTGTGCTGTGACAGCCTCTGCCAGCATCAGACAACCTTGGTCAACAGCTACAGACAGCCCTGGCATCGCTGAATGTTTTCATGGACGTTCTTGGCAAAAGCGTGTCCGTAGACTAACTGAATAAAAGTATTTATAGAATAGGTACCTATGCTAACCTAAGAATGGCTGGCACTTAAACAGCTTTGTACACTTCTGCTTGAAAACAAATACTGATGTCAAAACACTACCAAATATATACAACAATTCACCAACTTTGTTCCCAAAATCAATTAACAGAAAACATTATTTCAACATAATATTGTGTAAGTGATGAGAAGAAGAAACAAAAGAATACTTCAGTATTTCTATGGGTAGCTCATCTACAGATATAAATTGGTATGGGCCATTCTACCCTGATTAAGTTGATCACAATTATATACATATTTCAAATTACCGATAAGAATTACATATAATCAGTTATTTTATTCATTAGGTTAACATAATATTTATAATGTTAGATTTTACTAAGTGAGATAATGGTTACAATACTCCTAGTTTTACATGTAGTGGGTTTTTATTTTTAATTATTTGCTCCACAAGTTGCATTCACACAGAATTCCTCAATATGCTTTTCCTAGAACTTTTTTACATTTGGGAAGAGATTGTTTGATACATTTGTATACTTATGAGACAATATTTTTTCTTTATAATGAAATTAAAATTGTCTCTGAAATTTAAAAGAAAATAGGCCAAGTGTATTAATAAAATTTGAAGAAGCTACCAGATAACAGGTTAATTTTTTTCTCAGAGTTCTGCCATACGTTAAACAGAACTCAGGCCACTTTCAGAAAATACCTATTTTATCCTCTGGGAAGCCACACTCTCTCTGCCACCCACAACCTGCACCTTCTGGGCATTAGGGGTCACCAGCTTCTGGCACAACAGAGACCTTGGGAGGAGCAGCCAAAACACCTGGGGCACCATGTGCCCTACTGCAAAAGGGTATGGGCTCACTGACCACACTGACACAGGCTGCCAAGAAGTGCTCACATAATTTCTCTGAGCAATAACGGCATTTTTTCAGTATTCCTAAATTCCCAAACTTGGCCAAAGGGATGCATGTCAAGGAATATGAAGTTCTGACAAGTTTTGTCTATCTCAAATGAAAAAAAGCCATAGTTCAAAAGGCTTCATATTTTGTAAATAGACACAAATATGTACATACATATAAATACATGGTTCTTCTTGAATGTTAATAACTTGGTAACAAAATATCTTCCCCTCAACAATCTCAAAATGTATTTGTGTTTGGTCTGATACCAAGCATGGGACACTATCATCTCAAGGATTTTTTTAGCATAGTATGACTACATTGCAGAAGGGACTATAATTATAATCTTGACATTACCATAACGACCGTGGTTGCTATCAGGTGACAGGTATTATATAGATAATCAGTAGACAGCAATATTTAATGAAGCATGAGATAAAAGAAAATTAATTCATGCCTTTAATTCAGCTCAGAGCCATCATTTGTTAAATTTGCATGTGACTTTCCTAATCCTGTTCCTATGTGCATAACAGTTACATTAAACAACAGAGACAAGCAAGATGTCTGCTGTGAAATTCAGAGACTTAAATCTATTCTTTATATACAATGAATAATTTTCGTGTTCCTATTTATCTCTACTTTTTAACACAATATAGTTCTACTGCCTTGATTTAATTAGCATACAAAAAAACAAAGCTAGTAGCCACAGTGGAAGGTATAAAAAATGCCTTTGCTTGAAATCAAATAGAAGCAGGAGTGAGGCTGTTTTCTGGGGGAAAGGGAGATGCTCTGTTGAATGAGGGGGGTAATTATGCTCCCTGGAAGGGCTAACATGGCTGAACATTTCAAACCCTGCAAGGCTTTATCACTATCTTCATAAAAAAGGATTAATTGAAAGAGATCTTTTTGTGGAAAAGGACACTCCTGTAATGAAGCTATTCCAGTATGTGTAGATGGCAATGGGTGAAATGCAACAGAAGACAAAGGAGTAATACTTCTAGATATGAAGTACTACTCCTGTATCTTCACAATAGTTCTGGTTACTAACTCTGTTCAAACCTTGGTGCTCTTGTCTACACAGTGACAACACTGCCACAGCCATTTCACCAAACTTTAGAATGGAAGATGCAAAATAGAGAATCGTAGAACCAGTGTTTAATGAAATGACATCAAAGTCAGGGTCAGAGGTTCTGGGATGAGAAGAAACTGGCTATGCCAGCACTATGGTACACTGAGGCAAGGCAGACAAAGGGCTCAAAAGAAAACATAGAGGATATGAAAAAAAGATGAAGGAAAGTTTGCACAATGTTTTACAAAACTGACTATTTTTCAGTTCTCTCAAGCTCTCCCTTTCACAGTTTTCTTGTGTTGCTAATGCTCACTTTGTTGCTTTGCGACTGATATTACACCTCCATCGCATCATCAGCTTCAGAACAGATCAGGAGGCATGCAGCTCTTGTCTGAAGCATAGCTGTGTTTTTAATTCTACCCTGAGACTGTCACACAGCAGGTGAAGACAGCCTGAACACAAGGTATCTTTGGTCCTAAGTGAAGCTTTCCAGTAACAGCAGCTCTGTTGTTTCTTGTGCCTTGGTTCTTGAACCACCAGAACTGATTATGTCCAGTAAAGATGAGACTTACTCTTCCTTCCCTTGTGTTCCTTTAGTAATTAATACTAATTACAGTTTTCATCAGCTGTCAATTCTAGAGCAGCAGGAAAACTTTGGAAGCCGGGGTGGATCGCACAGAAGTACAGAAAAAAAAGACATTAAAAGAATGCTGAAAAATTTTGGCAGAGGCACATTTTTATTATTCATTATTTCAACCCGTTGTCTTACAAGAGGATAAGTTCAGCATGGTGAAGTCTATGGTGCTACACAGCTCCCTTGCTTGGCTGGAGCTCCCCTTCCAAGTGGCAGTTTGCTTTCCTTCTGAACAACTCTCAAAAGCTTGGCTCTAAACTGATGACAAGCCTGATGTCTGGGGTTGCAGGTTGGATACCCTACAGTTTTTCCTAAACACCAAACAGTTAAACTTCCTGGAGTGGTTATTATGCCTCTTCAGAAAACCAAAGCTTCAGACAAGAAAGCAGCCACAAAACTTTTTTTCTCAGTATTGTTTCTAGTTCTTTAGTCTCATGAATATCCATCCAGCCTAGGTGTAGGGCAGGTTGCACAGGGACCCTTTCCACATTGACAATAAACAGACAATGTGGCCCACACACTTAGAGCAGAGCTATTTTCCTGTAAGGTCATGTTTTCCACACCAGAAGAGATCATTAGATCACTATGTATGGTAACAGAATGGTTTGAATACCTGCATAAAGGTTTTTATTCTGTAATGTGACTTTTGTCCAGTTACTAGTATTGAACTCTTCAGCCACAAAGGTTTTTTCTCCAGCCTTCAAACTATTTTGGGATTTTTTTTCATATTACCCTTTTTTTACACAGCCTTACTCAAATGCAAGTATCTGTAAATATAGACATAGAATTTGTCCACTGCTCTACACAGGAAAAGCCCATCTTCAATACCCACTCACTGCTCAAATAGAAATTTAAGTATGTGGGATTTGTCCATCACTTCTTTAGTCTTAATTTACAATTGTCTCCCAAAACTTACACTGCTCAAGCAGCTGTGCCCTGATCAGCAAAATCAAGAACTTTTCTCTTAGCGCAGAAAATTACAGAAGATACTGAAGAAAAGGGAAAGAGAAGGAAAGAAAATAGACTATTACCCTGGTAAAATGATGACAGTGCATGGGAAGGATTGACATAAAAGAGCAAAAAAAAGTAGCTTTCTTAGAAGTTAAACAGTCACGAGAAAAGCTATTTTCGCTGCCATTTGAGAAAGGGACTTCTGAATTTAAAGAATATTGCAATAATCTAGTTATGTGATTTAAGATGAAATAGAAAGCTAAAGTATATGTTGTCACTTTTTTCTTTAATGAAATGCTACACTTAAATGTCTTCATTTGAAAATAATCTGTATGTGGGTTTTTTTAAAAATAGCATCAACTTGGTAGTTAGAAAAAAAAGGTTCACAGTGTGCTTATGGCTGACTGAATCTGGAGGTTAGCTAAGATGTTATCTCTGCTTGTCAGTCCAGTACTGCTGTTGAATGCAGTCCCTACAAGAATGCTGATGCCTTTAGTCTTTTTTAGTCTTTTTTTTTTTTTTCCCAGAGTTTAAAGAAAATTTGCTGGTGTAGGGAAAGCTTTGTTAAAGGAAGAAATTGAGAATACAATTGCATGTTTTTATTTATTAACAAAAGCATAGAATTCTATTTCCTCACATATAAAGAATCAAAGAATTTGAGATGGTTATTTTATCATAATCCCAGGCCTTTTCTGGTTCACAGATTTTTTTTCTGTGTTGTTTCTCAGGATCACACCGTTAGTGCCCCTGTCCTGCCTTTTTATCTCCCCTTGCTATAATTTCACTTTGCTGCCTGAATTTTTTTACATGCCTTTTTTTAGGGCAATGATTGCCCAGTTTTGTTAGAGACTCATTGTTGTAGCTACCTAATTTCACAAAGCAGCTCTACAGCTTTTTATAACTATCTTAAAATAAGGGTAACTTCAAAAGATTTAATCTAAACTATAACTTCAGGGACACCCTCTATAAGCAATTTTCACAAAAAACCCATGCATCAAGGTGTTATTTTGAGGCATCACATTTTTACCTCCAAAAAGCAGGTCCCACACGTATTTCTGCATGGGCAATCCACAAACTGAGTGGCAGATTTATTTGGGCCATAATACACCAAATGGCACTTTTCAAGCACATCAGTGCAACTGGCCACAATTCATCCAGCCTAGTACTAACTCCTACCTGCCCTTATTTCCAGAAGCCCTGAGAAAATAGCAAAGGAATAGGCAACTACTGCATATGAACAACTTGGCTGACCTGCACTACTGTATCACTACTGTATCATAAATTCAATGCTTTAATGAGCTCACACCTCCCATCTAATACACACGAAGCCAAATAACCGGTGTCAATGCCAGCCAATCCAGGAAAGGCAGCTTTAGGCCATACTCAGACAACTTGCTTGGCACAACACCAGAGAAAAAGAGCAACTCAGTTCAAGCAAACCCCATTTGAATTGCTGACAGGATTTTCCATCATCTTCATTTACACCTCTTGAAAGAGTGATTGGTTGAGACATTTTAAAGGACAATTGGCAACATATCCCTTGTGTCTGTAAATTAGTTGTTTGAGCATGATATAAATTCACATTGAAGAAAAGTCACCATTAAACTAGCAGAGGACACATAAATCATCTGTAAAAGTAAAGCAGAGAATGACAAAAAGTGAGAATGAGATCCATTTTCTTAAACTAGAAGCAGTACCACGGAGCCAGGAGAACTTGAGCTAAGCCGAGCTTCCATTGCAATTTACCATGGAGTATTTACAATGTGGAAATACAAAGACTATGGCTGTAGAACAAGGCATATAGGACTTCTCAGGGCAGTAATTTCTCAGAGAAACTGATCTAGAGACAAATATTCTTTCTTAATTACATTAAATTTTTTTTTTTTTCTGCGTAGTGCTATTTAGGTCACCTGAGTATATTAAAACAGTCAAAGATTTACAGTCAGATGTAATTACATCAAACTTTCCAAGGGATTTCCAGTAGTTTTCTGGAACTGATGCATAGCATAAGGATAGCTGTCTGGAGTTTTGTACATCATAGCATTTTTATACATGTTTGCATTTAAAACATAGTCCATAGAAAATACAGGCATTTCAGATTTAGTTTGCATGCTATTTTACATGGGAAGAAGCCCAGAAGTTCCAGTTATCTGATGGTTTGGACATTGAATTTGGAAATGTGTTATTGCTTTAATTCCAGACTAATGTGTTCCATAGCCAAAAATAGGGGAGAGGAGTTGTCTAAATTTTTATTTCAAAGTTTGATTTTTTTTTTGCTTATGGGCCCAGAATTGAGCTTTACCAAGTGTCTTGAGCTCCTTTAGCCGTGGTGGGATGTGGCAATACGCATTCTTCTGTGAGATCCAGCCTAAGGATTATTTTACAGTTGAACAGGGTTTTACCCTTGAGTGGCCCTTGTTTGAGCTTTATTTTTGGAGTGAACCAGAATATTTTCCAGTCTTGGGATAGATGAGGTTGAAACAGTTTTCCTTCTCCATTTGCTACACAAAGATAGCTAAAGCACAGTCACTGTGACCAGAATGAGATATTACTACAAAGATAGAGGGTCTCCTTCACTCTCCAAGATATATGCACAGTGTTAATAAAATAAATCTTGCATATTTTATATGTTCATGTTTCCTAGCTGGCCCTCCCCATTTTTCTGATGCCTTCACTCAGAGGAACACTATCTCCAAGATGAAGGAATAAGCTTTCTGTAAGCCTCACACTCTAGGAAACTTCTCCTATTTTTCCGCAGGTCCTTGCAAGTGGCTAAAGTTGTTTTCAAGATGTTCATGCATTTTCAGGATGTCAACTTAAAAAAAAAAAATCCTGTTGAGGCCTTCATTCCTTGTGCTTTTCAAATACTAACCTTCATAAGTATCTCTTCTGTGATGATGGGGATTTTTTTTTTATGCATGGAAAAAAAATATTGGTATGGGGCTCTTAGATATGTCATTGAATCACAGGTACCTAACGGGTCTCAGTCTGGGGAAAAAATTAAATTATTCCCTTCGTCTTAAAGCAACTTCTATGGAAACTCAAACCCCATCAGGTAAAGCAAGCAAAATATGTGGGGCATTATAAAATATGGCCAAAGGGCCTTTTATGTAATTATCTATTGTGCATGTCTTTTCCTTGTTATTATCCCATCATTAAAATATCCTCATGAGAGCTGCTAAGTTTGTGTCACCCAATGCAAGAAACTCTTGTTGTGACAAAGCTTCCTATGTTCCCATGTGTCCATTCTTCTCGAGACAGCACAATTTAGGTGATACTGCTTGAGGATGCCCACAACTGCCTTCTCCAGTTGTTCGTGCCAAAAGGCAAACACAGCACTAAGTATCATCACCATGTGAACAAGAGCAACTGTGTTGGGAAAGAGGAAGGAGGAATTCAAACAACTGAGAAGCAAATGCAAGGATTTTAAGGCCATTCCTGGGAGGAATGGGCCTGCAGCACTCACCACCACAGTTTTGGTGCAAGGAGCTGTCTCCTTTCCAAATGCCACACACAATCTGTCGTCTTGTATCTGACAGAGGCTGTAAAATCATACTTCTGCAATAATATATTTAAAAGAAACATAACAAACTGGTAACTGAACAGGTAACAAGGTTAGATGGACAACACCAGTCTTCATATTGCCTCGTATTTTATCAAGTGCCTATGGGCAGAGGCCTCTGTTAAAACAGGCCTTAAAAAGCTTTCAAAACAAAATATCCAAACGAGATCACCACAGAGGTGTATATGTTTTTGTTTTAACAGTTTCCACAGACAGCATCATCCTGAAGTTTGCCAGAGAAAGCTGAAGGAGGGTCTTGTATGGAGTACATAGATCAGGTGTGCTGGGGAAAAGGAAGGAGCTCCCGATGTCTGTGAGTGTGTGTGTGTGTGTGTAATGAGACACCTGCCAGTTCTTCACAAACGAACCTCGTGTTCAGGGAGCTCACTTCAAAGAACTACTTCAAATGCTGAAAGAATTACATGGATTTGATAAAAACAAACTTGCAGTACATCTCAGAAAGAGCTGTCTAGGTGCCTGTCTCAGACTGAAATCCTTAGAGCATAACAACAGTTGCGTGCGTTGCCATATTTACCGGTTATCCCAGATTCCTAAATCCACCGCATTGTCTGGAGTCCTGGCCGGCTCCGGGGGCGGACAGCAGCGTGAGGGGAGCGGGGCTGAGGGGGCGGGCGGGAGGTCCCGCCCCAGTGTCCGTCCCGGTGCCTCGGGAAAGGACCCGGCGCTGCCTGGCCGTGCGGCGGAAGAGGGAGAGGACTAGAAGTGCGCGGGGTCAGCAAAGAGCAACAGGAGAACGTGTCGAGGAAAAAGCGCCGCCGGGGCGGGGGCCGGGCGGGGGC
>VZTX01004923.1:0-49844 GCA_013400915.1 Pardalotus punctatus | reverse complement strand
CCCTCGCCGCGGGGCAGGACGGAGCGAGCCGCCCGGCGGAACTCCTCGCTGCGCCACGTGTAGAGGAGCGGGTTGAGGGCCGAGAGCGAGCAGAGCAGCAGCCAGCTGGCGGCCTGCAGCGCCGGCGGCGCCGGGCGCAGGAAGAAGCCCAGGAGGCTCACCCAGACCAGGGGCTGGGTGCCCAGCAGGAACACGCAGCAGAGCAGCAGGACGGAAACGCTGCTGAGGCGGCGCTGGGCGCGGCGAGGCGGCGGCGGCGCGGCGGGGAAGGGCAGCTGGTGCAGCAGGTGGAAGTTGAGGACGCTGACCCGCTTGGCGCTGCCCCGCACCCGCCGCACGATGCCGAGGTAGCAGTGGAGCAGCAGCGCGGTCTGGCCCAGCACGGCCAGGGCGAGGAGCAGGGCGGTGTAGCGAGAGCTGCCGTCCGACTGGGCAGAGCCCAGGGTCCAGAGGCCGGGCAGCAGCGGGACCGGGAGCAGGGCGAGGGCCCAGGAGAGCCCGATCATGCAGCCCGTGTGTTTGCGCTGGTAGAGGGCCTGGTACACGCTGGGCAGCTTGGTGATGAGCACGTACCTGTTGAAAGCTACCAGCAGGTGCGAGGCCAGGGAGACCGTGAGGCCGAGGCCCAGGAGCCCCCCTCGGAGCAGCCGGTACTCCGGCGAGCGAAGGGAGGAGGAATTGGGAGGCAGCAGCCCCAGCACAGCCTCCTGGGGCATCCACAGGGCGCACACGCTCAGGTCTGCCGCACAGCCGTTCACGATGAAGGCATTGCTGGTTGTCTGCAGCTTCTTGAAGGAGAAGACTAAATAGATGACCATCACATTGGATAAAGTCCCTGAGATAGCTAAGACTGCGTAGAGCAGCGACAGAAAGATGCGGGTCCCGGAGGAGTCCTCCCAGAGCAGCAGCAGAGGAGAGCTAGCACTCCAGGAAGAGGCGTTGGGCATCTCGCTGAATGCAGCTCAGTTTTGACTTTGCCCTGTAAATCCCATCCTTGTCTGGGTCAGAAGTTCTGCTGCACGAGTCCTCACCAAGCACACGGGAGGATGTGCAGCTGAGGGACTCTAAGGCAGGGTTCAGTCATACAAGCTGCAAGGTCCAGAAAATGCTGTTTGCAGTAACGATCCAAAGAACAGCATTATCCAAGGCAGGTAGGCAGCAAGAGATTCCACAGATTGTAGCTGGTGAAGGTGGGTCCATAGGGAGGCAAATGGCTGTTGACAAACCAGAGCACGACTGAGGTTTCTGTAGCTGTGAAAACAGCAAAAGCAGCAGCACCTTGCAATCGGCAGTAGAAACGGCAGCAACTGATACAAAGCTTTGCAGTTTCTCCTGTGCCACAGTACGTACACTGTATATCATTCCAGGAAGATTCAGCCCTTCCACTCTTCATGAATTATTCAGCAGATTTTCAACTTGTTAAATCAAGAAGGAAAAAAAAAAAAAAAAGCCAAACCCTATCATGCTCCAGAAATACTCCAACTACAATCTGACTCTTTTCTTCCCTGCCTTACCAGTCTTCTGGTTCTAACCCATTTAAACAACTTTCATTTGAAACAAGGTTTCAGACCAGTATCAGTCACTTCTGTCCGAAATACAATCTATTACTGTCGAAACTCCTCTGCTGGATATTCACTTTAACCGATTTTTTTCTGCTCTTATTTTTGTTAAGAGAAAGCTCAGTATGCTTCTGCGATCTTAGTTAATTTTAGAGCTGGTCTATAATAACAATATGCTTTCCAAATTAAATCTTTCAAACACAATAAATAGACCAATCCTTGTAAGACAGTACTTATTTGAGGAAGCTAATTCTCAATCTAAGCATTTTACATCTCTTCATAAACCTTAGCCTGTCTCAACCCACAGGAAATCCTGCATTGCCAGCCTGACAGAGGTGAACACTAGTGTTGGTGACCACAGAGATAACACAGAATCAGTGTACTATTCATACTGGTCTCACTCCAAAATTAGTTCCTACAGAGAGATGAACGACAGATCCTGAGGTGGACTAAAAACTGGTTGTAGAGTAGGAATAAATAGTCCATTTCCAGGGGGAGAATAATAAGTTGTGGGCTTCTCCCAGCAACTCCTCCCTGCTTTACTCAAACAGGGACAAAATGTTATCTGTTCTTACCTGGACAAGACTTAATAAGAAACTCAGTAAAAGAGCTTCCATTTACTTTCAAAAGCTTTTCAGATATGGAGTGCTGATTAATTTTGTGATGAGTTTAAGAAAAAAAGTGGCTTTTACAGGTAAGTTAGATGTAGGCTACAGAAGCAAGTGATTGTGGCTCATAAGTTATGGTCTATACCAAAGACCTTTAATAAGGCATTTTTAATTATTGTTAAACTCCTGATGCCAACAAAGAGCAATACCAAAATAATGTATTAGGATGTAGTTACAGTTGAAATTTTTTTTTTCCAAGTAAAAAAGGTTAATTTGTGTGGGTTAAGGGATGTTGCAATACAGCACATCTTTTATTTGACAGAAAGGCTCATGTTAGCAATTGACAGAAATATTGATCCAAAGGGGGATTTGTTACAAATACCTATATTCGCTTTTTATTAATTAGATGGCTCATGTGCTTAAGGTTAAAGACATACCTCAGTGATTTACTTGATCAGGCCCTTAATTACCATATTTTTTGCCTGCTGCATTTTACAGTGTAGATCTAATCAAGTGTCAAACCTTTTGAGGCCTTTCATTGTTTAGCTGTCAGTAAAGAACAGTTATTATAGAAACTAAAATCCTCCTCTTTCTGCAGTACTGTAATTGAAAAATAGTCTCTGAATTTGTAACAAGAAATACCTCCCTAACCAAAAAGCTTCATAAAGCATACTTTAAAATGAGATGATTAACTGTCTCATAAGAAGATAGCCACAGAATATGCCCAGTTTATTTAATCCATCCATCCATCCATGATTTTAAAGATCTTGAGTGCTACAGCTTGTTCTCCCAGAAGCAGATATATTTATATATGAAGGAACAAAAATGGTAAAGTTCAAGGACAAGTGAACACAGGATATGAAATAAATTTCAGGCTATTTTTAAAAGCTACAAGGTTCTAAAAGACCTCCCTTACCTTTCACTGTCCCAAAATTTTTTGTTGTTGTTAAGAAGTTGACTGTTACAGAATATTGATTTATCAAAAAAACCAAACCTGTTGTACATTAGCTGGTATTTATGTATTTCATCTAATAAATCAATAAAAATCTAGAAAAAACCAAAGGAGAGGTTGATTCCTATGTACTAGAAACCTTTTAATTAGCTCGTCTTCCTGTAGATTATTTTCTCTACACATCCAAATCACCATCCATTATTCATCTAAATGCAGTGGCAGAGGCCTTTTGTTGTCTTTTTAGATCAGACTGTCCCCAGAATTTAGGCAACTTTGAAAGCATCTGCTCTATTCCCAGCTTTCCTGTTCCTTTAGAGTGCTGTACTGTCCACATCATCTATTGCATGAGAGGCTGAAAAGAATATTAAGCACTGTAGATAAATAATCATGCAATGCAACAAATTTGTTGAAAATCAGCAAGAATTAAATGTTAGAACCATTTGTGACTAGTTTTTAATTGAAGGAAGGACAAAAAGCTAAAGAAAGCTAAATTGTTTAGATTCTTATGCACAAAGACCCTGCTGTTGGTGAGACTGGGAAACCTGTTGCACATGCGAAAAAGACCAGGTGTATTCCACCTTTAACAAGGGGCCTCACCCAGGAAGGTTTCCTCGATTCAGACACAACTTTGAAATTAGTGTATTTTGAAATATAACCCCTACATCATGATATCAACATGCTGATTAAATACCTGACATTACACAAAGCAAATACAAGAAGGTCAGTTAGAGAGATTGGTTAAAAAAGGAATGCATCACGCTAATGTCCTTTTGCAATGTCATCCTACTTTTAAGTACATTACACGATTTAGAAGTAAGAAGGTAATTGTGAAGAGCCATCTTCAATTAAAGATCAAAGCATCAAAAAATGTAAGAAAAAAAAAACCAAGAAACAAGCTGGCTTATATAGGCATTTTATTATCAATTAGCTGTATGTATATATATATATATCTACATTTCAAAATTAATAAGTATTTTATTAAGGAAAACTATTTATAACAAAGTACATGAGAAAATTCTTTATAAGAGGTAGAATTACCATTAATCTATAATTCATATACAGTATATTATATATATGCACACACATATGCTACTTTGTGTGTATATGTTACATATACACAGTTGCAAAAAAAGTACAGTATTGCATGTAAATTTTATTCAGTGATTTTCATTTTTATAGCTGCTCTCAGTATTGCTTTTTAACACTATCAGTACAATTCTCATACCACTTTGTGATCTGATCTTTTTTAAAAAATGATGTAGCACTTAGCTTCAATTGTAAAGCAAATGCAGGGTATTCACAGGTCTTCAGAAACAAAGACTGACAATTCAACCAACTTTTATTTTCAAGTTTCTGTAGATATTGGAAAAACAAACACATAACAAATAAATTTTGTTTTTCTCTTGCAAATTAGTGGCAAACCAAATCCTCACAGCTGCTTATATTTTTTTCTTTACTATGCACTTGTGGAGGTCTGAAAACTTTCCACATGATCTTTAGTACCTCCCTGTAACACCATTTCATCCACAGTCTCATTTCTAATCACATCTGACTGAACTGTGTCACATAAAGAGCATCTTTACTATTGACAAAAATATTGCGTGATACAAGAGGTTACCTTAGCCATATGCTTAACAACAACTTAAAAGGTTTATGAAACATCCAATTGATAGATGAAAATTTAATATACTTCCAACACTGGCTGTGTGTTGCTAAGGAAATTGTACACATACTGCCAAATGTAGGTTAAAAACATGCAAGTATGCACTGCTACCTAATTCATTGTACATTTTTACCAACTTCAGTTTGGTCTGCCTTCACTTTTGCAGCACATATTGCATAGCAAAAGTTAACATTCTACATTGAAAACAAAACATAAATCTTTTAAGACACATTGAAAGAGTATTAATTGTACAATTGAATCATCACATAAATTACCTTTCTGTTGCAGTGAAAGATGTAATTACATCACATTTCAACAAATATTTTCCCTTTATTTTCCTTTCATGGTGTTTCCTTAAGAAACATTAGCAGCTGGAAGTGGAAAGCAAACTATGCATCAAGTGCTTTTAGTTGACATTGTAATAACAAGTATCTCACTAGTTAGACTTCCATAAAGTTACCAGAAGACCAATTAGTAAAAAAGTAAATTACATTAGGCTCTAAGCAATAATGATGGACCCATAAAACAAGAAAAATCTCTTGTTCATAAAAAAATTTTATATCTTTGATAAACATGTACAACTTCTTTAAAATACACATTTTCGTAGCAAAGTAGATCCTAAATTAAAATATATTCTAATTTTTACATAATTTTTATATATAGTTTACCAAAATATTCTCTTAATACATATTTTAACACTGTACACGAGTTAATAAATGTCTTAATGAAACTCATTAGAAATATATTCAAACTGTCTCAACATAAAAAATTTAAATTTGTATATAACATGGGGTAGTAATTTCCATAAATTCAACTTCAGTGCATCTGCAGTAGTCATTAAAAATAAATTTCTGCCTGTTAAGAAGTCTCCTCTTGACGTAAAGGTTTTAATATATCTTGTATTGAAGGTTCCTCCTTTTAATGAGCAGCTCCTTTTCTTCAGTTCTTCTCCATCATAAAGGACATCGATCTGAAGAGCTCAGCTGGTCTCACCAAAGCAGCAAGGCTTTAGTACTGAACATATTCAGACTGAAGGGACTGTGCAGAGAAGAAAAACTGATTAAAACTCACTGGAGAGGTTTTATTTATATGTAACATGTATTTTTCACTTAAAGAGTAGAGGAAGGACAGGAAGGAGAAAAATAAACAGAGTTGGAGGGGGTCCTGAAACTCTTCGTAAGTAAAGATAAATAAAATAGAAGAAATTAAAATCTGGATACAGTAAAGTCGATCAACCTTCCTGCATCTACACTTAATTTTCCAAACCAATTGTTTGTGATTCTTAAAGAAAGTATTACAAATGCTTTAAAATACCACTGTTCCACTGTTACTATGATTGAATTGTTTCCACCCATCCTGAGAATCCAACTGCTACTGTAAGAAGAGTCCGCTTACTGTAGATGTTGATTCAGATAACGGTATAGGAAACACATGGTGTAGCTCATTACTGAGGAAAAAAGCTACATCAGCAATTATGCACATGGATAAATTTCTGTATGATTACCAAAACCAGATGAAAATGAAGCACTGCAAATGGTTAATCTAGATTAGTAAGAAGTCAGTATAATTAAGAGAAAACCATAACCTGGTCTACTGTATTTATTTACATTTCTGTTTTTATTGAAGTCAAAGGCTTTATTAAAAACTGAATTATCAGTTTAGACAGTATCCAATCATTTTATTATCTCCTACACAGATGTGTTTAAGAAATCATTCTGATGAATAGTAAGTGTTACCTGAGACAACCTGTCACTGTACTAGTATGGTTATAAACAAACAGCAAATAAAAACCCCAAACATATTTTAGAATTGCATAAATTCATCAGAATTAGGGAGAACTACTGGAGACCAGCATAACTCCTAAGACAGACTGGAACCTCTTAATCTTCTCTTCCATTTTCCTACTATTCCTAATTAGTCATTACAGAAATGCTCTTTGGCACCTACAGTTAAACCTGTTAGCAGAAGTGCATAATACATTTTTATATACCTTTATAGCTCTAACTAATGTCACAAAACCACTTTTCCCCCTATATTTTAAGTCTCAGTGTATATTTCCAAAGTTATCTTTTAAATGCATTTTCTCATCTTGAAGATTTGAGACCATCTGGATATTCTTTCCTAGGTGGAAAAAGTGCTGTCAGCATATAAATTTGAATGCCACTGACTAAAAAGGGTTTGGTTTTAGTAAAGATGAGGCAGAAGGAATAGCCCTTCATTAATGAGTACTTGAAACTTCTGCTTTCTTCATGATCCTCACGGGCTTCTCATTTTCAGACGTGTATTTTAACAACTGGAAAGATGGTTACACTTAATCAGTGCAGTACTTGAAAGGGATCTATCAAAACTGAATCCTGAGCAAAGTTGATTAACAAACATTAAAAAAAGGCATGAAACTGAATTCTATACTCTCATATGTTGTACAGAAAAAGACTACTTTAAGCTTGGACAGATGGAAGAAGGCCACACAGCACTGTACACTCTTAAAACCAGCAAGCATTAGTTACAAAGAACTATGAACACCAGCCCTCCACTCAGCAGACAGTAGTAACCAGGAATTCTACATCATGATTTAAATAAAGAACCAAACCATAAATTAAAGACTATAAAGTTTAAACTTATTATTAAAATTGTTAGTAATCCAAGTTACAAAAATATGAAAAAAAATTAAGGAAACATATAAAAAAAACAGAAGAAATATCCAGCAGCATCTATTGTTTGGAAACGGGATAGCATGTTTGTTAATTTTCATTACAGATGGGGTAGGCAGAGTTTATTTACTTTCAAATGGAGAAACATGACTTCCAGTGTATTCCCACCCTCATCAAAACTCTACTTCACATCACAATGCTTTCTTCCTAATGTTTCAAAGCCTTTTCTGAATACAGGGCCATAATTAAATCTAAACAGCATTTTTCCCAGATTAAACTGTGACTTCACATAAATTTCTATTACTAAAAACATAGTGATAACTGTAACAACTGAGATATTGTGAAGTATACAGACTCACATTTGAGTCTGAAAAAATTAAATATAGCAGGGGAGGCTTGTTGTTTAGGTTTTTTTTACATTTTCAGAGAAGTAATTTGTTCTCTTAAATCTCTTCACATGTCTGAAGAGATTGACTGTAATGTTTCAAAGCCTATAATTGTGATTTTTTTCCTTTTTTCTTTTAAATCTTTTGAGGAGTTTGCTATTTTAAAATTTTTATTTGTCATGACTCAAAGTATGGCCTGTGCTTCTGAAAGCTTTCTTAAAAACAAAAAACCCCAATCCACTTTTACAAGTCATATGCTGGATTTAACAAAATCTTATTTAAAATAGAGGTAAAAATAGAAGGAAAAACACCCCAAGAAAATTTACTGCTGAATAGCAATGATGAGAATATAAAATCAGTTAAGGGAGAAGAAATCTTTCTTAATGTGTACTCCTACAGGGGTTCCATGCTGTGCCAAGCTTGGCATTTAATACCCAAATATCAGACATTTAAACAAAGAACTAAGAATTAGATAGTATCACTACAGTTAAGGACATATAATGAAGTTTATACTGAAACAACTGCTTAGCTCACTTTCATTTTTCTTCTTCAACAGGAGGCACAGAAAGCCTCCTAGAAGAGAAAATAAGCACCAGATCCACCTGGGCTCTAGAACTGTATTTGCACACAGGCAACTGCAGGACCAAATCAGCCTGAATTCACTTGCAAGACAGAATAACCACCCTATAGCATTTAGGACTATTTGTTAGGATTTGAACATCCACTTTCCCCAGATAATTACATAAATGTAATCTAAGATTTTCTAATTGTGCATCAACTCTTCCAAAACATTGTTGCAATAGGAATGTTGCTGCAGGCAAGAACTCTGTGAATACACAAGAACCACTAAACTAACTCAGGATGCATCAGACAAAATGCACACACACTTGAAGTGATCCTGTGGGTCTGCTAAATTTACACATCAGCAAGATGCACTAGAGTGTTTGTCTGTTTTTTGCAAAGCCTGTCCTATCTTCACTAATGGTAAGCTCTTATTAAGAAAAACTATGCTACAGGTAAAGATGATGTATATGAATTTTAAAACACTGCTAACACTTCTCAGTTTTTTTGAAATGTTTCCATCTTGCCGGTTTCCATGACAGCTATAGAAGCAAAAGGTGACTCATCTTAAGACTACCCAGTTACATATTCTCCAATAAAAATGCATTTCAAAGAGTGATATTTGGATTTGGAACTATTGTAAGAACAAAGCAAAAATCTTACAGCAGTACGTTAAATGGGATTATACTTGAAAAGAGCAAATCTCCAAATTGTATTGTGAGAGATTCTGTTTAATCAAAATATGTACTTTGAAAAATTTGCAAATAAACTACTGATTCTGTTTGACTAGAATAGCAAGTTTTCTGTCCTCTGAAAATCAAGCTTTTCTTCTAGATTACCAGCCTAAGCATGATAAAGTGGATTTATAAGGTTGCACTGATAAAGGACAAAAACTATTAGAGAAAAATATATGGCTGACAACAATAGTCACAGTCATGGTTATTTTTTATTCTTCTTTTGTTAACTAGAATGTGGAACAGCAGTATTAATGCTGTTTCATTGCACACCAGGAAAAAAAAAACGATTATTCTCTTCCATACTGGGGGAAAAACTCACGAATGAGTTTAGTGAACATAAATTAGAACTGAAAAATTACTGTCCTAACCATCTCAAAATGCTCCTGAACCACTCGTGTTAAAAAAGATAGAGAGACAAATAAGAGAGATAAAGAGATTTTCTAACATAAAAGTACCTGCATGATTACAGCTGGGTAGCTTGGTATCTAACTCAGGGAAGGGAGATTTTGGCAATAAAGAGAAAGGGAATTAATCAGGATCATTCAAGAGCCCTTTGATGAGCTAAGTGAATAAACAAAGCAGCAGTACATGTAATAGACTTCTGTCAGGTACATCACCTGATGTGCTCCAATTAGAAAGAAGTGCAGTGTAACACAAACACTGCAACAAGCTTAGGCTTGGCTGTCACGACTTTCAAGTCATTTCAGCATCTAAAGTAGTGAAGTGGAAATGATTACACAGAATCCTGTTTTTAACAGAATTCTGCCATAACTGGTACTATGGCTTGATACTACTCCATATTTTGCTCATGAGCTTCAGACCACTGACAAGTACCACCAAAAGCAAACCAGCTGCATGTCAGGGGTTGAAGTGGTAAGAAAATACAATCTTCCCTGGCTGGTTAATCAGTCCCATTAAGAAGAGGGGAGGGGGAGGAGAAAAAAAAAACAACCAACTACATAAAAACAAATGATGCTTTTCCACAGAGTTCCACCTGAAAAAAACCCAAAAACAAACCAAGCCAAAGAATCCTCGGGGAATGAAGGACATGGGACTAAAATACAAGAAATAGAAGTCAGTATTGTCAATGGCAAGAAGTCTTTTTTTTTTTATGCCTTCCCCTCAGCTTCCAGTGTATCACAGTTAAAAATAAAACAAGCTATGGATTTATAAGCAGGACAGCACTGAACAGCAGCTTTCTGGACCAGAAAGATTTTCAAAAACTACAGAAGTTGAACACTTTCCAAAAGAGTCTTTGAGCCAACCTAGCTTATCAAAAGAAAATCAAGCTGAGATGACTAGCATGAGATTTCTCCATGACAAGAAAATAAAAAGGTCTGTAACAGTGACATAATAGAGATACAGAAAGTTGCAGGTTGAAAGTGAGATAGTTTTAAGCATGATTGTGTTCAGCCAGTGGGACTAATCTTTCTGAAAAATTATATTGTCCTCAAAGTAAACCATCTGTATTAGCCAGTGAGATGCTCACTACCAGACAGAAAGCATTCAGAGATTAAATGATCCAAAAATCTACTCTTGTCTTAAACCTCAGGACACCACAGTAACTACACTCAGTCAGGTATGAACAAAATGGGTAGCAATTTAGTGCACCCCCCTGTGACTGTGACATACACAGGGCTATATGGTACATTTAAAAGTAAATGCATTAATCAGAACATACCTGAAAGACATTCCAAACAGGAACACTTTTTAACCATTATTATATTGAAAAAGTATTACTTTACAGGTAAATCAGAAACTTGCACTTTGCTATGTAGACTTTGCATGGCTTGACTATTGCTAAGAAATACTGCTTCTCACATCACAGCATATAATATATAAAATAAGAGTATTTTTAGCTCACCTCACTCTTCAGAGAAGACTGGAGATAGAATCTCATTTAAAGATCATGCTGCATTTGACTGTGCATAACCTCTGCTCCTTAAGAGCAAGCAATATTAAACCAAGAATTATTCAAAGGTTACACCCTTATATCCTTCCATGCATTACAAAGTCATTAAGATAGGTAGGAAGAAAATTTAAGATGTTCTTAAAACAGGAGAATCATGCATTTTAGAAACGTATTTTGTTCTTTAAAAAAGTCTTCCATTCAGCTTAAAACTTTACATTATGCCTAACATTTCATTTAAATCAATGTTTTAAGTCACTTAATAGTTCTACTGCAAAGAGACAACAATTAATTTCCTTCTTCCCTGCAATGCACAGAGCTGTAAGTGCCTCTCTGCTGTCAACATGGCTATTTTTCACCTGTTCATGAATTGCTCCTTTCCTCTTCCTCAAACTATGCCATAACCAACACTCCCTGCTTTCCTCCCTTTTCCTAAGGCATCCTTATCTAAGAAAGAAAGGCATGCAATACTGGAAGAGCCACTTACATTGTAAACCACCCCCACTCCCCACACAGATTTGGGGATTTTGTGTGTCAATGCCAATTATGTTGATCCTCAAGGATTTGAGATTACAAAGAAACACAGCACTATCCTAGAATTTTGTGAATATTTAGACATAAAAAAGAAACAGAGTGCCACCAGTACTTAATTTCCTGTCCTATGCTTATGGAGGAAGCCCATTAACTTGGATTTCATTGTTAAAAATCATTTGTAGCAATAAGTTACGGCAACTACCTCTCCAAAGGAGATGACAGTTCTTAGTTTTTAAGATGTTATATTTACATTTACCATTTTAAGCTGCTTGAGGAAACTGGCTTACTGCTTCTATAATGCTTTATAGTATCATTCGGTACTCTTGTAAATGTTGGCCTATTGTGAATGATGCCAGCTTATTTTCATGACTAAGTCACATTACAGTTACAAGGAATTTCTTCCCCTTAGGGTGCTGAATGTAGGTTTACATGCATATACTTTATGCATAATATGTAGCGTAAGTAGAATATGGGAAAAACCCTTTAAGAAATGCTGTTGGCAGCATATATAATTTACAAAAGAAACAACTGAAAAGAACAGGAATGGGCTGACTCTCCAAAGAACTATTGTTCAATACATTAAATATGAGACAATATTGAAAGTGAGACATTTAAAAAAAAAAAAAATAAATTGAACCAGCCAATTTACCACTTATTATTCAGAGTAAGTGATTGCTCTCAACCACTGTTGGTATACTGACTTTTAGTTCCAGTATACTCAACAGGAGATGAGGACTGAATTTCTGTAAGCATGCTGGATTAAAGACTGGGAACACCTAAAGGATGACTTTCCAGAGCAATCAGAATGCATGGACAAATGAAATACTCATCAATGTGTCTCAAAGCAAACATTTCTGCCTTGCTATTCAGCTTTTCACATCTCTCCTCATCTCTATGCCTGAAGAAATTAAACCAACTTAGTTAAACAAGAACGGTTCTCTTGTCTTAGAACTTGTTTCATCACAGAAAATCCGGTATGGTTTTTATATCCCACTTGAAAAATCTCAATTATATAGTGTTTATTTCAATCCCGCGTAGTAGGGAAAAACACAGTCAAATTAAAGATGTGAAGATGTGGCAATATTCAAGAACTCCCTTGCAAACCAGTTACTACTGCAGTTTACACTCCAACTCAATGCAGAATAGTGATTCTAAGATCATGAAACATTAGCATTTATTTCCAGATAAGCTGAAGTGGCTAAGAAGCTAAATGCATTTTTTAAACAAGGAGTCTGAAAGCATCAAGTATTTTGAAGAGCTGCTTTAGGGCAAGCAGATTCTACCAGAGTAGGAAGTATCCACTGAGTAAGAGAATGCAGAATCATGCTCCCTCAACTATAACTTCATTTTCAATGTTCTTTCTATACAGGTTAGGTTTCAGTCACATATGCAATTTAATTCCACAATGGAGCAATAAGAACTTATTTCCTACAGTTATCTATCCTCAGAAAGTGCAATTCATACTCCCAACCTACAAACGTGTGGCTTCTGAACTGTAAGTGGTGCCACATCCGAGCTGTTAACAAGAGGGTAGATCCTCCACTTCTGCAGGAAAAAGAGAATACAGCCCATGAATGATCTTTTGCAGGACATCCTAGTTACATGCAGCATATGTTATTTTGTCTTAAGACAGATTCACTGCACTCAAAATCACTAGCAGGTATAACACCGAAACTTTCTATCCTGAAACAATTCATCAGTGGTAAGGAAACAGAAGAGAGATGTGAAATATTCTCAAGTTAATTTTACAGAAAGCCAATTTTATTTCCATCCAGTAAAGAACAAAAAAAATCGTGTCAGTGCTACTCAACAGAGCTGACAGGTTCAATTAATTGTAGGCAAAAATCTAATAAAAACAGTGTACTACTTTTTATAATTAGTAGGTTATCAAATCTTTGGAAATCAAGTATTTTAAATCGGTTTTAGATTTATAGTAGTAGATATGTGGTTTTTTTCCCTGGAATAGGTGAAGTTATTTCTCATTTCATAACTGAAATTTCGCTCGTCCCTCCTCTCTGCGTTTTGAACGCTTTTGAATAGAAACACTTTCAAGTTGCATTAGTTTATCTACACATCCTCTTTATACAGACTCTTTTACACAGAAAAAGAGCACAAAATAAGCCCAAGGCAGCAAAGCTGTTGAGGAATGAAAGCTGCAATATGAGACCATCAGAAATATCTTGCCCTATAATAACTTCTCACATTTGGTGTTAGAAAAGGACCAAGTTTCAAGTCAAGAGTACTAATTGTTCAAGTAAGCCATATCTTTAAGGATTTTCTACCATCTATTTACTATGACATAAAAAGGCTTCTTCAATCTGTATTGCATGAAGATAAAGATACATAATTAACTTATAGACTGTTATGGATAATTCGAGATAAAATCTACAGGGTAGGAAGGTCCATAAAAAAAGATATCAGAAAAGGTGGTAAAGTTCAGGAGTGATTTATTTCTCTGAAGATTCCATATACTAGACGCTTAGAAAAGATGGGAAAAAAAGCAGCTGAAGTGATAGGTAACAGACAAAGGTGCTGTTCAGAAACATTAGAGGAAGGTGGAGAATTATGCCAAGTTAAGAGTTTTTTTGCAACAGTTTTGCTCACAGAAGCAAGGAAGAAAAGCATCAGTCAGCTGCCTGAAAGTGCTGCTGTGACTATGACTTACAGGAATTGACTCTGGTATCGAGCTGGAGGAGTTGTAAGGCCCATAAAGGAAGGTTGGTGCATACTCATCTGTCACGGCGCTGTGAAAACTGCTCTGGCTGCCCAGGTTGTTGCCACTACTGCTGTTTCTGTTGTATAAGTTGTTGTTCAGTTCATGGTTTTTTCTGTGTGGCAGCTGCAAGCTGCCGTTCAGGTGACTGGAGATATGGCTTATAGAAAAACCTGTCCTAGAGGACGATGATGTCAGTTTGCTCTCATCATCATCTGAAGCAGCATACAGGTTCCCTAGAGAACTGGCTAGCCTGGAGTTTATGGAAACGCTGAATGGGAAACACATGTAGGGAAAAAAATATACACAAGGTATGTAGCGAGATATACAAAAATGTTACAGACAATTCAGAAGACATTAGGTGAATAACACAAACTATTCTGAAATAATCTGTGTTTGCACACAGGTTCATTTTCTAGCTCCCAAGTAATGAAAAGCAGAATTCTTTGTCAGGACTTTCCAAGTTTTCCTTATTCAAGCACTACACCATGGCCAGCTTTCACTTCTGTCAGACCAGACACACATGGAGGAGATTGTGTTAAAAGATTGAGGCAGTATCTGATTTACACTGAAGTATTTTGTGTACATGGAGCAGTTTAAGAACTCCTCTTCTCTTTCTTGATATCAGTTTTGTGATAAAAGCCTTCAAGTAACCAAGAAGTAATATGATAAAATTTGAGAAAAAAATAGGGTGTCCTGAAATATTTCAAGTTGGTTACTCTCTTCAGGCAAATATTTGTGCACATAGTTATTAAAAATGCATCAATCATTCGGAGTTTCATTTAATATACATAATTACTTAGGCCAACAGTAATAATGGAACTAAATTGTAATAAATCAAGGGTTCATAAAAAAATTATATTAATTACCACTCAGTATTCTGAGAGTAATAGTATATAGACTTGTGGGAAAACCTGCAAAACATCTATAAACTGAGGTAAGTGAAAAAACCAAACCAACCCACTATAGCAACACAATACTGTTTCTGACGACACAATAAAACTCTCAGACCAGTAGGACAGATTCTGGATTTTGCTTGTTTTTTAAATCTGCAAGTAACTAAAGTTTGGCTAGTGGAACAGCAAATCACTTTGTAAGTAAATTTAAGTCTTCTTATAGCCAAGAGCCGCAAGCCCTTCATAGACAGCAGATGTGCAGACAACCACTGTCGTACACAGAAAACATTTGTACCAAAATGAGAAGAAGAAAAAAACCTTTTAAATGTAGAGCCTGAGGATGCGGAAAGTCTGCTTATTCTTTCTGCAGATGGTGAAGTAACGGCCATCACTCTGGAGGTCTTCAGAGGAGATATGGATCCTTCTGTGCTACCTGAAGTGTTCAGTCTAAAAGGAGGGCAGAGTTCCAGTGAGAAGCAAAATTTTATAATTAAAATATACATCCCAAACACACACAGTCTTTCAGTACATAGAGTGGTATTTCAAAATGTGTGAATTCTCAAATCTGAGAACACAACAGCAAAGATTCAAGTTTACCTGTTTAAACGTTTTTAAAAAAACTTTCCAGATACCCCACTCCAAGTATTTTCCCTGCTGCACTCCTTATTAAACAGTTATAGGCTACTTTTCACCTAGATAATTATTGAAGGCCAAGTGTCCATTTTTCATAGCTTTATTGTAAATTTATAATAAATTTTAGAATTTTAAATATAAATTTGAGTAAGACTACTTTTTGAGCTTATAAAGCAAGTATGAGTAGAAAAAAACCAAAACTGTAGCTTTCATGATGTCATCATCATTTCCAAACGAACATTTTCACTAAGTGGCACAGAACATAAACTTCTTTCTAGGATGGGATTCTTAATGACAAAATTCTTCATGAGTTGATAATAAACTGTTACGTATGTTACACTGGACTACTCAAAAATGTTACCATTATTGCTGTCCATATTAATTAATTAAAGTAATTAATTTTCTCCATCCCTAGACCAGGGGATACAACAATCAGATCTCAAAGGATAAAAAAACTTGGGTACAGACCTCCAACTACAAACACATAAGAAATGACATTGAGCAGCTTTAATTACACACCAAGAAAGGGTAAAACATTCATTTCCAATGGTAGGTATGTGGAGCAGTCCAACTCAAAAATTGAGGTCACAAAAGGAAAAAAAAGTTCTCTTTTCAGAGAACTTATGCATAGCATAACTTATGAAGCATATCATTATGCTTCATAATGATACAAATTTTGTCTTACACGTTGCATTTTAGATTCAATAGGGTAAGGTATGCGATTTGCAGCATTTGGGAAAGTTTGCCTGTCTATTCTCAGAAATCTGAAATTGCTGATCAATTAATGTGGTAACTAGGATCTAAACCACTGAAAATTAAGACCCTAGTCAAGCAACATACATTTAGAACTAGAATTTTAAAGTCAATACCTGAAAGGTTGTGATATTGACCTGGTGTGCAGTTTCATGTCTTGCAGCCTAAAGAAACAAAAGCAGCAATCTTTATCCAAGGATAAAAATCCTTTCCCCTCTGCCAAATCATATCCGTTTGTCTCAGGCTGGCTTAAAATACAAGAATAAGTGTAAGAACTATTGACAATCATTGTTTTAATTTACAGTTAAAGAACAGAGAGGTACTTCAGGTTTATTTTCATAGTGCACATTTTACTGGTTCTGAAAAATTCTAAATTTATATAAGGAGAACAGAAAAGTAATTACAGAAAGACTAAGCTCAATGAAGAATATTTTGTTCAAGTCATAAGTTTTAAAATGCTAGATATAAATTTGAATGTTTTGAAGTAATTTTTACATTATCTTTTACTGCTACACAGTATAAAGGTATCCTGAACAGGGAGACAGAGGGGAAGAAAGGAGAGAAGAAAACGATTACCAAACCAAATCTGCAACTAACAGACACACACCTGGAGAAATTCCCAACACAGGAGGTGGTACAGGCAGTACCACTGCATTAAACAAGATCATATTCTTGCCACACAGATCTGATAGCGTGGGCTGAAGTTAAAATTGCAAATGACCTCAGGATGGTTGAGTTACCTGAGAGCTCCAGTTGTAGCAGAGCAAGGCCGTCTCAGACTTTTTAAGGCATTAAGCTTATCTCCCTGCGTCATGCCATTCCGGGCTTCCGCATCTGCTTTGTCTTCAGAATCATTCTGGGAAACACAAAAGCGTGCAAGAAAGGGACTATATCAAATCCTAGGAGCAGTGTAGTTCAAAGCACTGAACATCTCCTTGACAAAGAGGAGAATCGAGAAGGCTGATACACCAGCTGTCTGCCGGTGTGGCACCACTCTGCAAAGTTCTTGTACATGGAATGTGTCTGTACAACACACTCACATCGGACTTTTGCAGAACCTGACCTCAAAGCCAGTTCAGGATGCTTAAGCCTAAAACCAGCATTTATTTACTTCAAGGAAGTCTGTTTTGATAGAACGTGAACTTTCTCCATAACTATTTTTAAAATTGTCAGCGACATCCAAGGGAAGCGGTAACAAAAAAGTTTGCTATGCACAAGGTGAGGAAGAAATTTGAATAAAGCTGTGTGTCCTGCAAGAGGAGCTAAAAATCAACTTTACTAAATTACTAGATTTAAAAAATAAAAACCTGAAAGCTCTTATGATCTCCAGAAAAACGAGTTTCGAAAAAAATGTCCTCATGTGAACTTAATGAGTATAGGATGAACAGATTTCAGAGATTTATCCTCACTTCTTCTAGCTTTAAAAAATACTATAAACTCTAAGTTACATTAAAAGTGTATGCCAACACTGTTTAAATACCTGTTTATAATTTCACATTTGTCTCAAATTGTTTTTCTAAGACCCAACTATTATGGAGAGACAGCATCTTAAATAGCAGAGAAATACACAAGTTACACAAAGCAACAAAAGAACCGTGATTTTTTTGCCCAGAGGAAATAAACTTATACCGATTATGCTTCATTTGACCTCAGATGGAATACTTTTATTACTGCAGTTCCTGTTCTGCTTAAGCAAACTCACTGCTCTGTATAAACCAGAACAGTTTCTGCCATTAACCAACATAAAAGACTGACAGAAGTAATATGATAGAAGGCAAGCAAATGATGTGATGGTCAAACATTTATGTTTTCCTATAATGAGTACAACAATCTTAGCTAGATTTCATTGGTGATTACATGCTAGGCCATTGGTACACATCATCCAGCCACAATGCTGATGAATTTTGTTTCACTGTCTCTGCTAGCCCAACACTTGTTGCATGTAGCTGTCCTCTTGTCTGATTCTTTAATATCACAATTTTTTGGGACTGGGAACATTACTTTGTTTTGAGCTTCTAGAGAGCCTAGTTTAATGAAGTCTTGAGATATAGCCAAATATCTAGAAAGATAATGAGGTAAGTTAAATGTTTTGAAAACTGAATGTTGAACAGCTTTAACATGACATCTGTAAAAAAGTGAAATACAGGGAAACAGTACCTTTACAGAAATGCATTCAATATGCTCTTCCAGATTATAATGGATGCTTATTTTAATTTATACTAATAACTACATAAAAAATGTGCCCACTACATGCCTGGTCTTTCATATCAAACAAATGGTTCCATCAGGAACCTAAAACTCCTTTAGTCATGACAGACCTAAGAAGGGATTAACCAACTGCATAGTTCCTCCAGACTGTTTCTTACAGATAATGTAGGAAACTACAGTTTTAGATTTTTACTAGTCCAGAAACAGTTTAGACTTCATGCCTCCTCTCCCAAAAAATAATTGTAAAGTCCCCAACCTAAATGTATGCATCACTTCACCTTTAACACTGTGATAAAGGAACGGACATTTATACACCCTGCATTACTAGTTAAAAACTTGGAATAAACAGAGCTTTCAGGAAAAAAGCTGACTTTGTTTTCCTTCATTTCCAAAAAAACCTCAAAAATCCTGAGAGAATTACTTGAAATAATGCAATCCTTTTGAAGCTTGCAATATTACCTTTAACAGTTTTAAATATTACTTGACTTTTCTTAATTTTTAATTTTTTAAGTGGAGATTTGTTCTAATTATGACCTATAAAACAGTTAGTCTGAGAAAAAACAAATATAAGCCTAAAAAAGCCAAAAAGCTAGAAGTTATCTATAGCTAGTTACTCAAAGCTCAGCTTCAGTCTGCTTGAATTTTTCCCTAAGAACGCTTACCTCCTTGTATCGATCCAAGTCTTGTGCTTTATTCGGACTGTCACTGATGGAAATGTCATTCAAGCCACGAAGAACTCTGTTGATGTTTCCATCAACTCCTCGCTGTTTCTGCTTTGATCGGATGAGATCTCCCTCCCGCCATAACATTCCTTGCTTCCTTTAGGATACAAAACCAAAGCCATTCATATCAACAAATTTGCATCCATACAAAAAACCATATGAAAACATGCTATGCTTACAGATTGCCAACATTTGAATCTTCTGTAGACCTTCATCTGAATAAAAATTTACGTGTCTATCACAAAAAAAATTTTAAAATTCAATACTTAAAAACAAGGGACAAAATGCACAGAACTCCAGAGAAGGTGACTGCTTCTGAGTAAGTCAGATTTCGAACCTGTATTAACTAACCTTAATATACTGAACAGGGAAAAACATATGAATGTCAATAGTCAAATTAGATCCCATGAATAGGGAAAGATAGATAAGGATGTAGAGAAGCAAAGAACACACATATACATACTCTTCCAAGAAGTGTTGCTGAGGTCCTATAATAGAGCCTGGGCGACATATTCTTATCCAAGCAATGGCTTCAGCATGTGTGAACTTGTAGTGCTTCATTATGTAACAGGCAATCAGCGTTCCTGTTCTCCCCAGGCCAGCTACAGAAACACAAGTATCAGAGGTCACAGATGAAGTAATCGGCATTCCATAATTATCAAATAAAAGTATGGGATACAAGATGGGTATAACCTCCATACAATGTTATTCACCATCTTAGTATTTGAAGAAAGAATTTCTGATTCAGTATCCCACTTACCACATAATCCAATTTCAGTGCTATAGATATAGGAACAAATGTTTCATATTTAAAAAAATTAGTGTTTAGAAGAACACCTACAACAGCGATCATTAATGGCACTTGAACAACTCTACTCCAAACTTTAAACAAAGGCCAGTATTTCAAAAGAAGTTGTGATCAAGCTGGATACCAACTTCATATTTATAATACCAGTAAAAAACCATAACCAAAGTACCTTTGAGAGGCCAACACATGTACTTAATCACGGTGCAAATATGTCACATCACAACAGAGCATCTTCTGAGCCACTGGCTTTTTCTTTTTGAATCAGTTTTGCTGCGAAACTAACATATAAAACTATTCACTGCTATCTGTACGAACAGCAATGAATATTGACCAGCATATAATTTTAGATACCAATAGCATAAAATAATTTAACCAGAATTTAATGTCAGAATTTCTGGGTTCTATCCACAGTAACAACTTGTTGGCAAATAAACCTACTTATCTTTGATATGTGTTGGGATATGCATATTTACTGTTCCTGGGAAAATTATGAATAGCCTTATTCTTGCTTCTGATCAGGCAAGACATTTGTCTCCACAATGTCCTTACACAACTCTAAACATAAATCAAGCTGAACCCTTAAAAGCCTTTGTTAATCTCTCTTACTAAGCATGTTTTGTGTATTTTCCAGCTGGTTTGCTGAATTAGGCTGGTCTGAAATGCTGGCATCACAATAACTCACATCAACTTGAAATGTGGAATTCATACTCCATAGAAAAATGTAGAACAGTCAAAAAGCACAAAGAAAACCTTTTAGTGTTTTGCATTTCCTAGCCAATTATCATAATGCTGTGAAAGCATAATGCAAAAAAGAAACTTGCATCAACTAAATCTCAAGTTTTCAAGTCATACTAAAAAAACACAGAACAATGAACAAAAGATTGTCAGTTACTGCAAGTAACAGTGTAGGAAGTAAGGACTAAATATATCCAGGAAAATAACAAATATTTGGCATATATTTAGTCAAATACCATAAAGCATTATTACTCTAACAGTCTGAAAGTGTTATTTGTTAAATGCTACATTTCTGGGGTTAACTCTACAGTTTTATACGTATTTTGAACTTAAATCTGAGAAACAGGAAGTGCACACACCTTTACAATGTACAGCAATGGCACCATCAGCATTTTCACAGATGTTCATGAACCTCTGAACTATACTGTCACTTGGTGTGCTGCCATCTATGAAGAACAGATCATAATGCTCAAAACCAGCATCAGTAAAGCGTTTTGCCTCATAAATTTTTTTGTTTAGTCTTATGATTGATGTGACGTTATGCTTCTTGAAATAGGGAAAGTAGGCTTCAGGTGCATGAAGAGGATAACCTATAAAAAAATAAAGCCACAATCATTTAATATCATAGGTTCATAAAGTTCAAAATCTCACTAATCAAAGTTGCCCGAGACCTTTTTTGAATGATAAACATGCCAATACTAAAAATGCTTTAATACTTAATTCAGAATAGACATGTTAAATGATATTAAAAACCGTCAAAAAAAGGCTGATGAAGACCACTTTTATTTTAAAAAGTATTAGCAGGAGAAAAGTTAAAACACAGTCTATGTGAAACACTGTATGGTCTCTGATTAAGGCCCCACTCCTTTCTGCAAAGAGGGTTTATACATAGAGCTGGGGACATAGATAAATTCAGCATTTCAGAACAGCTGCTTATCCACAGTCAAGCTGCAGATCAAAGAATGCATGCTTTAAGAAGAAACACTGTTTATGAGGAAAATAGATTGCTGATCTATATTATGGATGAGAGAAACAGTCAAAGGGTAAACTGCAGTACCAAAAATATTCTTGTCCTACTGTGAAGAAAGAAAGCTTTATTGTCTTGATTCTCAGTTGAGAGACAAAAGGATCCTCTAGCTGAAGATGGGTGGACAGGGAGGGAGGTCAAGGACCAACCACAACACAGCTGTTCAGGACAAGTCATATAGGCATTAGTAAATGCAATTTGAGTCACAGTATAATGAGAAAAACGTAGCTTTGTAATGTGCGCTGACAATCACCTGGGAGAGAGTTACTTGTAGTTTCATAACTGGATTTCAAATGTGTTAATTTAGTAATTTTCAGTTATATATGTCATAAATGAAACACAGGTTTTCCAAATTCCACAGAACAATTTAAGCACATTTAAAAAAATTCCTGCAAGAAAGGACTGCAACAACGATTGGGGAAGAAACCAAAACCAGCCTAAATACTTCCCTTCAGGATTTTGTTTAAATTTTCAGTGGACACTATGCAACTGACAGCACTTCAGTCATAAAAGAAACATGACAGGGCAGAAGAAGGGGGTTGGGAGGGAAGGTAGATATTCAGAAAGTATGCTCACATAAACAACAGGGCATGGCACAAGTAATACAATGAAATTCAGAAGAGAAAACCTGACTGTAATATTTCAATGAATGAGTTTCCTTTTAGCTGAACCAAATCTCTACCTTCCCTCTGTCAGTCAAGTAATCAAGTTTCTCTTTTTTTATTCCATTAGAATCACATTCACATTATCCCAAGTATCTTCAGTAGTAAAGGCAAGATTCTTTTTCTTTCCAAGTCTTTCCTAGTCTGTGTTATAAAACTCTTAACACAATCTTCTGTGTTTTAGGCAACTCACCTTTAATTCTGCATAGTTATTGTATCAGGCATCAGGTTCCAGGAGAAAAGTAAGGCACCTGAGTTTCTCAGGCACTTTGTCACTGGATAAAAGTCACTGACTGTTAGAAGAATTGAAATCCTTCTGGCAAAGAAGAATTCCAAAAGTTTTTGAATTAAGTTATATGATCATATATAAAATGCTCACTGGATGATTATTTCCAAAGACTAAAACTGATCTATAAACCCCTATTATTTTCTGCTCATTTGCTGTGATGGTTTAATATGTGGGAAAAATAAGATCATAGAATATCATTAAAATATACACCATACCATTTTCAAGTTTGCTTTTTGGGTGTGGTCCACTAAAAGCCAAAAATTTTCCTGGAATAATCCAGTTGAAGTCACCATTTTCCACTCGCTACAAAAATTTCAGAAGAGAAAGAGGAAAACATTTTAATATCTGTATATACAAGGTAAAAAAAAAATTACTCAATATTTTATTTTACTCTTTACTATGTTCTTGTTGCATTAAAACAAAAACCACTTCTAATAAGCTACCTTAACTATATGGGACAAATTAACCATAAACTGCTTCTCAGATATGTCTTATTAAAATGAAACATAAATAAAATTTGCTGAAGTTTTCCAATAAAAGCAGAAAGATCCTTTATGTAAGATATTTCTCCTTTAGAGGGCTCAGTGTTTTAGGACACCTATTAATAGCACTGACAAACACCAACAATCTTCTATGTTTTAATCAAGAACTATGGAAAAATGTTTCCTTGTAACACACTAGCTAAAAAACCCAATTCACAAAAAACAAATTAAAAACCAATTAGCCTTCAAAACAATTATCCTTTCCCTGTAGAAACTGAAATTTACATATTGGCATAAACTCTGATGAGCCAGTAATCACAGAAAAAAAGTGTAAATCAAATAAAGAGACTAGATTTTAATAAACGCTCAAACTATGACATTTTGCATTTCTTGTTCCCTTTTAAATGAAAACCTAAAAAGGCTCTTCAAATTCTGTCACTGCCGAAAATGAAAGCTTCTTTGGAAATACATAACATGAACTGTAGTTCAAAACTGCCTTCTTTTCTTTTTTTAATTGAAGACTGCTCATTCCTCATTTGGCAATGCAGTTATTCTCAGCATGACTTTTAAGGACATGGCACTCAATTCAGCTGCATTATGAAGCTGGTGGTTTTAGCTCTCAGCTCATCAAAACACCCTAATGAGTAAAAGGTTCTGATAATGGACATCAGTGTAATCAATTCACCACCGGTTTGCTCAGCTGAGCCCATTAGGCTTGAGCCATTAGGCTTGCTCCCAACGGCCCCGCACAATGGGAACTCCTGGAAGTTCACCCGGTTGCGTAAGGGCCGGGGAGCCGAGCTCAGCACCAAGTCCGGACCCCTGCCCCCATTTGCATCACAGACTGCCAGCTCAACACTGCACCATCCCTACCCCCTTTAGGGAAGAAGGCCTGTTCAGGAAGCTAAAAATATTTTTGTATCACCAGTCTTATTTGTAGATTAAGTTCTTTATAGTTACAGGGGTTATGGCAAATACTTTAAATTTTAATCAATATGAACTACAGGTATCTACGCATACGTGTGTGTGTATATATATGCTTGACACTACATGCAAACACCATTATTATTAAAAAACCCAAAGAACTTCAGTAATTCTAACAAAAGGGGAATTAGCTGCCTTGATACCACAGTAAGATGAAAGAACTATAAACCTGAAATAAAATTTCTTTTTAGCCTGCTCCATTTAAGTCGTATGCAACTTTTGTCTACATAACCACACATTTGAAGACCTAACATTGCAAAAACCTGTAACATTCAAAGTTTTTGAAATATAGCACAGGACATAACTAAACATAAAGCTGACCACAGTGTGTAAAAAAAAAGAAGACATACCAAAAAATGGACAAAAAATTAAAGATGATTCCAAGTGTTTGCTTCTTAAACTCAGCAAGCAGCACACAATAAACATCATTCACATATATGTACTTTTCACAAACTAAAATAATGTTAAGCCTTGAACAAGATAATGGGATAGCTTTACTCAATTATTTTAATACTCTTTTTCAAACAGACTAGCACCTACCATATATAGAGTCCTGAGAATTCCTAACTACCATTTGTTTTTAGAACAAGCTTTTCTTTTTGTATATAGAGTAAGCAAAAAAGCAGCAATTTCATACTTTAAATTTTAGTTCTTGTTCATTTAATTTCGGTAATTCAGCAAAGGCTATACCAATTGCTCAACCTAATCATTATGGAACATTACAGGATACAGAAATCCTTCTATAAACGCTTTCAAGTTTAGTGAAATAGGCAGTTTTGTGTTACAGGCTGCATACTGCAAACATCTACAGTATAGATGTGCTGTCAATTAATTTCCACTGTTTATTCCTCCTCTGACTTCACTTTCTTGAACACTTATGAAGCATTTAAGTATGTAGTTGAAATACATACAGCTAAAGAAAACGCTTTTAAAATGGAAATTTTCAAATTAAGCAACTTTATTCTCATTACTTCTAACTTTTCTGAAAATTGCAACAGAGCAGAAGAATAAGGGAAGAATACTGGCTACAGTAAAGCAACAGAAGTTTTAAAAGAGTTTAATTTATATTCAAGTATTTAGTTTACCTCTAGTTTATAGATCTTTCTCCTTAACCAATACAACTACAGGAATTTATGGCTGTTCCAAAGACAATGTCCAATAATCATCGACTTTAGTGAAAACCCTTTCCTTTCTTTGGAGTGAGATATGGTAGACAAAGACCATGCAGCTATTCTGGACCAGATGTATGTACACCTTCCGTGCCTGAGATTTCCTCTCCACACAGCCCACTCCACTGGTACAGCATGGAATATTTTAAAGCTTCTCTAAAGCCAGGTAGCTTGAGAAAACTTTCTACTGCCAGTAGATAAAGGTGTGCATGTTACAAAGTCCTAGAAGCATCCAGAGTCAACAAGAGAATCTACACTTAGGTTGTAAAAAAGTTGGCAGAACAATGAATGACATCTGTTAGCTGCATTGGGAAAATATTTGGGATGTATTTCCTTTACTAGAATTCTATATAATGCATCCTTACTAAAAAAAAAACAAAAAACCAAACAAACCTCAAAATGTGCTTAATCTATGTGGCTATAAAAAATGTGCCATATATTTGGGACCAACAGGAATGGCAGAAGTTGCTAACAGGTGCTGAAAGAAAACATTCTGTGGGTCAGCTGAGAGACCTTGGGTTGTATGCTGGGGGAAGGCTGGGAAAGCATGAGAGAGGTCCCAGAAGCCAGAAAGGCTATGAGAAAACAGAAGATTTATGATATGATGCACTGAAATTCCAAGGATAGGAATCCTGCATGTTCTTCACAAAAAGCATATAGGTTTCCATGCACATAACTTACATATGAACACTGGGTTTTATTTGAATTAAAACATGTTTCCAGTACAATTTAAGTTGGGGGACACTGTATACTCTTATTTTAGGTAACCCAAACACATTCAACTCATTAAGTGTACAAACCTCATAGTGTTCATATTCATCCACATCAAATGTCTTAAAGTCAAAAAATCCATGCTGCAAGGCCTAAAAGGCAACAAGGCGTCAGTTTACACTGAAATACAATATATAATCTCATTTTAAAATACTTTTTTGAGCAAAACTGAATCCTTAAATGTTTGTGGTTGTGGTTGATTGAAGCTTTTATGTTAAGACAGCACTACATTTTGCACAGATTAACAACACAGACAACAAAAACTCCAACAATGTCACTGAAACATGTTAGGTTCATTATTTCTCCTCCAAAGACATTACAATGGGACACAAGGTTGTTGCATATCACTTAAATCATAAAATTGATTCTCCACAACCCACTATGTGTGGGGTCTTTTTCTGTAAGGCAGATACCCAGTTAAAAAGCAATTCCCTTTTTGTCACACACTCATTTAATAATTCCAAATGTATTCCAATATGCCAAATGTATTTTCATGCAGTTGGACAAAATAAAACATCAAACATTGAGAGTTTATGGATTTTCTGCACTTAATATGATACTCTGGTTTTACCACCTTAATACCTAGGTAAAATGGCATGTACAGAATACAGTGCCATGTATAATCTGTACTTTAATATTGCTTTTAACATGCATTTCACAAATAAAGACCACTAGACTACATTAGACAGTATTTTTTATAGGACTGAAGAAGTTTTGTATTTGAATACAGTACTATTATTAAATATGCCACTTTTGTAATAAAGATTTGTGTATAATAACCATATTGAAAGCTATTCTATGAATATGAAATTCATAGTCAAACTTATTCCAAACAGGTGGAAGACATTTCTGCAGCATATATTTATACTGAATCTATTGCATTCTGAGAAATACAGATATTGCACAACATTCTGGAATGAAGGTGTGATAAGAACATATCACAAATCTATCATTTAAAACCAATAAGCATTAGACTGCCATTATTTGGTACATATAGAGTGCATTTTTAGGACAAATGAAAAATAGCTTTGTTATAGACAACACAGGCTCAGTGACTGGACCTGTCATGAAACCTAAGATACTGAGAGATTTGTCTGAACAGCTGATTTTGAAAAATGTATTTAACTTAAGCATGGCTGGCCAGCTGCACTCCAGAGCTTGCAGGCCCCTGAATTACACGTATATGATATACGCACACACAAACGCCAAATTCATCCAGGTAAACTAAGACTATTTTCAATTAAGGCATATGTTTTCTGCCCAAAGTGTTTTTACCTCTGTTGGTGATCTAGACAAAAATTCAATAATAAATTTTCTGAGAACAAAGGAGGAAAAACTGATTCTCACCGTCCTTTTGATGTATTTGCTGCAGATAAATTACAGTGACTGCACTGACTACTTCAGATCTTCAGGATCCGTAGAATGCCTCACAAATTACAGTCTTGCTGGTAACTGACAGCTCCTTTCCCACCCCCTCAGAACTAAAAATATTAAGCTCGATCTCTCTTTTTCCAGTTTTTAAAAACTACTTGTTTTGCTATATTTTTAAGAATTACAAGTGGTCTATAAAGCATCTGTACAGAGCTGGTCCTATAGCCTGCTCCCTTCATCAAGATCAATGGGAAATGATAAACAAAATTTAAAGGTCCCCAATAAAGAACTAATGTAAATTTTTTTTTAAAAACAATACTGGAGCTTAATATTTCAGGACCACTTAAAGTGACACATCAAATCACTAGTAAGATACATTAGTTTTCATTGGTTTTAAACAGTTTTGAAAAAGTCAGTGTCAAACACTGAACCAAGTGTTTTGGGGAAAGCTGGGGTCAAGTATACATGCAAAAACTGTTCAGATTAAATCACAGTAAATCTTGGTATCAGTTTCACTTGACTTCATCAACCTGCCATTCCCTCTTATCAATGGTTATAACTGATCTGTTAGCTGACCAAGCACAGTGCCTTGCATTAAGATTGTCCCCAGTCACGCCTGGTTTATTTGCATGTTCCAATTCAGGAGGTGAAGTTCAAAAAGATGTCAAAGGCCAGGCCAGACAGGTCAAAGTGCAACCTTCCTCTGCCATGTCTACTCAAACACAATCCTCAGTGACTCAGGCTTCAGGAGTGCATACTACTCATTCACACACAGTCTGCTTGGAAGTCAGCTCTTATCTATTTTAACAGTACTTTTCTGTATGTTTTAAAAATCAATTTAAACCGGCTTTGCTAAGAAAAAATGTTATTACCTTATTTACTCCCTGTAAACAGTCCAAGATCGTAAGATTGTATGTGCAGCTCCCAAATGAAGCATCCCTATAAATTTAATACAAATGAAATTAATATACACAGAATTATGTTAGGAACTAGGGGAAAGACAAAACACAACAGAATACATTCAAGCTATTCAATCCCCTTTGAGAACTCTGAATTAAAGTTCAAAGACATCTTTTTAGAAGCTTGTTCAGGCTAAAATACCTCCATACCCCAGATGCAGCTCAAAGTAAATGCAGTTAGATATTGCAAGTTATTTAAGGTGCGTATTTTACATCAGGTAACTACATATTCTTTACCAAATTATCTCTGCTATCCTGGAAAAGGAAGGCTTGCATCCTCTCTGGATTGTGTAAAGATAGTAGCAAATATAGCACAGCTGGCTTTAACCATTATTCAAGTCTTAATTGACTTACACTGTCTAACAGGGAGCGGCAGATAAGACTACTAGCTTGGAATTAATTTACAGACTTTCATTTTGATGCCTGATTACAGATGTGATTAAAAGTTATCCAGATATAATTAACTTCAAAATTACTTAACCTCAGTTCTACCACTATGAAAATTACAACTTGTCTGTAAAAGATTGGGTGAATCTCCAAATCAAAACATGTGCAAGTGGTAAGAGACAGCAACATAAAAAGAAAAAAATAACACCAGCAAAAAAACCACATTGTGGAAAAATGAAAAAGTACTTTTCAAAGTGTGCTTCAGACCGGTTTGATTTTAACAAAACTCTGCCTGAGCAGATCATTTCCTTATCACTCATTCAGAAAATCTTTTATAGTTTTCTCTAAGCTATCTTAGAGTCCGAAGAACTTCAGTTTATCAGAATAGCAAAATTTCAGGTTCAGACAGATACATATTTATTCTATAATTGATTCAAAATATTGATCTTTCATTGAAAACTTTCCTTTTTTGATAAAACTTGCTATAAGCAGTATGAAGTTTGTTATACTGATATGCTCCTTCAATCTTAAGTACTTTACAAGTAGAAAATTCTCACCCATTCTTCAAGAGCAGAATAAGTTTAGCAGTTTTGAGCACATCGTGTTCATAGAAAATGTTTTTAAGAAAATTAAAAGCTACAATTTTGGTAGTGTCATACTGCAGAGAGGCCAATCTAAAAAAGCTTTTGAATTATTAGATTATTAAAACACACTTAACCATAATGTTTTGGAATGGGAACTTTCAAGTGTGTATAAACTTTCCATATCCAAATCCAACAAAGTTTTAAAAATGAGAAGCCATAAAGTATTTTCATCACGCTGTATAAGTGGAACATACCAAATCTTAGTATACTAATTTTATAGACAATACACTTCTGACAGATAATGGATGAACATTATAATTTTAAACATCACACGATAACAGATTATTTTAGCACAAAAGTATTTTAACAAACAAAAAGATCTTATAAGCAAAAAAAAATTAAGGGCCCAATGAGAGCACATACACAGCAGAAAGGTTTTAAAAGCTGTACCAGTTTTCTGGAGGGGCTGACAGAAATCCAAAAAAATCCAAACCAATGCAAACCACAGAATTAAATATTTAGAGAAATATGAATGGAAGATATGATTGTAGCAGATAGGTTCTATTTCATATGTTATTTTGCTGTAATAAGAATATAACTTTTATTTTATCTGTATGTGTATAATTACTTCTTTGACTGATAAATCTGATAGTGCAGTACATAAAAACAATACCGGGGGAGAAACACCACAATCTCTAACCCATTACTATGAAATACACGAAAGGGGGAGGGAGGATGGTGCAGCTGACCTAGATGTACAATTCCAGGTGTAGGGCATTCTCAGCTCCAGTTCCCACAGACAGCTGGTAGCAGTGACGGGCACACGGATGTCGGCAGCTAACGTGGACTGCCTCTGTCATCCCTGTCTCAAATGCCTCATTTCTGCTCATGTGCACCTGACCATTAAAGTAGGCTGCTGATCACATGTTCCATTATAGTATTCTCACAGTCTTTTATGCCCAAATGAATAGCCACTATTTTTCTAACAGCATTTTACCAACTCTTACCTGATAGAACTCTATTCACTTTCAAAATAAGGAAAAAGGTGAATATTTCTAGGAGATACAGATTTCGTATGAATCTGAGCTGGCATTACAGAGCTGCATAACCCACATCCGATTTCACAGTTGTTGTAGCTGACCTCAATACTGGATAATGCTTTCCCCTTTCACCAAACCTCTAAACACTGTCAATAACAAAACAGTTTGCTTCCCCAGCACTTGCCAATAAAGAAACAAACCTCAGAAGCTATAAACTAAAAGCTATCTCTGAAATTCATGTCACTATTTAGAGACTGCACTTAATAATAATAATAATATATATTTGTTTTTTCTCTTGAACATGAAGTCAATACAGAGTAGCTCAGGGTAAAAATCTGAAACTCTGCTTCTCAGTAGGCAACTGTTATTTATGACAATTTTAAATGGTGTTAGCACTGTTTTTTAAATGGAAGTGAGAAGATACAGTATAAGAACTTCAAGAGACTAGAGCGTCACCAAGTGACAGTGAATCAGCCAAAAATAAGACAAAAGTGTCTCAAAGACAGTAGTGCCTTATCCTCCCACGTTAGCTTTAGCTTTTCTATCATAAAAACAAAACACAACAAATTTCCATGAATTTTGTAAGAGGAGTGATCTGATTTCTTTCCACCCCGAACTGTATTTGCTGAAGCTGTCTTTAAATGAAATACCAGCTGAAGACCTAAGCCGATTAAGGCCTTTTGAGGTCACCGAGCTACATGAAAGTAGATCACTTTCCCAGCAATCACTTCATGTAAACCTAGCTCACTACTCCACAAAGAATCTGACAATGCTGCAGCTTCTACCGATTCAAAGTTGTCCATTTTTTTCCAAACAGAGGACACTTCAGATATCAAGTTAACAAACTTTTTAAATAGTCCAGTTGTAACACTTAACTGATCTTTGCTCACTGATAAACTGTTCTCTTGAACTACTCAAACAGAGATGACCTATACCACAGAAGTTATGTAATATCTAAGTTTCAGGCTGCAAGAGTAAATTCAAGTCAGAAAGTACTGAATAGCAATGATTAATATCTCCAAATTATTTCCTTCATAGACCTTAGAACATGAGGAAAGAGGTAAGACATTTGGGTTATGTTTGGAATTGCATGTAAGAGTGATTTCAGTCCTTTTCAAGACACTGAAGGTGTGGAAAGAGTGCAAACTTCCTCACAGCACCGCCTTGTTTCTTCATAGTACAGCCTGATGCCAAGCAGACACGCACTAGCTAAGGCAAAGCTACTGCTTCCAGCACACATTCAATTGCTGGCGTCTGTGTACTACAACAGGGATGTTCCAAATGTCTTGGCATGGGGGAAAAGGGAAATATCTCAAAGGCCTTGAAAAACCAGGGAAGGAGGATTAGATTACTTCTTCCCCATTTCCAGCTAATCTAGATTGTCCCACTGCAGGCCCTCAATCAAATCAACTTGCACTTCTCTCAGCAACAGTAATTTTTAAGCTCCTTATATATGCCAACCTCTACCTATGACTTCAACACCCAAATATCCCCTCCCTATCAGACTTCCCATTTCTCATCTAGCTTCCTATCACCATCCTTCAGTTTATTTCCTCACTCCTCTTTGTCTCACCTCCAGCACAGCCAGATTACACACTCATCTTCCCCAGCAGGACAAACTACACCACAGGTAACAGAATCTGCTTAGGCTCTAATCCAGTGCCAAGATCTGACATAGTCCAAAGCCAACCCAATAGAAACTTAAAGGGCTTTCCAGCCCCACACCATGCAAGAAAGAATGCCCAAGAAATGAAGATGTTTAGTTCTTCTAGCAAAAGCTCCTTCTAGAAACAGCAAGACTCAACAACACTGTCTCCCTCTAACACTGCCAAAGCTTTGGGTTATAAAAACCAAACCAAACAACAAAAGCCCAAACACATATCAGAATCCATTCACACAGACAAAACCCACCACAAAAACCCCCACAAACTGTCAAAAGCTTTAGTTTTAGACAATCATTTCTCTCACAGCAACCTAGGGCTTAAAACACATGGAAAAAGACTGCAAAGTAGTTATGTGTCAGAATACTTCCTACTCTATAAATTAATTGCAGTCTTCTCCTGAATGTGATAAACGGAATGAAGCAATTTTTCTTTTATAATCATTTTGCCAATCCAGACAGCAGAAACTGAGGAGTCCCTTTGCTGGACTTTGCCTTCTTCAATGTTTTTGGTTAGTACGCTCTTTCCAGAGAAACACAAAAAGCTCTTTTGTATATAGTATAATATTATCTTCAGAAAATCTTGCTGTTTCTTCTGGTTTTTTGATCCCTCCTTTGCTGATTCTAGAGTAGCTAACTATTTTGTTTTGGAATAAAACTTCATGAATTCAAACTCACAAGGATTTCCTATGAATAAGCAATTAACACTTAAAAGGAAATCGTTTTGTGCCATTAAATTTGTTGCTGTGGTTCCAATGAGCCTCACAAGAAATCCCAGAGACAATTACTTTCATTAGCTCTTCCAGCAGAAACAGGATTTTCTTATTACTGCCACTACTATCAACATCAGTATTGTAAGGAATTAGTTGCAAGGCAAGAATCTATGACCTTTGATTAGAGCAAACTGGGTCCTGTGAGACTGCTCTGCAAACACACTATTCCTCCCAAGTTTTTCGTCTTGCAGTTTTGGGATCTGACAACTAAGCTTGTTTACTTTGTCAAAACCTCTCTTTTACACACCTTAATCTTCACCTTGGCAGGGGAGAGAAAAACCTAAAGACATATCAATTTACTGTAATTCCAGACAGTAAATTTCTTTAATTGGTCAACAAGATACAGCTATTCAGCAATGGGCCTGATGAGATGCAGCCCAGGGGCCTGAGGGAACTGGCTGGTGTTGTAAAGCCACTCCCCATCATATTCGAAAAGTCATGACAGTCAAACAAAGTCCACTGTGACTGGAAAAAGGGAAACATTGCTCCTACTTCTAAAAAGGGTAGAAAAGGAGAGACAGAAAACTGCAGGCTGGTGAGCATCACCTCTGGGCCTGGGAAGATCACAGAGCAGATTCTCACAAAAGCAATGCTAAGGTACAGCGTTTAATATAGATCATGTGCCCTGTACCTTATGCAGAATTTGGAGATCTTAAGCACTGACATGTTTAAAATAAATGATGTTTTTAATGCATTGTAGCAAGTATAACTAACTGAAAAAGATATGGATAACCAGTAGCTCAGTAAACTTCTTGGGCTCTGGAGAGCTATCAATGACCAGGTCAGTGTATAGATTGCCACTCAAAGTGATGGCTGATTTAATAACTTTTCTTAAAATGTAGCTGACAGTTTAAGATTTTTTAGTCAAACTGGTCTTGACATAAAAAAAATTTACCACCCCAACGGTTTATACTGCATCTGGCTTCTGTGCAAGGTATGAGAAGAGACAATCTGATCTTCCTTTGCTGAGTGGCTGAAGAATCAGAGGAATTTGATATAGGTAAGGTAGGTCTACATTTACAAATGCACTGGCTGACAGTGAAAACTACTTGCAAAATGCTGATTCCCCTAAAAAAGAGGATATTGACCTTCTTGCAGCTGCCTTTTATTGCCAGTGTTTGCATAGGAATACCATGAGGTATTCTTATTCATAAAGCACAAGGGCATTTCACAGTCCACACCACAAAAAATATTTGGAAGTGTCTTTATTAGATAGGCACAATAGCTAAAACTCCTTAGATTCAAGTCTCAATGAGACCTTAGTACAGAAAATAAAGACAGATTGATAGAAATTATCTATGATTCATTGAAAACGTTCAGTAACCTTAATATCAGTACTTGTTCCGAAAAATAGAGAAAATATAACAGCATAAAACCCCCTTCACTCCTGTAAGTCTTACTAGCTAAGGACTAGGTAATTTAAAATATTTGACTTACTTCCAAATAGTAAAATATGATGCATGATGAAGAAAAAGTTTAAGTGCTAAATCACAAACATGCCAGGAACTATTTTCAAAACCTGACCGTTTGCAAGACTGAAGTCTTAATTAAGACTTACATCAATCTAAATAGTTTATTATTCCAACAAAGAGCAAGTAATTACATGAGATGTAAAAATTTTTTCCTGGACATCAGTCATTTTGATACAATATCTGTATCAGACATGAAACACCTTTTCAGGAGGCAATCTAAACACCAAATTGTTTAGCAAATTCCAAAACAGAAAAGGTAGCCTCATTTCTTGTGTTCACATACCTAAATGGAAGATATGGTGGATTAGATCCAGATAAAAGCATCCTGTAAGCTTCTTCTGGTGTTTTCTTCAAGTATATAACCTAAAAGGAATGAGGGAAAGGGGGGGAAAAAAAAAAAATCAGCCCTGAGCCTGAAAAGTCTTTAGCCAGATAGTGACATCCTCCAGCACACTAAACTCCTCAGAATGCATGTTACACTCCTTCATGACCAATTCCTGCAACATATACAGATCAGAAAAGACATACCTATACAAAGAAAAGATTCAGATATCAACAGAAGTCAACAGAAATTTTCTGTGTCAATCCCTTACTTTAAAGAAATCGGAAAAAAAAAGTCACATACTGCTGCAACTGAGAGACTTGAATGTTTCATGAATTATTGTAAAATAGCTTACACTTAAAGCCTAAATTCTTGCTTACAGACTAAAGATCCTTAGAGGGTAGTTCAGAGGACTTCAGGAAAAAGATGAGTTTCCATCTTATCAAGCAGTTGTGAATCTGACGAAGGGGCAAATTTGTACTACGTGCTTCCCCAACACTGCAGGTTGTATTTGACAGAAATTATGGCACTTCAAAGTGGTGTCTGCTCAAAGACATGTTGTCTGACCACCCAGTTCATAAAGGCTCATAATAAAGACACCATGAGGAAACAGAAAAAAGAGATTAAGAAGAAGGAGAGGAAAAGAAACACTGAACAGAGCTCCTGAAAAAACCAAAAGTATCTTGGATGTCAAGAGCAATGCAACAACTGAAGGAGGAAGGATAATGAAATGAAGAGGAAAACATTACAGTACATGTCTTCAGCAACTAAAAAGTAGGGAATTCCATTAAGAAAAATCAAGGAAACATTTTATGACTCATCTGTATCAATGAAAGATCAGCAACTGAAACTTAGCTTCATTTCTAATCTAATATGATGAATCTTCAAAGTGCTTTCCTTCTGCAACATACACAAATTTAAAAAAAACCCAACACAAAAATACCATTGTGAATAGTTTGGATAAACTAAATCAGTATCTAAAATGCAATGTGAGTAAAAGCTTAAAAAAATTTACTTTATAGATGGTAACTACTCTCTTACAAAAGATTTTTACAAGGGACAGGGTTCTCTTCCCTTTCCCCACTGTCATTGCTATAACTCTAAGCATGTGGCACTACTACTTGTAAAACCCAGATTCAATAAATACTGAACATTCAAAAAATTTTTCTCTGACATGTTCATTTTTACGTTCTCAACCTGCTGAGTGATGATGTGGTTGAAAGAGAAAGCTCCCCCCAGTTAGGGCGCTATGCAGACACATGACACGTAGCAATACTGGCCTCATGTACCTGCTGTCAAGAAAACTTGTATTATATTTCCTAAAAAAGCTTACAGAACAAAAAGGGAACCAGTATTTTCCAAGTCCAGCTTAACACTTATCCACAGTATTTCAAATGCAATTTGGATTCATCCTTTTCCCAGCTGTACCTGTCATTTACAAATTAGAAGTATATGGAACAGATCCCCTCTAGGGCCGCTAAATTATCACAGGAGTTCCGTGAGGACAATCTAAAGCCATCTGCAGAGAGGTGCATAGTGCAGAGGCTGCACACATGCAGTAACTGAAAAGTCTTCGTTCTGGCTGACCCTCCTAAAGCAGGGATTACAGGTTTGAGTGCTAGTGTGACATGCTTAGACCAGCAAACAAACTCTTCAAGTTTCAGGTAGGGCTGAGATGTCTAATTTAAATTTTTTGATTAGGAAAAAACCTCCTGCAAGAAAATAACTGGACATGCCACAGTAGTTTGCTATTACCTGGTCATTTGTCACATTAAAACTACAAACTTAAGAACTTCACAGGTTTTCTCCCTTACTGGCATTACAGAAATCTAATAAAAGCTATTACTAACAAAATACACACTCGAAGGAATCAAGAAAAAATTAGTCTAGTCCATCTGCTACCTATAAGGAAAAGGGACAGGAACCAGGACAAATAAACCAAACCTCCTCAATTAACTTTCAAACACTGGTAGAGTTGTGGCACACTGTCAATTATTCTGGGTAGGCTATGAAAATTAAATGAGAAAAGAAATCAATTAAATAATCACTATGCTTCTAGTCTAGTAACTTTAAGGAGGATGTGAGAAAAATCTTTTCTCTTTCCCACTCTGAATATCGCTAATGACATGAGGAGCAATTGATCCTAACACTGTCAATTAGAGGTAAGTTTGTGATCTGGATTTTCAGCATTCAAGAAAACAGTGTCCTGTGGAAAAACATACACAGGATCTGGCAAAGCCATTCCCTACGTAGTAAAATAAATGAAGTTAAGGGATGAAGATAGGGCTTTTCTCTAGAACTCATACAACGGGATTTTCAGAGTTTAGAGATAAATTAAATAACCATCTGCCTACCTCCCCAAAGGAGCACCCCTAGAGAAGCTATTTTACACACAGCAGAAGTCTCTCAAGGAAGATTAAAGTATCCGTGTGAGCAAAAATACTTACAGCATATGCACCTATTAAAAACGCTGCATTTGCTCGTTTCCGCTGGTCAAAGCTAGTGTAGTACACTATCTTCTTTCTTGATAGACTGAAATACTGTTTAAAAGAAAATAAACAAACAAACTAGTATATTTACTAACGAAAGAATATGCTTTAAGAATACTTTAGCAAAATCACTTTTCCAAAACTGCAAAATAAGTCAGAAAAAATTCTTATAAAGAGATTCTTAATATTAAAGAAGCAAAAATTAACCTTACTCTGAACAATCTTATATCACTGGTAAATAAGAGTGCAAGGAAACAGCCACTGTTTCAGGGCAGATCTCTTCGTTAGTTGTACAAAAATATGCTATAAAGTGGAGCTGGCACCAAAACCTGCTATATAAAAAACTATATCTTTTTTCCCCAAGTTTAAATATTTGAAACACTAGCTTATGAACACGGATTAAATACATTGAAATTTTCAAACTAAAACATCCTCCTGTATGTTAAACCTCTTTAGCATATAATTCTGTGGAGAAGACAAAAGAAAAAGCAATCAATCTTACATGCGTTTTATAAGTTAAACACTATACTATTTTAAAATGGGGTGACGGACATCTTTAGAAAGCTTCAACAGAAAGAATTTATTTTAAAAAGAAAAAAAAGAAAGAAAAGATTGCATAAGTGAAAAGCCTGAAGAAAAGGCTACGCAAAGAAAAACCTACTGACACTTGCAATTCCTTCTTTAGGAAGAAAAGAAGCCTGTGTCAGAATACTGTGGACAAACCTCCCATTGAAAACAAAACCAACAAGCACCAGAAAAGAACAATAATGACAAGCTGCGGCAAAACTATTTAAAGACAGAGAAAGACAATATTGTCACTTAAAAATGGCAAGTTGGACAATTTACCCCATTAATTTTTTTAACTTCATGAATTACCACACTTCCATTATATTCTGCTACACTACTGCATGTCTTTCCTGACCAATTTTTACAGTGCTCCTACAGTTTTGAGGAAGTCATCAACAGACATACTAATTCTGTTTCTAAATATTTGAATCCTGTTTCTATTTTTAAAAGTTGCACATTCTATAAAACGCCCTAATACCAGTGTTGTTGTTACCCAGCTTCAGGTTTTTGGCTCTTGACACTGTTGACACTTGGAGAGGGAAGATAAGGGAAGTGCTACAGAATAGTGTTTCACTTGTAGTGCCAACTGTATTTCACTTCCAGAAATCTGTCAATGCCAACTCTCATCTCAAACCTTGTTGCAAATTTCAGAACAGTTTTAATTACAGAATCAAATTTTACAAAAAAAAAAAAAAAAAGAAAGAAAGAAAAAAAAAATCAAATAGCCAACCAACTCAGGAGAAAACTGACGGAGGTACCACAGTGAGTTTCTTACTCCCACCCCTCCCAGAAACAGTGCCTTTAGCAGCAGTTCTAACTGTACCGTCCAGTCTGGTTCTGGTCTTATTAGCCACAACTTCCAGAGGCGGAAGGAGTGAGAGTTAATGCAACGGAGAGTATCTAAATAGAACTGTGATTCTTGAAATAGCTGGCTGCTGTTGATTGGAAGAGGCTGTATCTTAAGACCAACAGCAACATCTCTCTCAGTGTATATGCAAACATACAAAGCACAAGTAGTTACTTAATTAGTGAAGCGTTCAATTATTATTAAAACTTGACAAAATGAATCCCAGTACTTTAAGATTCCTCCCTTCTTCCCCCTCCTCAATTTTTTAATTTTAGTGTTCTCTAACTGCAATTCCACCCATGATGTGTAGGTGGGATAAGATTACAGTAGTTATGCAACAGTGACAGAACTTCAATTATAACTTATTGACTAGTACTTATTTTAAAGCAAAGTTCTTTGCAGCAGCTTACAGTTCACCTAAAACACTATTTTAAACTGCAAAGCTAGCTAGTGAGAAGTAAGTTCTATATAATAAGACCATATTTCTTGTTTATTTTATAGAATGAATTTTTTAATCACGTGGGTATATCAAGTCATTCCAATTTTGAGACACTTTTGTACCTGATGTAGCCATAACTTGAAGTTTCCAGAATATCTAGAGGAAAACTATGTATCAGTTTTATTGCATAATTTCAAAATGTAAGGGTTTAATCCTTGTTATATGAAATATTTAAATGTGTTCTGAATCCTGACTAAAGCTTTAACACAAAATTGAAAACTGACATTAATGCCTTATAGCACAGCAAGCAGTGGAAAATGGCAGCACAATTTAAGTTTTCAGTAGCCCATAAAACAAATCACTGTTTTTATTTGCACACTAGTTACAGAAAATTAAGTCTCACAGTAAGTGTTTGCTGAAGTGCCAATGCAATGCATCTGTTAACATTAACATGCAATTTGTCAAATCAGGAGTATCCCTTCAATATCAAAACAAAGCTATATGATCTAGTTGAAAAAACAGTGATTTTCTGACTGTATTTAAATGAACTATGTCTACTCCTTTGGCCAGGTTCAATGATAAGCTTTCACAACAGCTCTGGAAGCTGACTGTCCTTACAGCTCCAGAGCTCCACCTGAAAGGATTAGGGCTTTCGTTTCCTCAGGCGTTGCACAGCTCTGAAGAACCAGGAATGTATCAACAAGGGCTTTTTCAATACAGGTCATCTGCAGAAAAACTACAGTTGCAGATAATATAGTTGTGAATAATCTTTTTTCCACAACAAACCTAAGGTGCACATACTATGAGGCACTAAAAATACTCTTCTTTACCAGTAAGAAAATTTTATCAGTTTCACACATCATTAAAAGATAAAATGTAACAGTATAACATAACAGTATCTGTCAAGATATATCCCAGAGGAATATACTGAAAGACAATCTTGTGTATTAAAAGCAGAGGTTACACAGAAAATGTAGCAGTTTTTGCTTTAGGTGATAAAACTCATTCATAAGGTGTATGAGAGGGTTACCCAACACTTAGTTCCACTGTAAGATTACAGTTTTCTTTTTTAAAAGTACCTTGTAGATCACAAGAGATTTACTTGCAGAGAAATTGATGACAGAAAGTGCTGTGGTGGACAATTACTAGATTGATAGCTGTATAAAATCATCACACTATTTGACAGTTTTTTTTTTTTAATATAATGCAAATGGTTTAACACAGCTGTACTGTTCAAGCAAGAAATTATGTCACTGTGTTTAATAAGCCTAGATCTAACCAAATTACACTTCTATGTATGTACAGGTGTGTATGTATGTAATATGTATGTGTAAACAGCAGTGAATACACGCCTGGCAAACTTAATAGAAAATAATTAATTTAAACATGTGCATGCAATCCTGCCTCAAAATCTAGGCTGTCCTAAAGGACATACTTTGCAATTGCTATAGTCCTACGTGTATGTCCCCCAGTTTACTTATATTAAACAAAACAATAAGCCAACCCCCTCTGTGATTCAGCAGCAATACAGCTTGCTAACAAAAAACATTAACCCCATAGTTTATAAGCCTGCCAGTACCTTTCCTCTCCTGCCTTTGATCTTCAATACTTGTGCCATTTACATCAGCAACACTCCCTGATCACCTCTACTCCTTAATTTATTGAGAAAGTGTAAGGCTACGCACAGATAAAACACAAGTTTTATAAAAGCAGTTTTTATGAAATCAGACTTACTTAAAAAGAAGAAAAAAAAAATTCCTTTATAAATGAAACCCAGTTGCTTAGTCAGGTGTTTTTTCCCCAAAACAGAATTCAAATAACAAGTAGAAAGACAGCACATACAAGCACCTTTTCCTTGCTGTTGACTTGGATAGGGAAAATCATCTTCACAGCAATCAGCAATTGAAAAATTTCAAACACAACAAGGTCAAAAAGGTTTTCCTGTGAGGCATAGCTAAGACTTTGCCTCAAACTTTCTCAACAAATGGGTATCTGAATAAATTCTTCACTTCTTCAGAACAAAAATATTTACTGTTTTAAAGAAATCAGTCAGCATTAAGTTACAACAGTTTATTTTAAAATGTTGGTCTGCCATTGGCACATTTCAAACTGCTATCCTTCTCCTTCCTCCCTGGTCCCCCAAGAAAGGAGAGGGGAAAGCAGAACACTGCTTTCATGTCGAACTTCTCTCCCAAAATGCAGATACAGCTGAAAGATTTGAAAGGGAAGTTTGTGGGGCTTTTTAGTTTTAATGACGTATATACTTTCATTATACTTTCATTTCTCTTGTTCCTATCCACAGAAGTTTTAAAATTAAAGAAGTCTAAGTCCTCAATTCCTTCTGAGACACCATATCCACACCAAAACCATCATGTTTGTGAATAATTTGTTTTTGTGCCATACTTCAAGACTCTCTTCTTTAACAAAGTACATTAAGTGCTTACCAATCAAGTGTATAAATCATCTGGGTTTAAGCATTATGATTGCTTCAGGGTCCCCAAAGTGTTGCAGTATGGCAACAGCAGCCATCCCATGATAATCTGCAGTGTCTTTTACTTCCTCTGATCAAACAACTACTGCTGCTGGCCACAAGGCATCCTTAAAGCAAGGGTGTGCAAGCAGCAGTTTCCCAACAGGACTCTCTCTCTGTCCTTAGTCCAATCTGCACTTCCCATCTCTGAAACACTCCTCACAGACTGCTTACACATCACCTGGTGCCACAAGGGAATTACCATACTTCTGCTGCTGCAGGGCAGGTAAGTCACAGGTTATGAACTTGTGAACACATTAGTTCAGGCCCCAGAACTCCTCTTGGGGACACATGAAGGACAGACATGAGAAGACGAGGCACAGAAATGGTGACGCTAATTCTCGCCTAGGGAGGCTGAGCAGAAGTACCCAGCAGATGCGCTCCTCTGAGGCACGTAAATACACATGCACAGGCAGGCTTCAGCCCTGGGACTCGGTCTCACAAGCCTACTTACCCACTGCAGATGGTATCTGAATTAAGACAGCGTGGCACATATTTTAACTATTAGAAGAGTAAAGTTTACATTTAGTGGTACTGGTGTACCCCAGGGGTAGTACCAATCAGCCAGACTGGAATCTATTCATATGTAAGCTTCTATACTGCTCTGGCAGTATTCCAAGCTTTAGCTGCTTGATTCCAGGTATTACTTTCAAGTGGTTGCACTATCAGGTTACCCTTCTCTCTTATGCACTAGAAGTTCAAGTTAACCTGTTTGGAATTAGCCTCTGGCAAGCCAGCAGCAACAAACAGCACTTCCTCCCAGTGAGACCCCTCTGTCCTGGTCCTGGCCAGCAAGGACATTCCCTCTTTCCAAAATACAGAGAAGTTACATCAAAATGACACCACAGTTTTCTAAACCAACCCTGCAAATATCAGGGTTAATAGTTAAGTTCCAATTGAGCTCCCTTGTTTATTTTTGCCATCACAATGTGCAATCTTCATCATTATGCTTACAAGCCACTTCTGACAATTAGCTTGCCACATTCAATGAGCAAGATGATGGTCTCCCAGCAAGAACAAAGACTGCAGAGACATTCCTGTTTAACACTGAACCATTTATTAAAAATCCCTGAGATATTTATTAGTTGTATACTTATTTTCTGGGTGAAACTCTCAGTGCCTAGGTTCAAGACTGAAGGCATACAGAAAAACATAAGACTGTATTAAGGTCCCAAACTGATGACAGTCTCAATCTGAATCTGGAAAAGACAGAACTGATCTCTTTAGCTCCCATGGGCACAGTGAAGTTAGAATAGGTTTATTACTGGTTCTTCTCTGGAGTAACTGCTTCACAGAGCAAGCATTTTCCAGTTATTAAAAACTAAAATAGAAGGTCAAAAATGGCAGAATTAAGGTAAAAAAAGAAAGACTCCTACTGAGTGAGAATTACCGCTCACGTGTTTGAATGGGACACTGCAAAATGGGACACTGCATTTTTATAAATATATTTTTATAGTAAGAAGCAATGTAAATTTTCACTAGAAGCACTTCTATTTTTTCAAGAAATTTGTAGCAACTCTACAAACCCCTCAATTTGCAGAACCTCCTCTTAAAAATACATGGAATTCAGCATGCCCCTGAAAGTAGAAGACAGCATGAATCAACTTAACTGAGTGTTTCATTTGTGCCCCTAAACATAATGTCATTTTTGATAAAGGGACCCTCTTAACACTGGCCAAAGCAATCACATCTGTTGTCCCATTTTCCCCTTCTGTCGGTAACAGCTCTAATATTTTTAATCTGTAATATTTAGTGAAGGGTTTCCTTACGATTTGCCCACAAGCTATATTAATTAGCATTTTGGAATTAAAGCATCTGTTTCATTTCTTGCAGTTAACAGATTTTCTATACATGCTGCAACTTAGTTCTTTGCAGGTATTTGGAGAAGGTGAAGTCTGCAGCTGTCCAAAAGCTCAGCAAACGTTCAAAGGGTCTGGCTGGGCTGGAGCTGGGGTTTAGCCACAGCAGCCGTGTGATGCTGCGGCTTAGATTTGTAACCAAAACTTGTTGGTAACACACCCATGCTTTACCTGCTGCCAAGAAGTGCTCTCATGCTACCAAGGCCTTTTGTTTCGTGCTCTGCCCCCTCTCCCCTTTTCCACCGAGTGAGACTTACTTTAAATAGTGTGATTTCAGGACCCATGTTTTGTTCTTTTTTTGAGTACCTGTTATTTAAGTAATTCAGACCAGCACACACATTTCATTAGCTGCAAACCCATGACACAACCAGTGGCTTTTGTCACTATTGTCTTGAAAGTGTTAAGGTTATGCAAAAAGATAAACAGAGCCTTCAGTCACCTACCTAACCTCCTAAGCCAAAATAAGGGCATATTAATTTCTTTCACTCTTTAGGGGCAAAAGAACTCAGAACAAAGAATATCCTTAAAGCTTAGCAGTAACCATCTAGATAGTGAGCACCTAACAACCACTTTCAAACTGGTTAATTTTATTTCAATTTGAAAATACAAAAAATATAAAAACATTGTTTTTAAACAAAGCTTACCTTTAATTTCTTATTTAGTTTACAGCAGTATCTGTATAACATGGCCAAATTTAAAGGTCCAAAATCTCCATAGAAACTGTGGAAACAAACAAAACCCAGTGTTATTTATACGTAAGAGCTAATCAAATTTCAACGTGCAGGTTGTTGATAATTAAAGCTGGAAATCACGGCTACTGAGTAGCCAGTACACATGGAATAACAGTTACCTCCTTTATTGATTAATTTTAAAAGGACAATAGTAACAATTAATTTAAATGCATTTGTAGCTTCAGTTTAATATATTCCAGTAACTACCTTTCCCATTATATACACACACTAACTACAGCATTTTTTTCTTCATCCCATGACATCCAGTCTGGTTTTAGCCAAAACTACAGATTAAAGAACATGAAGACATGATCTGGTCTTTGAAGGAGGAAAAGGTTACTGGAATTACATGAAAGAATAGGTGGCAGCTCCTATCAAGCTTTCTTCCCCATGGCACAGGGTTTATTTTTCAGGAAAACTAATTAGATTCCAGTTGAACACAAGAAGAAAACTTCCACTTTGAGGATAGTCAAACACTGGAAAGCAGTTGCACAGAGAGGTTGTGGAGTCACAACCAAATTGTACAAGGATCTGAGCAACCTGCTCTTACCAACCTTGCTTTGAGCTCAGGGGTCGCATTACAGATCTGCAGAGGTGCCTCCTGGCTTCATATTCTGCTGTTCTGAGCAGACACAATAACAAAGTAGGAGTGCTTTATCTTTTCGATGCTTATAACTTCATTAATATCCTCCTCCCCATATTCTCTCAAACAAGAAAGCCAAGACCAGTGCAAAAAGAGACAATTATATTTGATCACTCTCTAAGACAGGTAGCCTTCCTGCCACACCAGTGCTATTTCAGTATCATCTACTTTACAGTATCAAGTAACAACACTAGTGTTGGTTAAGATTCAGTTCAGCCCTTAAGCACAATAAATTACAATGTAATTACAGAAGCTAATTACCTGGGTAAAAGACCAAGCTGTCTAACCACAAGAACTTAATTTACAGGTTGGACAGAAGTTAACCAAACCAAGAGAAAACTGCAGTGGTAGTAAAGCAGGGCTTAACTTCAGAATTCCTCATCTTCTCTTGGATAAGTCTGCCAGATATGGTCAATAGTTACAGTTATTTTTAAAACAAAACCCTCCACACAGTTTTTCATAGAGATGAAATAAAAACATTCTAAGCACAAGCAAGAGTTAAGACAAACAAGAAGTTAAAACTGGAGCTCTAATAACACTGGAGTGAATGTAGCTTCTAGAAAAGTTATATAGACTGTTAGGCTTCCTAACATCTCCTCCCCCACAGCTGCAGTAACACCTAAATCTAACACCTCCACCCTATTTTACTCCATCAATTTTAGGGCATTCTTTCACTTAAATATATGATGGAGGAGTAAAACTTATAATATAAAAATTTGTTTTTAAAAACACTTCTTGAAGTATTGTGGAAAAATACGGATGTGATAGTTACTATAACACAGAATACTTGAAAAAAAACATTGCGAGCAAAGTAGCTTAAAGATACAACTGAATACATAGTACATCTAAAGAACCAAAGAACTACAGCCATGCTCTTTAGGATAAGTTTTTATTACTATTCATTTGCTAGAAGTACATCAGTATGAAGTCATATATCCACTTCTACTTTTCCACATGATTAAATTCAAACAGCGGTGTAGGAAATGTACATGAAAATTAATTTACAAATTTATCCACAAGACAAATTACTATTTTGGTGGGTATAAGGATAAAATACATTTGAGTCTATATCCAGGAAGCAATTGTATTTCTACAAAATGAAGCTATTCAGCTTATCTCAGCCACTAAGATGTCACAATCTTTGACAATTTCTCCATCACTTATTACCATTAAGAAATCCTGTGCTTCTCTTAATACAGTGAAGTGGGGGGTAGAAGTATCTGTGTTTAAGACTCTGCTACTACCACTGTTTGTCTGTGCTGCAGAAACAAGACATTTCTCAGAATCCAAACACAATCAAAGGAAAGGCACTTTTAGTCCCCGCTGCATCAGCGTTACTACCCATAGCAAAACCACTGGCAATTCCCAAGCTGTTTCCCCAGCACCCTAGAGGCAGCATGAACCACTACTGACTTGGCTGATAGAACAGCATGGTTGATACGCGAGGCAGAAAGTTAAAATTACACTTGTAACATAACCTTTCTCCACTCAATATCTCTAAATAGGAATAAATTAATTACCTTTTCTTTAATGGGGCTAAGTGAAACAAGTGCTGTACAAACCTTCAAATCAAAAGAGTTCTCTGAAAGATAATACAAGGCTCTGTACTGACATCAGTGAACTCTAATCTACAAAACCTTTCTTCAGTTTACATCCCCAGACCTAAACACAGTTTCTAACACGTTTAAGCAGAAGGATTAAATCTTATGCACCCTCATTACTTTTTCTATAAAAGGCCATTTTTTGAATTAGTGAAATTTGATCCTGACTCACCCAAAGGATTTTTGTCTTGACACCAAAATTTTGAGTAAATATAAGTGGAACATGGGAAATGGGTGGGGTATAGGGAATGGGGATGAAATGATATACCAAGTCACAATCTGAATACAGAATTGTATTTGGCAAAAAGCTGAAGATCAACATAAGAAAAGCCAAATCTTATTATATGATAGTCACTGATAACAATTCATCCAATATTATTTTACTTCCATCTCTTTTACATCTAGATGTTTTAACAAAGCATTTAAATACAGTAAGAATTTGGAATGCCTCTGAAGCTTAAGCCAGTTTAAGAGAGACAGTCATTTACAACGGAGGTGGAAACCAGAGGAACAGAAGGCAGGTATGGCATTAATTAACATTTAATTATATTTTGTTTTAATCAAGTCCCTAGATGATACCTTAAATTATTCTTCCCCCTCATCCCATGGAGACTCACTACCCTTACACTTCTCAAACTAAGTAGCAAAATCCCAGAATATACTAGATGAACACTTAAATACTCTGCGTCAAAAATACCATCATAATGCCACCTGGAAGCACTAGCGTAAGTTTCTGGTATCTGTATTCTCCTTAGGATAGGCTTCTAGAACCACTTCTTCCTACCTATAATTTATCACAGTATAGTATCTGAGGCATTTGCTGTACTATATCGTAGGAATGGTCATCCCCCTAGAAAAGACAGCCCATTGGTCTACTCTCTCATGTAAGCAGTTACTGTAAATTTTTCCAGGAAATTTAATGGTAAAAGAAATGCAGCCCACACTCCTTAGTAGCAAGTAGTATCCAACTGCAGTTCCACAAGATGCCACATGAAGGTGCCATGAGAAAGTGCAGGACTGAACCAGCACTTCTGAATGCAAACACCACTTTTTACTAAGCATTAGAACACCTCTGACCCTTGTGCTGGAGAAAAATAAACATTCCCCATCTTGAATTATTAGATGGTACCATTCCGTGAAGGAATACTATAGCCTAGCAGACTTTTAATTTAATTGATAACCTCCATAGAATCATAGAGTATGCTGAGTTGGAAGGGACTCACGAGGATCATCAAGTCCACTTCCTGACCCTGCCAGGACCCCCAAGAATCACACCACGTGCCTGAGGGCAGTGTCCAAACACTTCCCAAACTCTGTCAGACTTGGTGCTGTGACCACTTGTCTGCACGGCAGGTTCCAGTGCTCAGCATTGAACTGGGTGAAGAGCCTTTTCCTGATATCCAACCTAAACCTCCCCTGACTCAGCTTCAGGCCATTACCTCAAGTCCTCTCAGCAGCCACAAGAGCGACGAGATCGGTACCTGCTCCTCCACTTCCCCTCATGAGGATGCTGAAGAGTGCAAGGACATCTCCCCTCAGGCCCCTCTCCACCAGGCTGAACAGACCAAGCGACCTCAGCTGCTCCTCATACGGCTTCCCCTCAAGGCCTTTCACCATCATCATGGTCCTCCTTTGGACACTCTAACAGCTCAATGCCTTTCTTATATTGTGGCACCCAAAACTGTCCCCAGGACTTGAGGTGAGGCTGCCCCAGTGCAGAGCAGGGCGGAAAATCCCCTCCCTCGCCTGGCTGACAATGCTGTGCCTGATGCCCCCAGAACAGAGATGTCCAGGGATGTCCCTCCTGGCTGCCAGGGCACTGCTGACAGTGACCAGCACCCCCAGATCCCTTTCTGTGGCATTGCTTTCCAGCCTCTCATTTCCCAGCCTGGCTGTATATCCATGGTTGCCCCAACCCAGGTGCAGAATCTGGCACTTGCCCTTGTTAAATTTCATACTGTTGGTGATTGCCCATCTCCCTAATTTGTAAAGGTCCATATTAACATCAATCTATCAGGTCAAGATGTCATCTTTCAAAGATAAAATGTGTTACTTATACTTCACTCCAGGTGCCTGATACTTTCCCCTACAGATGAATACACCAGAGAGTAGTTTTATGCTGCCATTCACTTCCTATCAGGGCATGACGTTTCTTGCTTGCCACCTTAGGCAGTCATTGGTTTATTAACTTGAAAACAGAGGCAACATTTAGTAAGGGCAATCATTTTCTGGAGTACATATCCCAGAACTGCAGCAGAAGAACTCCTTAAAGGATGAAGTTTGCCTTCCTAAAGACTTGCAATCATATAAAGTCATTTTTCTGCTAAAACAAGAGACCCCCAAGATTGCAATTACTCAAATCAAAGGTTAATGCCCAAGAACCTGGTAAAGTAAGAAAACTACAGCTTCCTACCTGCAAAACTTGGATAATTTTTCCTCATTTTACAAATATCCAGGTTCCTATTAAAATTAAGCAATGAGACTGTTTCTCTTATTCTGATTCATGCTTCCCTTGCTCCTCCCTCCCTCCTTCCTAGGCAGGAACATTGAGGTTTCTGTACTCTAAAGAGGCCTTGCTGCATCTGCTCTGAGTCTGGCCATTAAACACTAAAAGACCCAGGTGTTCCAGAAGTGGCCAACTGGCTATGACAGCTACTTGCTCAAATCATAAGCTGAACACATCTCACATGCAACAAACTCTCTGGATGAGCATCACGAAGATCAGTCTGCACATTCATTAAAACGTAACTGCTGGCTGGGAAATCTTACCTATCCAGGCTTCTTTCTCCAACTCCCGTTTCCTAGAATGTCTTTCCTCACCATTTCTCAAGCACAAGAAAAAAGGTGGGCACTGCTTTTCTGCTCCAGTCCACTGATTCCAGTAACACGTGGTTTGTTAGGAGCTTTCTTAATTGGGCCAAGGCAAAATCCCTAATGCTTAATACTACTTAGTGATTGCACGCTTCTGAACAAAGGATGATACAGCAAACAGAAATATCTGAAGGTAGGAATAATGGAGAGGCCCTGGATTATGCAAAAAACCCCACGTATTAAGTCCATTTTTTGGAAGCTCCAAATCCTCCTCAAGATCCTGATTCTTCAAAATACAACAACTCATAGACCTAAGTTATATATAATTAAATAGTTATTCCAGACAT
>VZTX01004920.1:31739-77172 GCA_013400915.1 Pardalotus punctatus | reverse complement strand
CTGCCGCTGCTGCTGCTGGCGCTCGGCCTCGCCGCGGCCGCCAAGTCCCCGTACCAGCAGGTCCTGCAGCACAGCCGGCTCCGCGGCCGGCAGCACGGGTAAGCGGCGCCCTCGGGGAGGGCAGGGCAGGGCAGGGAGGGAGAAACCTCTTTTAAACCCTTTTCCCCCTGCGTTTTCCCGAATCCCGCGGGGGATGCCCGGCTCGCCCGTCCCGCGCAGCCCCGCGGGTCTTTGTGCGGGCGCGGAGGCGGCGCCGAGCGGGGGCACCGCGGGGAGCTCTCTCGGGAACCACTTCTTTCATTGCTTTCTCTCTCATCCTCGGATAGTTTCTTTCTTTCGATAACTTTTCCCCTTTTCCGTCACGAAACTTACTGTTGCACATGTCAGGTCAGACCCTTCAGTGCTTGAATCTATATAAGCGTTTATATCTCTCTCAGTTTTAATATCTATCAGTTTATCCCCACTAAGGAAAAAGGGGATAAAAATCTCTGGATTTTGAGCCATTAAAGGTTTTGTGGAAAGAATTGTCGTTTTCATGAATTTATAGGAAAAAAGAAAATCTCTTCAATGTCTCTGTGGAGTCAACACCAATTTACTCTTTGACTGGAAATCCCAGTCAGTCTTGGAAGTTTTCTTGACAAAAATAATCACTTATTTACTCACAAACTTTTCAAGATAAGGCCTATGGAAAAATGCATGTAGACTGCTCTTGCTTGATACACAGTATGCTATGGAGTGAGTATTTTGAGCCTTCATTAATAGGCAGAAAACTAACCCAATGTTAATAGTTGTTCCCCCTGATTTTAAAAGTTATTAAGAATTAGGAATGGTGAAAGGATGACAGACCTTTCAGCTGGCTTCCATCTCTCAGGATCATGACAGTGATTGAGTTGAAGCTTCTGTTTAAGTGCATTGCTGGAAGCAGGGTCATAAAATACTTTATATAAGAAAAAAAAATCCCAAGACTTAAATACTGCTATTTGATACGGTCTCTGGCAGGGATCCAGGTCAGTTTATGACAAGGGGTGTGCTGTTAGTATGTCTGATCAGGTACACAATCCAACCAGCAAATTCTGAACTGATGTATATTTGTAGTAGATCAATAATGCCAGAATTACAGTGAATAAGCTACAAATATAATTAACCTTGTTCACCATCTCTGTGTGATGTGAAGCTAAGTAAATACCCAGTTCTGCTGATAGCCCTGAGCCTGGAGTTTGCTCAGTCTGGATAAGTTAGGGCAGTCCTGGTGTAAATCCATGCACTTATCTCTGCAGAGGGAAACTTGTTTTGTTACTCCCTGTAAAATTCACAGAGACAGGGTAAGATGTGACTGTGGTCCACTCTGGTGCCTGAGATCTTTGGAAGACACAAGGAACTGGAATGCCAGAGCTTCCATCTGAGTTGAGATAAACCCAGCATAGCTGACCACAGCTCTTTGCTCACTGCTCCCATTCTGATGGAGAGAGTGATTTATACCAAGCTAATTTTTGAACATGCACAGGATTTTGTGCATTGATTTATGATGTGCCAAAGAGATACAGCAACACAAAACCAGCCAAAAACATCCTGGATGTGAGGCATGCTGTGTTGCTTGCAGGAACCAGCTCCAGAGGGATGTGCAAGCAGGGCTGCCACCCTTTTCGGTGAGCATCCCCCACACCATCAATGCCCCTATTGAGCCAAGAGTGAGCTGGGAGGCAGAGCTTGGCTCTACAGCAAAACTTGTGTGTCTTAATTAACTTTTTTTTTTTTTTTTTTTTTTAATAAAATAGCTAAAGTCNTTTTTTTTTTTTTTTAATGAACTAGCTCAAGTCAGTGAGAGGAGCTGGAAAGTATACAAGGAACACTAACATTTGGAGATGAAGATGTAGGAGTGCTCTCCCCAAACCCACCCAGCTTTGTGGGCACAGTGTGATGCCAGGGAGCTTCCTGGCCATAGTCCCTGCAGGTATCTGGGGCTGTACATTAAGTCCTGCTCTTCTCAGCCTCTTCCCAAGGGCAGCCCCTCTCCCAGCAGCTCCCAGCTGCTGCTGCCAAGCCAAAGGCTTTGGCTGAAGGGGAACAATAGGCAGTTTTATCCTGGAGTCAGCGCGGCTGGCTGGGAACGGCATGGCAGAGGTGATGAACTCCAACGAGGAGAGGGAAGAGTGTTGACAAATTCATTTTAAGCCAGACTGGGCAAGGAACCAGAACATGCAATGCGGGGAGCCGCTACTACAGCGTGCCTGCGGGAATCATTGATAACGTGGTCCTGAGCAGGGGTTTTTCCACACTGAGGAAAAACTGGAAAGAAGTTTTCCCCCATAAGTCAGGGAGGGAGGAGCAGCCCCACAGAGCTGCAATCCCAGGCAGGGAGGAGGGAGCAAGGCAGTTCAATACTGACCTGGAGGCACAAGGGTTTTTTTGGCAGGCTACTCCTGGGGATATGGGGGAAGTGATCAAACAAGTCCTTCAGTAGCCAGGCTTGTCAAGATGAATATTAGAGGGATTGTCCACTGCCGTCAGCCAGACGCTAAGATCCAGGCAAGGTTTGGAATTTCGATGTAATTGGAACCATATTTCGGCACGGCGGGGCCGGGTAGCCAAGGTGGGCTGAGTCAGAGAGCACAGACGTCTCTCTAAGTGATGATTTGGCTTGGAAATTGCTGAGTCTGGGCCAGTTTGCACCAGCTGAAGGTTTGGTTTTGTGATTTCTAACTTTTTTTTCAGTAGGTTCTTGCTCCTTGTTCCCTGCCTTGTATACAGAAACTGAATGAAATCCTTTCACGAAGAAACAAACTACCATTACTGGATGTGGCAGTAATGAGGGAAACGATGAGCTGAGTGCCCCCAGGTCCCGCAGGTCCTCTCCTTCCCCTCGGGGCAGGATGAAGGTGCCTGGGGCACGCAGCGCCCTGCGGCAGCCGCACCAACAAAGGCTCATTGAAGGCAAGCCAGGCTCCCGCGGAGGTTGGCTGGCACCGCAGCCAGCCAGCGTATAGGAGACCCTCAGGTTAATTCATGCTAATGATGGGCAGCCTGGCCCGTTTTGGGATGCCGGTGAAAAGCAAGCACAGCCGCAGGAGGACTTGGTGGTTGGGCTGCAAACTCTGCTTTTGTTCATTTTGGGGGGCAAGCGGGCAGCGCCTCGGTCAAACACAGCGGGACACAGGCTGCTGCCTGTTCTCCTGAGCACATCAACAAGACCTTCAAAAGAGCATCTCCAGGCCCCATTCGGAGTTTCATTTGTGTGAAAGAAAACTCTGCCTTGGACAGCACAGAGAACTTCTGACAGGCTGGAGTGATGATTTATGTGTTTTGCTTAATTATTTGTTTTCCCTTCATTTGCTTGGCAGCCAGTACTGCACATACTCTTGGTGATGCTGCTGCAACTGGGACGTGGCAGTGGTGCTGGGAATCCAGCCTCAGCTGGGCCAAGCATCCTCAGCTTGCTTGGGCATTGGCTACACCTCTGGTCAAGCCCAGAGGCAGCTGATGGCCTTGGAATGCAGATCCATAAATCACATCTTTTGTGCTGACCATGTTTTGCCTACACCTGTGGCTGCTGGCCACAAACCACAGAGCTGGTGAGCCAGGCAGAGCAGGGAAATGCAGTGCTGGCCAAACCAGCAGCAGGGAAACTCCCAGCTCCTGCTTGACCACATCTCTGCTCACGGTGATACCACTTCTTAGAAAGCTGAAAGGCTGCAGTCAGCTCTCAGCAGGGTTACTCACACGTGGAACACCAACCACCAGGTTTTTTGGCTGAGCAGGAGCTCTTGGTACCTTGTGGGTTGATACAACCACTCTTGATCTGTGCTGTGATATCTGGGGAGTTGAGGCAGGGGAGGGCAGTGCCACTGCTCCTTTTCCCCTCATTCAGCTCAGCATCCATGGCCAGAATTTGCTGGGTCTCTCATACAGCAAAAGTTCTGGTTTCGGTGCAAGTCTGTAGGCTGATAAATATCTGTCTTATATTTTTTATGTGGTAGACAATAAAATAATGGTTTGTTTTGGAAGGATTTGTATTATTGCATGACTTTCTCAGGTTTTAGCTGTGATCCCAAATATTAAGTAGCTGTTTGCCGTGGAAATACTGACCAAAGTCTTTTTACTTGATTATTTTGGTGAGAGGTGGAATGTGGAAAAAAGTCAAGAATTTGCACTCAGTGAAGAAAGAGATGCCCTGGCAGAATCAAGAGAAATCTCTTTCACTGCTTCCCCCACTTCATGATAGTCATTGTAGGCCTAAATTGAGCAAGTTGACTTGCAGCTCTCAAGGTTTCCTCCCTTGCAACCCCAGAAGGGCTTTTTGGGCACTGTCAGGTGGGGTCTGGCTCCTTCCTGGGGGTCAGCACTGGAAGGAGGGAGGCTTACAGGACCCTCTTGTGCTCTGTCGTTCCCTGCAGCCCCAACGTGTGCGCAGTGCAGAAGCTGATCGGCACCAACAGGAAATATTTCACCAACTGCAAGCAGTGGTACCAGAGGAAGATCTGCGGGAAGTCCACGTAAGTCCCTGAGTGCCAGACAGGGTCTCCCCAAAGACCCCGTTGTGAATGTGGGTGCTGGGTGGGAGAAGCAGCTGGCAGATGTGGGATGTCAGAGCCCATGGTGTGGGTGTCTTGTGCGTATGTGTTAAGAAATATTTTAGCTTTCTACTCCCTAAGAAATATTTGTTTTTCCAAAACACTTTGATGTTAAGAATGAAAAGTGCCGTGTAAATATAAACCCTGATTGTTTATTCTAATTTCATTTATATATGTACTTATATAGCTCTCAGTGCTGCAATGAAGTGTGTACCAGCTGTTTTCTAGTACTTAGCCCTCTCTGTCTCTATGATAGGCTCAATGCTGCTTAGATTTAAGAAATAAAAAAGCAGAAAAAAAGGCAGCCCAGAGCTGATGGATATTGGAGAGAAAGTAAAATTCATCTCCATCTGTTTGCTTTGGAAAGGAAAACAGAAATAAAAGGAAAGAGGTGTCAGCTTTAGCCAACACTCTCTGATGACTCCAGCAGGAAAGTTAATCAGACTTGCAGGCCAATTCCATGTCTAAAATTGCAAACAATAATATTCAAGTAGCTGTTGCATGAAGAATCTGTGTGAGCAGCCTCAGGACATTCTTTTGAAAGATGCAGTCAGCAGATAATTAAGGCTATGCATGCTTGACTATCTGCCAGGCTGTAGAGCAGGAGCAGGGAATCTTTTTCCCTGCTGTAGTCCAGACTGGGCTTTTGGACATACTTGCTGGCCCAAGGGCCATCACAACATCCAGGGTCAGTGCAGAGATTCCCTGAGCAGTCCTGGCTGTGGGATCAGAGCTGTGGGCCAGGGCTCATCCTGGATCTGCAGGGTCAAGAACAGAGAGAAGCAAATCCTCTCATGTGTTTCCCTTATCACCCAATGTAAATTGTAATTAGATCTAGAGGAACATGCTGTTCTTTACTGCAGATTTGGGTTGCTGTTGTTGGTTTAGCTGTGACACCTGGCCTTTGGGATTCATGTCAGGTGTCTGGTGTTGGTGTGGGGAGGAGAGAAGCAAACCAGGAGTCATCACTGTCCACAGACTTCGGCCTTTCTTTGCGCTTACCATGAATTTCCCCTAAGAAGGAAGATTGTGTACTTTGGGAGGATGCATTGCTGCATGTACCATATAGTGTGTATCATTGTTTTCCTTATGTCCAACTGTCTCTACAGAAAGAAACCATAAAGGAATAAAAAGGAGAGGCAATATTGTAAAAACCAGCAACCATCCCCCCTCCCCTTAATTCTACAAACCCAAAAATTTGGGAAGGCTTAACTTGGGTGATCAGAGTTCAGGCTGTCATTTTGGCTGAACAATGGTGCTTCTTGACATGAAATGGGCAGGTTTATGGCACAGCAATACGGTCTTGTCATTGCCTCTTCTGATAACAGAGTAGCTTAGTATTTCTCCAAAGAAAACACGACTCAGTTGTGGATGTGGGAGAGTTTTGCTGCTGTGGTCACTGAAAGGCAAAGCAGTCCAGCCATGGATTTCTTTAACTCTAAAGCAAATGAGAAACTAACCTTACGTAACCCAAGTGTGCAGCTGTATTTGGCACAGACAAACTCATCCACTTATCTCCAGAAGGAGGTGGAATAACCAGCATCTGGCAGTATTTCATTATTTCATTTGAGGAGATGGGGTGATCTTTTCTACCTCATTTTCTCTTGCTTTTACCCAAGTGTCTCACCCAATGATGCATCACTGAGAGGAAAGCACACAGAGCATTAACCTGCCTGTTAACCTATGAGGTAATCTTTCCATTATCCACGGAATTTGATCACTATTCCTTGCTTTACATCATCTCCACAATGGCTGTTATTGTCTTCTCTCCTCCCAGTCACTCTTGAGCCTGGGCCCTGCTTTCTCCTGTAGCAGTGCTGGTGCAGAACAAAACACACGTGCCTTGACTCAGATTTTCCGGAGGACCCTGGGACAGCTCTGATTACAAAAGTTTGCTTGTGATGGCTCCCACTGGACGTGGTGTGCCTGGCATATGGAAGCAATCAGGAGTCATTAGGGCTATAAAGGACACGAGGCATGACGCTGTAGCAGTCAGATTCTTTCAGCAGTGTCAGGAGTCTGATGCTGTGCCGTGCTCAGGTGTCAGAGCCCACAAGAGCAGGTGGGCACAGCTGATGGTGCTCAGCATGAACCTCCAAACTGGCCCTTTCTCTTGGACTGAGCTGGTCCATGAGAGGTTTTGAGAATCCCATATGCCCTTAAATCCCCGAAAAAGTCAGGATTTGACATGTTTGTCACGATAACTGTGTGGATCCAGCCTTTGCTTGGGATCTGTAGTCAGCAGTTCTCTCCTAAAGCTGTGTGCGGGGTCCTCCCATTGGCAGGGGGATCCCCTCCATCAGCCCCAGGGCATGGTGGAGCTGCCTAAGCAAGGTCATTTTCTCCTCCTCCTAAAAGGTTTTTCCCACCTGAGAACAGCAGTCCTGGAGAGGAGACAGTTGATCCATCTCATTTGACCTGGCTGTTATCCTCCCGATTTGATTAAAGGGTCAGTGGTGCCACACACTGTATGTGTGTTGCGGGTGAAAATGCCTGGCTCTGGTACCAGAGTTTTCACTGCTTTGGTTTCTTTCCTTTTCCTGCTCTGAGCACTGTTTCAAACAGGTGGTGGGGGAGGTCAGTGAGAGACCAGGAACTGCCGAGGAGCAAAGCTGAGCTCCTGCAGAGCTGGCTCAGAGCAGAGAAATTCATCCCTGAGCAAGGAAGGCAGAAAAGTTGCTGCAAGCCTGGAGCATAACTTCACTCCTTGTGGAATGATCACATCCTGCATGGGGAGGCTCAGAGCGATTGCAGCAGCATGGAGAGCCTGCCTGAAAAACACAAATGTGCTAATTCCACTGGGGCTGGATGTGCACAATGGAAATTTTAACTCATGTATCAGAAGAAGACTCCTACCTCTTTATCTGTCTTCTTTTTTTTAAATTTGTTTTTCTCCACTGAACTATTGGCTCACACAGTTACAGAGAAATTAGGTAGAGGATTTATGTACAGTTTTTATCATTGCTGATGAACAGAGATAAGACAGTTGGCAAGAAGTCTGACACTGCTTTGATTTTAATAAGCTCTGAGACAAAACTGTTTTAGTAATTAGGTAATTTTCCACTGTTGGTTATTCCAAAGCCAGAGAAACAGTTTATTTAGAGTATATTTTCATCATTTTGCATGTGTATTTTATATTTTTCTACCTCTCATGCACTGGACTCATTCTTCCAGAACTGGGGGTGCAATGGAACATGTCCTCACACACTGTGCTGTCTTGAGAATGAAAAGACAATTCATAAATTTTGGTTTTGATTATTTTTTGAGGAATGACCCATTAATGCATTCCTTTTCTTTCTCCCTTTTCAATTAACTTTCCTTTTTCATGTTTGATGTACTTTCCTCAGTTTAGAAAAAAAAATTCTGGCACTTATTTTACAAAAACAAAACATATGGGCTTTATTACAGGAAATTATTATAAATTGATCTTTTTTCACTAATATATGCCTAAGCTTATTTTTATTACCTTGAAAAATGCACTTAAAATTTAATTTCAGCTCCTAAGAATGCAACAGCAGTGGAACAATGACTAATAAAAGCCTAAACTAAAGGAGCTTGCTTCTGCAGGCAGACACAGATAGACATTAAAGAAATAGAGTGTTTCAAAACCAGAGGCTAAAAAAAGTATGGATTTTACTTGAAATTATTCAGTGAGGAGGTCAGGAAATTGTGGTCAAGGCATTGCAGAGTGAATGACAAATGCTCTTTGTGTGAGGGCAGCGCTGATCCAACACCCATGGCTGTGTCCCGAGGGATGCTCTGTGCCACCGAGCAGGCAGCACAAACAGGGATGGACAGGGCAATTCCAAAGGGCTTTGTGTGGAACCCACGGTGTGGTGCCGTGGCTGCGAGGGGAATTCTCCTCCCTGGGCAGCAGACCGTGGCTCCAACCCAGCCGGAGCAGGACGGGTCAGGAGCAGCCTTCCTCCCCATGGATGTGCAGGGCACAGCAGCATGGGAAGCAGAGCATCCTTCAGCCACGGCTCTGCTGCTCCTCTCCAGGGGCTGCAGGTGCCTGCAGGACCCGCTGGGAAGATGCCCTGGGCTCACCCCTGAGCAGGGGTGCCTTTGGGTGGGCTGGGTGGTCTCGTGCTTCCACCAGACACACCAGCCATGGGAGGCCGAAGGCCTGAAGCTGAAGCTGTGTTTTATCACCCTCACCTCCGGCTCCTTGTAGGTGCCAACCCTTGGCTGAGCCCCTCGTGTTCACCTGGCCCTTTGCAGCCGTTTCCCAGGACTCAGAGTGGTGATGTGCCAAACACCTCGTGCTTCTTGCCGTGAGCTTCCCTTTGTGCCGGGGATGGATGCCTGCAAACTCCCTGGAAAGCAGGAGCTGCAGGCACGGAACCACAGAATGGTTTGGCTGAGAGGGGACTTCAAGCACCACCCAGTTCCACCCCCCTGCCGTGGGCAGGGACACCTTCCACTGGAGCAGGTCCCTGCAATCCTTCCCAGTGCCCTGCCCTCGTGGCAGGAACCTGGGGCAGCCCTGAGCCAGTGTTCCACAGGCTGTGTGCATCCACGTCCTGCCCCTTTGGAGCAGCCCATTAATCTCCAACTAATCTATAAGTGAGGCTTTTAAAGCCTTCTCAGCACTCAGGAATTATTTATGCTGAACTTTGGAATGATTTCTCTTTAATCAGCTCTTCATCTTTGATTACAGGTCTAAACCAAGGGAACTGTCTAGACTGGATTTAGTTTCTAGGGTGAAAAAAAGAAAAATTGGAGGTAGGGGAGGGAAGTGGTGGGGGAAGAAAGTGTGTGTTTCCAATGAGCAGGAGACAGGGGGGCTGGGAAAGCTGAGCAGCAGGGTGTTAAGATCTCCAGTAGTCAAAGGAAGGGATTGCTTTAGGCAAACTCTTTCCCACATGGAATATATAATGTCTAGACAATCAGTCTGGGTTTGCTTTGTAATTCTCTTAGGAAACCGTGACACAGAATTTATTTGCTTCTGTCACAGAAAAGCAGGTATTTGTTTCACTTTCTGGCTCTTAATTACCCTAAAGAATTCCCTATTAAACCCCAGGCATTTCCACTGTTTGTTAACAGTTTTTAAATGATGACAAATATCTGAAGCTGGAGGATTTTCCTCACTCTTTGAGTGAGTGTGCTGAGCCTCGGTGATACAGCATCCTACTTGTCTCAAATCCAGCCGGGAGCACAGAGGAAATGCTCGTCTTTGGGAGGAACACCTATTCCCTGGCTTCCTCAGCCCATCAATCAGGTGGCCTTGCTCCTTTCACACCAAGCATAGAGCAATAGGTGAAAGAATCTCCTGGGAAAAATAAATAGACAGCTTCTGGATTGATTTTTTTTCCCTTTTCATTTTTGTTTTTTTTTCTTTTCCCTGTTAATACCAAGCCATGTTCCCTCAAATGGCCACCTTTGAGAATGAGATGACTTGTTTCCCATTGAGCTGCAGGCGATGGATGCAGTTTTCAGGCAGCTCTTGCTTATTTAGGGCCTGAAAATCTGCAGGACAACCCAGGATGGTGTCTCTGACCCCGCTGGCTTTACGAGGGGAAAGTGCTGCCAGTCAGAAGGAAATGCTGCTCTGAGGGAGCTCACAGGGACACAGCTGTGCCCGGGGTGCCTGTGGATGCACATCCCACCACTGCTGAAGTTTCTCCTTGCAGGGCTTTTCCTAAGTTCTTGTGCCAGTGCGCATATCTGAGAACAGGGCTCTCCTTTTCCGCCAGGTCTATCTTGTAGATTTTGCCATCAGTAAGCAAACAATTTCTGGTGGTGGACAAAAATGGGGTGAAATGAGAGGGAAACGCTTGGCTGGTTTGGTCAGACAGCCAGGGTGGAGTGGCAGGGTGCTGCCTAAACAGTGATGAGGTGTGACAGCAGCAGTCAGCCGAGGAGATCCCCAAATCCCGCGGGAAATGTGCCCAGATGAACCAGCACTGACAGGATTGTTGGGACTGTGGAATCAGTTTCCATCCACTTTGTACAAAGTCTCCTGGAAAGTGTGGTTTTGAAAAGAAATTTTGTCTGCTTTTGTTCTGTGGAGAGATTGGCAACATGCAGCCCTGAAGGAGATAAAAAGTGTGGTTTGTCTTTTATTGAAGTCTGTATTTCTAATGAAGGGTCTGCTTGGAAACATCCCCAACTATGGATGGACCCAGAACTGTAGCAAATAGAGAAAAAAACAGTGAGACACTGTTGGTTAATCTGCCATATCCATCTCTTATTCCAGGGTAATCAGTTATGAGTGCTGTCCTGGATATGAAAAAGTTCCTGGAGAAAAAGGCTGCCCAGCTGGTAAAAATATGTTTGACATTTTTTACACTTCTTAAAATTATACAGCTGCCCAGTAAAGGGAAATGTTAGAAAATTGCTCAAAGTGGATCTGATTTTTGCAACTTGTGCGCAATATTGTCATGAACAAGTCCAAAATGGAATCAGTGGAGCACCAGCCAAGGGTCAGATCAGCTCCAAAGCATGCTAAATGTTCCAGACAACTTAGAACCTTGGATATAATTGAACTTAATCGAGCATGGGAGGGCCATAGGGAACAACTTATTCCAGCAAGTAATATAGCTGTATTGGAAATGCAATGCAAAGGAATGGTAGAGTAATAGACAGCTCTGCCAATCTCTGCTAATTTTAATTTTTATAGAGTCACAGAATGGTTTGGGTTGGAAGGAACCTTAAAGGTCATCTGGTTCCACCCCCCTGCCATGAGCAGGGACACCTTCCCCTGAACCAGGGTGCTCCAAGCCCCATCCAGCCTGGCCTTGAATATTTTGGCAAGCAAGGAGTTAGCAAAATTGCATTTAGGAGAAAATACAGTTGATATTGGAGGGGAATTAGCTGGGTTTATAGAAGGAAGTAATATTCTGCTTTTGCTTTCAGAACACTTCCTTCTTCCACAAAAGTCTGATGCCTCCCAGTTAACCATGTGGGCTGGTGTAAGTGGTCGCTGGAGACTGAGACCAAAAGCCTGAGTATAAACAGGATTGTGTGAAAGCAATCAATATCTCTGCTTGTCTGAAATCCCATCTGTATAAATCCGGAATAAATCCATTCAAATTTACAAAAATGAGATCCAGTAGATCCTGGATTATGCTGCTGTAATTGAGGGTGAAGCTGTCAGGCTGTGATTATTTATTATCTAATTAATGAACAGATACCAGTCTCCTGATGTGCATTTCCCCAAGCGTTCTCATCAGTAGCAATCCTTTAATTCAGCCAGAAGGATGAATGATGTTTTTGGGAACTTAACCTTCTCTTCTTTCAGCTCTGCCACTTGCAAACATCTATGAAACCCTGGGAGTGGTTGGGTCTGCCACCACACAGCTCTACTCTGACCGCTCCAACCTAAGGCCAGAAATCGAAGGACCTGGAAGTTTTACAATTTTTGCTCCCAGTAATGAGGCCTGGGCATCCTTGTCTGCTGTAAGATAATTCCTCTGCTTTCTCCTCTTCCTCTGGTTTTCCCTAGTGCTGATCCAGCTCCTCAGGGGTCTGGAAGAATAGACATAGTCCTGATAGAGGAAGTGCTGTGGATTTCCAAGATGGTTATCACTGTAATGGTCCATCAGCTCCAGAGCTTTGCTTCTGAAGGATCCCAGCGCTAGAGAGATGTGGATGTAGAAATCTCCTCATTCAGTTTTCCCTGCCTGTTACCATTAGAGATTGCACTGAGACCTGCAGCAAGAAGCTTCCCATCCCTTTCCAGTTTTTTTGTTGACCCTTACATTGCCATTCTGGTTGATCTCAATTTGTACAAATAGCCAGTCCCAGCTGGAGCCTCAGTAATTCCCACGAGTGTGTGCCATGCTCAATTAGATGTACATTTCCTTTACATTCATTTTGACTTTCTCACTCTGTGTCTTGTGATATTTCCACTCCTGACATGGTCACTGTTGTCCTGCTGGTGCTCCCATCCCAGCTGAGCATCCCTATGAACAAAACAAGAACAACTACTAGAGCAGGGTGGGGGGATATTTTTGGGTCTCTGCACTGCCAAGCCTCTGTCCCAAATCTGCCCCAGCAGAGCCCCTTGCAGGGATGATGCTGTTGGGAAAGGTCTTTTGGTGTATTTGTCAGTGGCCCTGTTGGCTTACTGCTCATCTCAATGCAATGATCCCACTGTGCAATCATCCCTTTGTCTGCCAAGGATCGAGGGTGTGGGAGCTGTTAGCTGCTTTTCTAAGGCAAAAGATAAAGGTTTGAGAAAGTTGAGGTCTTAATTGGCACAAATGGCATAAGGCTGAATGAATCAGTTAACATTCATGCCCACACCCCCACCTTGGCAGCACCCTGGGTGCAGCCAGACCTCCTGGCCCTCTCTAACAGATACCTAATTGCACTCAATACTGAAAGACTGATTTTTCTGATTTTCAGGAAACTCTGGATTCCTTAGTCAGTAATGTTAACATTGAGCTGCTCAATGCCCTCCGCTACCACATGGTGGACAAACGGGTCCTCACCGATGATCTGAAACATGGCACCACACTGAACTCCATGTACCAGAACCTGCCTATCCAGATTCACCACTATCCCAACGGGGTAAGGTGTTCACAGGGGGGTCACCTGGTCCAACCTCCCTGCTCAAGCAGGGCTGTCCCAGAGCACATGGATTGTGTCCAGATGGTTCTGGGATATTTCCAGGAGGGAGTCCCCACACCCTCTCTGGGCAGTCTGTTCCAGTGCTTGGTCACCTGCAGTAAAGAAGTTCTTCCTCATGTCAAACCTATCCAGAGCAGGCTTGATTTTTGGCTGCCTTGCAGCTCCTACACTGTCCTTGGACCTCCAGGACTCTGTAATGCTTAGGTTGACAACTATTGGTTTGAGATACATATTTTGAAGGAGTTTGAAAAGAATATTTATAAGCAGATGGTTTCCTCGATGTTGTTGCAGGGCAGTTGCCCATGTTGCTGTGTAACTTTGCTTGCCCAAGTATTGGTTCTGGCTTATTTTCTTGGTCTGGATGGTTGAGGGTAGACAAAACCACTGATGATATTCAAAGCTCTTTAAACATGAAATGTTTCAAACAGTATTGATAGAATGATCTCACTTTTGTTGTGTTGTTAAGAAAATCACATTTCTGCTCTTGCTGATTCAATAAAGTGCTTGCTGTGTTTGAAATAGAAATCAAAAAGCAGCAGAGGCTGCTTTGCCTTCTGGTTTTAGTGCTTGCACCACCCCGTGGCTCTTTCCCTCTGCAGATTGTGACTGTGAACTGTGCCAGGCTGTTGAAAGCCGACCACCATGCCACCAATGGGGTGGTCCATGTCATCGACAAAGTCATCGCCACCACTACCAACACCATCCAGCAGATCATTGAGACTGAGGACAGCCTGGAAACCCTTCGGGTGAGTCAACACATGGGTGCTCCAGGTCCCCTTAGAGAGGCTCAGCCATCCCACTCCCAGTGAATTGTCCTGAAGAGCTTTGCCAATGTCTCTAGGGGCTGTGATCTTAGAGCTGCTGATGAAATCCTTGTTCCAATGTGGCTCCTTTTGCTTTAGGAAGAGAAATGTTTCCTATCAGTGCAAATAGGGTTTTATGACAATAATTGTCCCCCTTCTATGGCTGTTCAGAAAAGAGACAGACTGAATCTGTCTCCTCAGTCTTGTAAGGGAGTCTTAACCTTAGGAGATATTAACTGCTCCAATTTGAAGTGTCCAGATTTATTTGCCTTGGTATTTGCCAAGTTAAGGAATAGCTCAAAATGTACAAGGGATTTGCAGTTAGCCAGCTGTGGGTTCTCATCTGAGTTATTCACTGGAACTACTGTGACCGTTTCCAGGCATATCTGGCTATTCGAACTAGCTCTCAGTCTTGCCAAAAAAAAAAAGGGCTCTTGTACTCAAATTTCTGGAACACCAGAGAACCATGGGGCTGGGTCAAATTTATAAAGGGACCAAAGTGCTGAAAGAAGCTATTCAGGATTTTTTGTAAGTCCTCTGAAATTATAAAAGCCTTAATAAGTCTGGCTCTTAGTGTGTGCCTGGACAAAGTTTCTGACCTTTGTATTCTGGCTGAATGTGTTTTATCCTCTCTCCTTATTTCTCCGAAGGCTGCTGTGGCTGCATCTGACCTCAACAGCTTGCTGGAAAGTGAAGGCCAGTACACGCTCCTGGCTCCAACCAACGAAGCCTTTGAGAAGATCCCACGAGAAACACTGAACAGGATCCTGGGAGACCCAGAAGCCCTGAGGGGTAAGTGCTTGTTTACTGAGTCCGCTGAGAGACTGGAGAGTATTTTCCAGTTCTTCTAAATTTTTTCTCAAGGACATCTCAACAGATCCTTGACAAACTCTGACAACAGCTGCAGTAAACAGATGTGACAGTGTCCATCTTTTCTAACTGGACAGCCCAGAGCCCTTTGGTTGTAGATGTGTAGAAATGGCAGAGCGAGTGACATCTAGATATGGAGGAGGGAGCTGAAGCAGTCCCTTTTCTGGGTTTTCTTTTAGCACTTTATGTGGTGGTGATTTCTATTGATCCAGCAAGATGCAAGAAAAACAGCATCAAATCAGTGTAACTTCCCCTGACAAACGAGTCAAATACCCACATGAAGCCTTTATAAGTTGGCAAAGGTGTATAAAAAATTACTCTTTTTAGGCATTTTATTTCCCAGGCCGTGGAATTAAAATCAGCACAATTTAAAATGACTGCATGTTATGAGTACACCCTGGCCATTGAACATTGAAAGCTGCAATACCTTCATAGCTGGCTTTTGCAGCTCACTGAGACACTTGCCTCTCCCACAGACCTGCTGAACCATCACATCCTGAAGTCAGCCATGTGTGCTGAGGCCATCATCACTGGCCTGACCATGGAGACTCTGGAAGGAACCACTTTGGACGTGGGCTGCAGTGGGGAAGAGCTGACCCTCAACGGGAAGCCCATCATTGCCAACAAGGATATCCTGGCAACCAATGGTGTTGTACATTTTGTTAATGAGCTGCTGATCCCAGACTCAGGTACTGCTGCCTCTCCACGTCGTTCTTTCTGTTGCCTTTCTTTTGTCTGTTTTGCCAAGGAAATACTGGGTTTAGAATATTTAGTGATGAGTGGGTAGCCTTTAATGCAAGGTTACTATGTGTTGCTTTTCTTTTCAGCTAAGACTCTGTTTGAGTTGGCACAAGAATCTGAAGTTTCCAAGTCTACAGACCTTTTCAGACAAGCTGGTCTCAGTTCTCATCTAACCGGCAGTGAGCAAGTGACCCTTCTAGCCCCAGTGAATGATGTGTTCAAAGGTAAACCAGGGATTAAATCCCTTTCCTCCATAACTTTGGGCCACAGATTTCCTTCAAACAGTCTTCAGCCAAGTTTCAGTGCACAAGTATGCAAATCCTCTCTCAAATGCCTCGAGGCAGTGGCACCTAGCTTCACAATTTAAAACTGATTTGGGTAATACTCTGTATTTGAATGGTTTTTAGTGTCTCAAAAGTAATTCTAAATGAATCACTGGTTCTTTCCATACCTTTTGCTGCAGATGGACTCCCTGTTGTTGACAGCAACATGAGAAACTTGCTTCTGAACCACATTGTTAAAGACCAGCTCTCCTCTAAATATCTGTATCATGGACAGAAACTGCAGACTCTGGGGGACAAGGAACTGAGAGTTTTTGTGTACCGCAATGTAAGTCCCTGCTGGGTGCCGTGCTCCGTGTGGCTGAATGATGCTCAGTGTTCTCATGTTACAGCTGTCACGTAAAAAGTGTACATGAGCATCATGGAAAGTATCGAAATCTCTTTTGAAGCATACTCTAATGAAGTCTTTTGTTCTGTGATTGTGTTTGCAGAACCTTTGCATTGAAAATGCCTGCATTGCTGCCCATGACAAGAGGGGGAGGTTTGGGACCCTGTTTAGCGTGGACAAAATGCTGACTCCGCCGACTGGCTCAGTGATGGATGTTCTCAAGGCAGACCATCGCTTCAGGTGACCTTTCTGCTCTTCCCAAGTGCCAGTTAGGAGCTGCAGAGCTGCCAAAGCAGTTTCCATTTATTATGGGCTGTAGTCATGACAATGTATATGTTTTTTTAGCATGGAAAGATCATCCAAAACCGCGGTGTCTCTAAATTACAGGGAGTGAAACTTCAAATAACACTCAATCAACTGTGGGCCAAGAGTGTGTGGTTCCCTTAATACCGTAAGAATCTGGCTCTGAAGCCATCTCTGCCCATCAGATCCACTGTGGCCAGACCTCTCTGTCTCCCCGTACTCCCCAAGGAGTCAGCACTCCCAGGTTTCTTTGCCATTTCTCAGATGTTCTGGTTGGACCTCACAGGCTCATCTCCTCCCTAATCCAGCTTTTGGTTATTTGATTTGCTGGACCCCCAGCAGGATTTCACAATTACAACTTCCCAGCTCTCTCTTGAGCTCAGCGTGCAGCTGACCAATGAAGTGGTTTTGCAGCGGAGCATTTGATGCATGTTTGTTTTGCAGCACGTTGGTGGCTGCAATCCAGTCTGCAGGTCTGACAGAGAACCTGAACAGGCCGGGGACCTTCACGGTGTTCGCTCCCACAAACGAAGCTTTCCGAGCCATGCCCCAGGGGGAACTCAACAAACTGATGGGTGAGCATCTCTAGAACGTTCAGGTGACCAGGGCTGTGTGTGACTGCTGTGATGCTGGGAGGAACAGCAAAGTTTCTCTGCTGTATCTCTTGTATTCTTTGGCTCTGTCTGTTGAAAGCATGAGCTTCCTACCCAATGGATTTGCAGAAGCAGACAGCTGAGGACGCACAGAGTGGCACTGAATTCCCCACGTGGGGTTTATACTGCCTGTGTTCTTGTAAGACATGTTTGTACTGCATGTCACAAACTCACTAGGACTTTTAATCGGGCTGTGCTGGTGGTGGTGGTGTAAGCAACATAACTCTCAGATGTGTCTGAAGGAACCAGTGAGGTCTCTGCCTTTTTCAAGAATGAAAGAAGTGAGAATGTGACTGTTGACCACACAGGATCAGGGTGTCTGAAGAAAGTTTTGCAAAGAGAACACATGATCCACACACAGCTTCAAGTTACACTGTATGAAATTTAAGTAATAAAAGGCTGGTGGGGCTCTTTCTCCTACATGTACATGGACAAAGCAGGAGGTCCAGTCTAATTCTGGGAAGGCAACAAATGTTCCATTCTAGCTCAGATGAAGGCCAGTATCCTGAAAAGCAAAGGCATGCAGGCTGGGTGTGGAAAAAAGTATGGGAATGTTTAGTAACTCCCTTCTGGATAAGCAGCACGATCTTTTATTTTGTTCATGTTGAAAACTGGTTGTGGTTGGAAACAATGTCAGGTATTTGAATGTAATGTCTTCTTGTCATTAAAACCCAGCCAAACCTTGACATCATAATTTGGGAAGCATCTGCCCATGGTAGCTCGTTATCCTTTTAAGTGCACGGATGAGGAACCAGTAATATCAGTCCAGTCTTATGCTTCATACATAAATATTTCAGAAGTGTTTTGCAGCCATTTACAATGGCTGCAGGAATGAAGATTCCCAGATGCAGACACTTCAGATGTTCTATTCTCACACAAATATTTAGCTTATGCCTCTGATGAAGAAGTGGATCGTGCTGGTGAGGATGTGCAGAATGAACTGTGGCCACCCTAGGAAAACCAAAATGGAAAAAAGCTTGCATAGAATATTTGAAAGCATTGAAAGAAAAGGTTCCCTTTGCTGAGGGAGCTACCGTTATCTTCCTAAAATCTGTTTCTAAGCACAGCTGTATGAGTAGGGACTCAGTGGGGTGGGATCAGGGCATCAATCCCTGAAACATTGGGGTCATTTCTCCTGCAATTTTCCCCTTCCAACCCAGCTGTGAGGATTGTTGCCAAGTGACACTGGCCTTGGTGATATTTGAAAATACCAGAATGCCCTGTCTGCTTCCTTATTTCACATGGGTCTTTCCCCACCCCATCCCAGACTTCCTTGGGAAGTGAAAGCAGCAAGAGAAGCAGGTTCAGGCTGTGCACAGTGAGAGAATGAGGGATGGAAACCCAAGAACGAGGGAATTCATGTGTAGGGCAGGTTTGGTAGGTACCAAGGTGGGACACTGGGAGAGTGTCCTTCTGGACCCATTGGGATCCTGACCTGCCTGGGCAGGAATGGCCTCAATGCCCTAACCAGGTCCTTCTGCTTGTTTTTTTGGTTTTGTTCGTTTGTTTGTTTTCTCACATTTACATTGTTTCTTTGCACCTTCGGGAAATGACGTATTTTCCATGCAATTCCATTCCAGCAATACGGGAAGCAAGTGCTGATGCTGGTTTGCAAATGTAAACATTTTCCTCCCCCAGGTAATGCCAAGGACCTGGCCAACATTCTCAAATTCCACGTGGCTGACGAGATCCTGGTGAGCGGCGCCGTCAGTGCCCTGGTGAGGCTCAAGTCCATGCAGGGAGACAAACTGGAAGTCAGCATGGTGAGTCACCTCAGAGGGCGTTCTGTGGTCAGCAGGGCTGTCCAAGTCAAGGATCAAAGCATGGTTGTGCTCATGTGGATGTGGGAACATCTCCTGCACAGTCCCAGCAGTGTTTCTGGGCTGTAGCAGAGGGACTGTTGCCATGTGTTCAATTGAACAAGCTGGAAGGATGAAATGTGGTTTGCTTCAGCTTTCTCCCCAGAAGACCAGTTGTGAATGATTTCCAGGAGCTGCTATAAATTTAACCCTGAGTCATGGACAGAAAAGCATAAATAAATGAAATTAATAGCTTGTTCAGCTAACATATCTCTTTTTGTATAATGAAAATGATTTCTGCATGGGCTCCCTTAGCACAGCAGGATTTATTTATGTATATAATTTCATTTCACAAACTCTACACTACATTAAAAGAATGTTGGATCCCGTATTGAGGAAAAAAATCCATTTCAGAAAATAAGTAACCATGGCCACCCTATGCAAAAGAAAACGCCAGACAAAAGTGGAAAGGACGGTGTTTCCAGGTGCATTGAACTGGCCAATGTGCATGCTAGACTCTTCCCATGTCCAGTCCTGCTCTCCCCTCTCCCGATCCCATCTCCACAGCCACCCCCCAGCAGGTCAGGTCACTGGTGGATGTGCTCTGCTGCTGTGGACAGCGTTCCCAGCCAGTGCACTGGGGAAGTCCAAAGCCTGCCTGCTATTCCAGGGCAAACTGCTCAGGCTGTAATTTGTTTTTATATGCTCCTTAATTGGCAAGAGGAATGAAAATGCCTTCAGCCATCAAGTAAATGAATGAATGCTAAGTCAGGGCTTTTTAAAATAACATTGGAAATGACAGAAGTTTCTCATCTTCTACTTTTTTTTTTTTTTTTTTTACTGAACAGAAAAACAACGTAATACATATCAACAAGGAGCCTGTTGCTGAAAGCGATATCATGGCCACAAACGGTGTCATTTATGCTGTGAACTCTGTCTTACAGCCACAGGGTAGGTCCATGGTGAGAAATGTCCAGAACAACCCTGTTAGAGCAAAACTGCTTTGGGAGGGACTGGGCACATGGGGCAATTGCTTCATTTTGGTGAGGAGGATTAGTCTGTTGTGGGATTTTCAACAGAAGATAGTGGAAGGAAGCAGCCTGTATGCTCTGCTGAGTATTTCAATGCTCTCAATGTTCCACTCTTAGCTTCAAGGCCACAAGAAAGAGGTGACGAGCCTGCAGATCCCGCATTAGAAATCTTCAAACAGGCATCTGCGTTATCCAAGGTAAAAGGGAAAAACCTCTCACTGTAAAACTGCCAAAATGACATTTTGGTAATGACGATTGGAAGATAATGTCACATTCATATGCTGACTTCCAAGGAAAGTGAGCATATGTGTTTCATGGAATGATCCATCCTCTCTTCTTGCATGATTTAATTATATAAGAAATACACTTTGCAACACAAAGCCTCAGTTTGCAGCACACTGTGAATGTAACCTTGGCATGGTCCTATAGAAATATTAGCTTCCAATAACGAAGCGTCAATCATCCATAGTTTTTGGAGACTAAAGATAAATATATTGACATGCAAACTGTTCTCATGGCTGTTGAGATTTGTTCCATTTATGCAAACCTTGTGTTTTCTTTCCCTGCAGGTTTCTCAGAGGAATCCTCGACTAGGTAAAACAACTTCTCCAGCTCATTTCTAATTCCCATCGTGTGTCCCTGGCCCTTAAAGAGAGGTTTATCCTGCTCTCTTGCTCCAAGCAAGATGCAGCAGGGACTGGAGGGGAGGGGACAGGGGGATGGTTCCTGTCCCACCCACCTTGCTCTTGTCCTCGGCAGCGCCCGTCTACTCCCGGATACTGGCGAGGATGAAGGAGAACTCGGGTGGATTCTGAGCCCATCGTGAGCAACCCCAAATCGGTGCCTCCCTCCCATCTGCTGGCTGACAGCTAAAGAGAAGGACAGAATTGTTTTTAAAAACCAAATATGACCCTTAAATTTATTTTTCTTTGCAATGAAATGGATAGGAAAAATGAAAAGCCATATATATATGTATATATTTTAAGACCATTTTTATTTGGTTTTGACTTTAAAGTTCCCAGACTGAAGAAACGTTTTGAGGTTTTTTGTTTGTTTTGTTTCATTTTTGTTTTGTTTCTTTTTTTAATAAAAATTATTCAGTAATTTTCAGTTTTAAACATACCCCATTTTGAGCTTGATAAATACATCCAAGGGCTGGTGCCTATTTTTTTTTTTTTAAACAAGCATGTCCTTCTTCCCTTGGATTTTAAAAGACGTCCATGAAATTCTGAATTAAAGGCTTTTAACAAAATTCTCTCTATTGACATTGAGAAAATTGCATAATTCTAAACTACAGTTTGAAATGTTCTCTTTTTTAACTTTTTTTTTTTTTTTAATGTCTATGGGTTATAACTGTGCTGCATTTTGTTCACGAGATCTGAAATGAGATTTCTCCCTGGCTGAAGCCTCCTGGTAAAAAAAAAAATCATTTTTAATAATGGTTGTTTTTTAATAAAAATTAAAAATAAAATCAAAAATATAAATATGAAAAGTGATGACAATGCTTGGTTGGGCTTTTGCTTGGTTTGAATTGCCTGATGGCACCAGGTGGTCAAACCGGAGCGCTGGGAGGGAGGGGAATCCCGTTTGGCTGGATCAGCATTAACATCAGCATCAGCCGTGCACATCCCTCCCTCTGGATGCTCAGCCACCTTCACCGGCAGCTGGAGCTCAGTGCCACATTCCATTTACTCACCCAGCGCAGCTCTATCTTCCCTCTCAGGTGGTTATTACCTTGGTGAAACCCAGGATTATGAGGTGAGAAAAAGAAGGGAGGGTGTCAAGTGCAGAATACAAAAGACTTGCATTGTTTTGGTGGCTCTGGCTGAGAAATACCCTGATAGTTCTTCTGTTAAAAGCCCAAACTGAAATCCCACATACTCAGAGCCATCTGCATAACTCAAATATGTGAAAATATCTAGCTCTACTTTTCCCCACTCACCTCTATCTCATTTTTCTTTATTATTTTTCTGGCATGGTGCAGTCCTGGTATTTAAAGCTGAGGAGGTAAAGGGGAACATTTTGAGCCACCTATTCCCAGCAGCCCAAGGCAGAATAGTTGTATCAGGGGATTGGCTTCTGGGGGAGGCTCAGCTTCTGCTATTAAACGAATTAATTACTGTTCCTTCAAAAGCTTGAGAGAGAGAGAAAGCTACTTTAAATCTTGCTCTCTTGTAGCATGCACAAATGTAAGGCCTTTTTTTGCTTTGCTTTGTTGTGTATTTTTTTTCTTCCTTGATGCTTCATAGTTAAGGGATATAAAATCCTTCACTTCCAACTTGCAAAGGTGGAAAATAGGTCTGTTTCTCATCTAGGTGAGTGCCCCTTGCTTATGCCTTTTTGGGGTTTGGCCTGGTGACTAATTGATGATTTCGTTGCAAAATGAAGCCCCTTGAGTAGACAAGGGTAGAGGAAACTGCTTAGATGAGTTTAATAACCATGAGCAGCCCCATCTGCTGAGAGAGCAGTTTTCATCTCTTGGGAATACAGCCCTGGCTTGTCACTGTGTGGTTTCAGGGCAGGTATTTGGGCTGGTGGTGATGTGGTGATGGTTTCCTTTGTGCTTTCCTTGTGGCCTGGCTCAGCTAGGCTCGCTTTGTGGGGCTCACCAGGTTTATGAGTCCTGGCAGTTTACGGCAGATAGAAGTGCGTTATCCTTTCCGTCCAATTCCCTCTTTGCTCTCTCCCATTCCTCATTCCCTGGTCCTTTGGCAGCGCCCTGTCCTGCATTCCTCCTGCTGCCTGTTCCATCATCGGAGCAGCTGTGGGGTGCCAGCAGGGCTCTGCATGGGGGGGCTGCTGTCCCTGTTGTGCTGTCTCTAATTTCCCTGGGATCCGACACCCTGGGTAGCCATCACAGGGTGCCTTCCCACAGGCTGGCTGCTTGGCAGCCCCCCAGGATTTTGGTGTCTCCAGATTATGGCTCATGCTGGTGGAAACTCTTGAGAGTTCTTAATTCCCTCCCTTTCCCTGCTCCGCGCTGGTTTCTTACCCCTCTGTGTTCAGGGAGGGATGCACAGATGGGTTTGATCAGTGGCACTGGTTGAGCTGCTTGATTTGATCAGCAGGGACTGCATCCCTTCTTTGATCAGTGACGCTCTGGCATGTTTTTTCCTCATGGATGTTCATCACTGTGCCTTATCCCGTGGAATGAGGGTGGCTGCTGCCAGTCATTCCACCAAAGGGAGCGAGATGTCAATGCTTCAGCCTTCAAGGGGTGCCCACGGATGAAGCAAGAGGAGAGCAGTTGAAAGATGGGGAAATGAGGAGTGCTGAGATGATGGGAATAAAAACTTATCTGTCATTTTCTAAATAAATATTTCTAATTTTTTTTTTTTTAATAATGACAAAAGGTGGAAGTGAAAGGAAGAAGGAAGTTGCTGGTGCTGAGGCAAAACATAACTTCCCTGGGGAAGTGCTGGCTGAGGGGTAGAGAACTCCCTGGGTGTGGGAACCTGCAGGGTGTCCCAGCCAAGGGCTGTGGTGGGATGGAGGAGTCAGAGCACCCCTGTGTACCTAGTCCACCCCACAGCTGCAGGAATCGTCAGATAGCAGCACTCAGCGAAGGCAAGAAGCAAAACCTGATTCAGACAGTGCTGAGTGAGGGTCTGGGCAGCTGCAGAGTCCCTGGGGCAGCCTTGGGATGAGCAGCATTTAGGATCAGCCTCCTTGTGGCAAACGGCGCTGGGGTGCTCGGCACAGAGCTGTATTGCACCAGGTGGTTCTGGTTTCTCTGTGTTGTCAGAGAATTTCCACATGGAACCCAGTGTTTGGTTGCACATCACCCTGAGCTTGAACCAGGTCTGTGCTCCACAGCAGCTCCCTTCAGGACTGGGGCAAAAAGAGTAAACTGACAGCAGATAAGAGACTTTTGGAGGAGAATCTTGCTTTTTCCCTCCTTAGGACTCCAGAGTGTTTTTCTATTGAAAATTTGCAGGGATGTGCAGCTGCCCTTATTTACTTTTTCAGAATACTGACACCTTCACTTGCAGCAGCTCCACTTTAACAAAATAATTAAATGCATGCAGAAATCCATTTAGGAAAAACACTGCTTTTAATTGTGTGCTGTAAGACCTGAAATGATGCCATCATGGCTGGGCTGCTGCTTGTAGGCTGCTCCTGTGCCAGCAGAGCCCCAGTGCTCTCTGGGGTTGGAGCAGGGAACAGAAAGTGGTGCCTCTGAAGGGCTGGAAAAGCAAATGTTGACTGCAAAATCCTGTGTTTCAGGAAGCTTCATGTGGTGGTTTTGCTCATTTACGTCTTTACATATGAACCAGAGGTGCTCTTCTTCTAGAAAATTCTTTTACTTTCTGGCAGCCTTCTGCAAAGATATTTAAGGCAAGAGGAAAAGCAGCACAGAGCTTTGTCCCAAGGGAGATCTCACATGCAGGGCTGCAGTGGAAAACACGTGCTCCCCAGTGCCATGGGGATCTCTGTGTGCTTGGCTGAGAAAGAGATTTGGAGCTGAGCTGCCCCCAGTGCTGCTGGGGGAGCTGGGCTGGGGTGGGCAAAGGCAGCTCCTGGTGCCTCGGTGTGGGAGCAGGGACACAATCCCGTGCCAAAGGCCAGGCAGAGGCTCGAACAGAGCCAAGGCATCCCAGATGTGCTGCAGGAGGTGACCCCTGGAAGGGGTCACCTGGAGACGGGTGAAGCCACCCACGGGCCGTCACTGGAAAACTGCACTCCTGCTTTTCTGCTGTAGGGAAATTCCTCTTTCCACATGTGATTTATTGGAAAGTCGTTGCACTGTTAGCTGCTGTCCCAGGAGGAGCAAAGAAAAAACTAAGGGTAATATTAGTGCTGGTGAAAGATAGCCTCGAAGGAGCAGTTGGGATCAGAGGCATTTAGCTGTGGCTCAGGCAACTCTTGAACTATTTTGTTTTTCTTTTGAGTCTTTCTGGAGACACATTTAAGAGATTTTGCTCTGTAAAATTCTGTAAATTCTCCAGAGAAAAATATTTAGGGGGATTTTCTTTCCAACAGTGAATGATCCCTTACTGTTTTGTAATATTTTTATGATCAAACACTTTGCAGAAGCTCAGCAATTTTCCTAGGAGAAGTCAGTTGGTGCAGGAGCAGAGGGGTATCAGTGTCTGGTGAGCCATGCATTGACTGTGCCACGTGAAGGCATCTCCTGCTAAGGCAGAAGAACTTTTCTAAGGATTTGTTTTCACCTCCTGCAAAGGAAGGTGACATGAAGGGTTGGTTTGCTGGATGATGCCGTTCATGATGCACTGAAAAGTTCTTTACAGAATTGCCATGGGCTGGCCTGGGCACATCTGTCCTGCTACACTTACCCTTGACTTTTCTGCAGCTTTTCAGGGGGGTTGGATGTCTCTGGTTTTTGACTTCTCTTCTTTCTCTGCTCAGCCTTTCCAAGGGGACTTCATCTGACTTTGGAAGTCACACATTTCTTTCACATGCAGCTTGTTCATCAAGCCCTATGGCAAATGTAAAACTCATTAAATTTTAATTGTAACTTCTGGGAGAGGAATCTCCCATTTGGAAAATAATTTTGCAGGAGCTGGAGGCCTTCTCATGGCATTTGTTAAATTTTGTAGAGGCAGGAGGATGAATTCCTGGATGTCAGGATTTCTACCAGTGTTGCTGTGTAGCTTTTCCAGCTTTCTACCTCTGTTTCAAAGTTTGCAATTGGGATAAATGACCTTTCTCAGTGACCTTTAGGTGGAAATCCCAGGTAATCCCCAAGTATTACAGTACTGTCTCTGTACATGTAGCCCTTGGGAAGTTACCAACCTCCATGAAGGAAGAGTCAGAGCCTCGCTCTGAAGAAAGGTCAAGTATCATGATGACCATGAGAGCAGTGATGAATTTATAATGAAGGTTGTTTTATAACAGTAATCTGAAGACACATCCATTTACTGTAAACTGTAGGCATCATCCCTGTGCTCAGCACAAGTGTGTGTTCTTCTACCAGTGTGTTTGTGCTTTGGGCACCACACAGGCTCATGTGGTGATGTGGCCACTGGCTTGCAGTTGGCATCTCCAGGTTCAGGATGTGTGACTGGACCAAACCTGACTCCACCTGGTCCTGCTCACAGCTGGACAACAGACCCTCGCCCTTCTTACCACCCAGACCACAAAGCTCTCAGACAGAAATATTGACAGGTTCATCCCTGACAATGGTACATCCATCATGGCCTAGTGGGAGGTGCCCCTGTCCATGGCAGGGGATTTGGGACTGCATGATCTTCAAAGTCCCTTCCAACCCAAACCATTCTGTGATTCCTGTGCTCGAAGCTGAAGGGCCTGGTTTTGCAATTGCGGCTCACATGAATGGCAGTGACACACCCCGGCATCGCTCCGTGGACGTGCGCTGGCACCAGCGAGGGATTAAAGGAGCAAAAGTGGCTGATTCCTTCCTCAGCTCGTAACTAAAGAGCAGGACAAAGTGGAGTAAACAAAGCCAAGCTGCAGAGTAGTCACGCAAGGCAAGGGGAACTGAGGAGCATCAGCAGAAAGTGCTCCAGGACCGCACCATCTGCGAGCACTTGAGGCTCAGGAAATGCTGCTCTTTAAGGAGTTTGTGGTGCTGTTGCGTAGGACCGGAAACAGGCTGGGGGTGAGGCCGTGCCATTCTGCCTTTTATTTGCTCAGCATATTTTGCCTCTTTTTACGTAAAATCGGCAAATGAGGAACTTAGAGTCACTTCTCCCATAAAAGCTTTTTACTGCAGAATTTTTTATGGACTTTCTTCTTCTGGGCTGCCTCTACCTTACATTCCTCCTGGTGTTAATCCTGAAATGTAGGTAAACTGTAATAAAATGGCCTGTGCCCCAAAGGTTTTTGAAGCTGCAGAAGTTTTGTTCAAAGTCCCTTCCAACTGGGAGCTGCATCAAAATCAAAAGATTTTGAGCTGCATTAGCACAAAAATCTTTCTGAGTCCAAGGAGATGTTGAGAGGTTTGGAGGCTTTATTTTGTTAAGGACCAGATCAGATCATATTAGAGGCTATTTAAAATAGAGAATAAATTTGCCCTGGGAAGCCCTGAAGTGAGGAGCAGTAACTTGCCTTTGGTTCAGCAGAGGTGAATACTTCAGAAAACCATGGTCAGACCTGCCTGGGAAATCAAAGGCTTGTCTTCATCTGGGCTTTGCTTTCTGCCCTTCCCTCAGACTTGCTGATCTTTAGCTGACATTAATGAAAACCTGGGGGAACTGAGGTTGGCCTAGCAGGGAGAGGATGCCATGGGATGGGTCTGACAGGCTGGGAGGGATGCTTTGCTTGGAGAAGTTTCTGCACTGCCCAACCTGGGGATGCCTGAGGGCACTGGGGGCGAGGGAAGCACAATGAGCAGCGCTCAGAGTAGGTGGTCCCAGGCCTGCTGACCAAATGTTCCTCCCGAGCTACTATATTTGGATACCACAAACAAGTGATTTCACTTTCCTGTTTGAAAACAGACCCCCTGAAGTTCGGCTGCTGGCTGCTAACACTCTCCTCGCAGCACACACGGCTCACCCAGAGCAGCCCCTCTCCTCCCAGGGGTCACCTCGGATCCTGCCTGGGACTGAGGGACTGCACAGCCCCATCACTCACTGCTTAATTGTAACCAGATTTCCCTAGAAATGTCTGCTGAAATATTTATAAATATTATAGCCAGCAGCTGCTGATGCCAAACAGGAAATTTTAAGCTGAACAAACTTTTCCACGTTTCTAAGTGGGGAAAGTAAACTGTAGCTAAGATCAGTATTTAAAGAGAAGGAAAAAAAAAAAGTCTAAATAGCAACAGGCTTCCAGTGTTCCATATCCTGAGGGAAGTTCATGATTTCTTGACGTCTCGGTTCTTTCAGTCAGACCATTTTCTATCTACGTATAAGCAGTGTGTCTGCACAGTGATATAGGAGGTGGTTTTAAAGAAGAAAATTAGGTTATATTTCAACACAGACATGGTTAATGTAATTTCAAGGGGAAAAACTAAGAATACAAAACTTTAAAGAAAACCAGTGAGCCAGGTATGAGGCTGGTGGGGGCAGCAGCCACACGAGGGAATGGAGCCTTGTTTTATCTTGCACTTTGTGCTTGGGCTTTCCCCTCTTTCCCCCCTTCCCACCTCAAGTTCTTTTCTAGGACTTTCTTCTTCCTGCTCATTCATTATTTGGTGTTGAGACAATATTTCTGAGCACTAAAACATGGGCAAAATGTAACACCAAACATTTGTGGAATTATCTGTTTTAAACAACTTCTGCCATTCATAAATTCATTAAACACAACTTCAGGCAAAAAGCCTTATTAGGCTTTTAAAAACTGATTGATGTAATTTCCTAATCAATGATATTGAAATAGAGGTAGAATAAAGCATATGTCCTCAGTGTGCTTATAAAACCTGAAATTGTGTTCTTCAGTTCAAGCATTTTCAAAATGAAGTGCAGATAAAAAACCTTGAGTCTTTTGAAGAATAAATTATCAGAATAACTCAGTTGCTACCACCCCTACTATTGCCTCCATATACAGGTATTTTTTATCTCTTTTTTTCAGTGAAATTCTGTTCACTATAGCACCTTAGTAGAAAGCGAAGAGCTTTCTGATGCTGAGAATTTGTTTGGTTGGTTTTAACTTCTGACTGTTGGTAGCAAATCCTTATTCACTTTCTCTGTGTGTTAATTTTCTTTGAAGCATGTCAATGGTGCATGGTGAGCTGTAGAGTGCATAGGCTGAATTGCATTGCACGCTCTGGGTGGGTTTTAATGAACAGAATCCATTTAAGAGGGAAAAAGACGGCACAAGGAAATGAAGTTTTAAGGATTCTTGTAAGTTTTAGAGACTAATAGTAGTAAGATCTCAGGAATCCTTTATTGCCATTTAAAGTGTGGAGACCAGCAGCAAATTTATTCATAGCTTTTCTACCTGAATGGATCTGTTTTAATTCTTGGTGGGAAATAAAGCACCCAGATGGGCAGCCCTGTGAGCACTTGAGTTTATGATGGAACTGTGATAAAGGAAGGTCTCAGCCTGGTGTGGGATGGAGTGTTGCTGGCTGAGCAGTCAGAGACACTGAAGGTGCTCAGAGGTCCCTGCCAGCTTTCTTGGGAATGTGGTGTGCTACATTCCCAGCTCACTATCCAGAAATTCATGACATGAGAAAACTGCAGGAGTCTCATGTCTAAAATCCTGATCGACATTTCAGCTTTTAGGATTGGTCTTTCTCACTTATTACCCAGGCACCCTGGAAGATGCACATGGGGCCAAAGGAAGGTCTAGGTCTCCATCCTTCCAGGCAGGTTGTATCAGCAGTGATCCTGCCTGTGCTTTCCCCATGCATGACAGAAAACATCCTTTTGCCATTATTTTTTCTTTTTCATGCTGTCACTGCAGACACTATGTAGAACACAAAGTGGAATTTTTCCTGAGCTGGAAAGGTGGGGACCTTTGGATAGTATCCCCAGAAATGTTCTCAACCACGAAGGTTTTCAACAGGACACCTCACTCCTTTGTCGCCACAGAGGCAATCCTCAAGCTCCCTTGAATGCTGCATCTCTCAGTGCACAGGTTTGCCAAGCTATAGTCTGTCATGCTGGAGTGACTCTTCCCTTGGGAATTGTACAGAACTGTTTGTCCTGTTGTGGAAAGTATCTATCCTAGGCCTTAAATCACCTGCAGCAGGGCCTTGACCTCTGCTCTCAAATCCTGGCTGAGTACACACATGATGTACAGATTCCTTAGCAGCACCCTCCTGCCATACCCTTTAAAGTATCACTGGGTTTTCCTTTCCCTGTTTGACAGGAGGGACCAGGCTCCCCAGGGCCAGGACAGGCATGACGGAACATGAGTCACGAGTTCTCCATGTTTTGGTATTTGGAACAAGTTCCTGAGTCTAATTTAAACCAGACACTTAGTGCAAAAGAAATGTGGCTCTGAGCCTCTGCAGATGTGCAGGCAGTCAGGACGGGCATCTCTCAGCAAGGGGAAATGTTGGGTCTCATTCCTAGCTAACACTTAACTAGGAGTTAAGCAGGAGCTCACTGGGAGTTAGGAGCCCCCAAAGAACCCAGGAGACCCAAGTTGTCACCAAGTGAGGCTTGAAAAGGCAGTTGAGGCATTTCCCTGCCCTCAGGTAAGTCCTAAGTCTCTGAGCTCTTTGACGCACTCCTAGACACAGATCTAATAGCCCTCAACCTTCTCTTCAAGTATGGCTTTTTATAAACCTCAGTGATGGCTTTATCCAAGGGTGGGTCAAAGTCTTGTTGTGGATCTTGCACATGAAAAGAAGGAAACACAGACCTGAGGCTGGCTCTGTGCCTTTGTGCAGCAGCACTGTTGGAACAGCCTCAGCTCTTCCCTGCCTGCTCCTGTGACTCCTGTTTAGATCCAGATGTCTCCATGGTCAGTGTCTTCCTCTGACCGCAGGGATTCAGCAACATCCCAAACATGAAGACACAAGATAAAGCAACTGAGCTGCGGTTGGATGCCACGGCTGTGACAAGGAGCTCTATTTACAATTCCAGTTTGGAAAGGCCAGCAATTAAATCCATTTTCTGCATAATTGATGAGCAAATTCTGGCTGCCTACCACTAAGTTCTAAATAAGAACATGGTTTAGAAAGAACTTTACACTTCCCAGAACAGGGTGCTCTATGGCTTTGGGCTGTAGTTACTTCTCCGTCTCTGCCCATTAGTTTGGATGAGCATTACCTGATTCTTACCCATTCTTTGTAATTCTATCCTAACATAACTAAGTACTATTCTGATATTCTTCTCCCAACCTCCATGGGATTCACAGGGAATGGCAGGAAGAGAGCAATGGCAAGAGTCTCTTTTGCAGGGTTTCGTGGAGAACACCACATGGGAGTAGAATACCATGTCCTGGAAGGCAAAGCTGACTCACTGCAGACCAAGGCAAACACTGAATCATGAACATCTTGGTCTACACCAGCCACAGCCAAACACAGGATTACAGATCGCTCAGAGCGAGAGATCACCACAACAGCTGGAACAATAGGGCAGGGGAAGAAGGAGCTAGCTTTTCTAACTGCAGCTGCCCACTGCAAGTTGGGTTGTTTAAGGTAAAGGAAAATTGGGAAGTCCCTAAAGAGCAAAAGGAAAACAGCTGGCCAAAGTACTGTGTGCCAGGTCACTGCTGAGGTGGCATCACTCCACCTTGCCTCGGGCACTGGAGCTGCAGCACTTGAGGATCTAGTCTGGAATTTTTATTGCTTTTAGGAGCAAATTAGGTCTGGTTTAGGAATTTTCCAATGAAACCCTTCTTTGCTGGGAAGTGTTGATTCACTGAACCTAAAACTTTGGCACTATGAAAGCTTCTTATTCTAACCTGGGTGGGACTTTTGGTAAGAGATAGAGACAGCCTAGCTCACACTTGGACTTGAGACACTGAGGTTTTGGGTTGGATTTAGGCAAGAGGAAACTCTCCCCCATCCCTCTGGTGCAGCTTGGTGCTTTTCCCCACCTGAGACATCCAGCAGAACTCCCAGAGCCTTGTGTGGACTCAGGCAGTGCTGTGAACTAATGCTGGGCAGCTCTTGAGCTGGCTGCCTCCTCACAAAGCCCAAGGTGGTTTTTGGAGTTTGGAGGAAAGGATGTAGCCTAAGCAGCCACCCAGTGCTCTGTGGGCCAGTCATGAGGTATCCTTTAAGCACACTGAGCTTGTTGGGGATTTAGGAGGAAGCGAATGGCTTCACATCTGTTCTTGGCTCCATAATGTAGAGAATTAACTTGTCAGGTTTAGGCATCTGACTTCTCTTACAGTCCTACAGACTCTTTCTGGCTGCAATAGTGGAATAGCTTGATTAAATCCTCCTATGCATTCAAATGTACTTTGCCTGTTTACACCCTGTGTCTCATACTTCATCCCAAAAGCAATGACTATTACCTCAAAATTCCCATTAGACCCTTAAAACTGGATCTTGCAGAAGGATTGGGGCCCTGCTGTATCTGTAAGGCATGACTGAATGTATGCACATCCACGCAACAGCACAGCTCAGGCTGTAGAACGAGGTCAGGCTTGGAGACAAGAGCACAGTGACAGGGAGCCTGGGCATCCATGTCTGAGTAATTCTGGGCTTGTTCACCCTCTGGGTTGGAGCACATATGTCCTGCTGGGCTGATTTATCCCTGGCAGTCACGCCCTTTGGTGACTTGTATGTGCCACGTGTTGATCCAAAAGCAAAGACTTGTATTCCTGTTCTAAAAGAGCTTCACCCACCAGGGATCTATTCATAGATGTACCCTTGAGTTATCTCCTTCAGCCCACACCTTTCTGGAAACCTTCTGTTTCCCCTGTTATTTTCAGCCATGTCCAGAATTCAGATGAGGTGGTACAGCACCTGCTCACAGCCCTTTCTGTGACAGCCCTGGACACCTGCCTGACACATGTGGGTGTCAGACAGCCATGGTCAGACAGCCCCTCCCTACCCCCATTGTTCTGAGATGATCACAGAAGAGTTTGGCTTGGAAGAGACCTGTGAAGATCACCTAGCTGAAGCCCCACGGTGCTGCAGCTCAGCTCTAAGTGCTCTGGCTACTGCTGTCAGAGCAGCAAATCACAGAATGGCTTGGGTGGGATGGGATCTTAAAGATCATCTGCTTGCAAACCCCCTGGACATCTTCCCCTAGACCAGGCTGCTCACAGCCCTGTCCAACCTGCTCTTGAATGCTTCCAGGGATGGGGCATCCACAGCTTCCCTGGGCAATCTGCTTCTCCACTCAAATAAACTTTGAATAAATAGATAATCTCTGTACCTTGACATATAGTGCAGTACTGTAATACCTTCAGCAGCAGCTCCATCCATGTAGTAAGTGCATGTTCACATTAGTGTGGCCTTCCAAAGCAGGGCACAAGATTTATTTAGGAATGATCACCCGTCCTTCTGTAGCCATGTGCTGATGGGATGCAGACATCTATAAAGACTTGCTCTCCAGTAACTGCAATTGCTGCTCTCTCAATCTGGCAAAGACTCTGGAATTTGTTCTGTGTTTCATCTGTTGGATTTTAATGAGGATTTTTTTCTCCATCACTCTACATTTTGCACAGACAGATGCCTTGCATTTTATGAGCCTTATGTAGAAAACCCACCACCAGTGTAAGGTTGTAGTGTAAAGATATTTACTATAAACTCCATCCACATTCCTCTGGTTCTAGTAAATTGTTTCTGGAGAATAGATATCTCTGGCAGTCAGATATGTCCTAACTGTGTCACACCATTGCTGTAGGAGTGGAATTGCTGTCACTTGCAGCAAGCCTGTGTTTTCATTTGTTCAAGGGTGACTATAATTGGAACCTCCTGCAGCCACTGAAGCCAGGAGCCTTTTGGCTTTAACACAGTTTGCTGAAAAGTCTAATGCAATTACTTACGTGAACTAATCTGTAAAGGATGTTTTTCTGTTGTCTCTGCCTTAATTGTTTCCAGCTTATGGCATGAAAATGTTATTGGCCCTGGGAGGCCAAGGGCAGAAGGGAAAAAAGGAATGTTAGAAGCAAATGGAAGGTTTGGATGAATATAGGAGCTACTCAGAGTTTTTCCTGCTGGTCCTAAGTTCATTAAAACATGGAAACAAAGGTAAAGCTACCTAAGTCACACTTGGTAGAACAGGCCTTGGTCTGCCACAGGGCAACTGAGAACAGTTCTGTAGCTGCAAAACTTTCTTCAAACAGGTCCTGCTGGTCTCCAAGTGTCTCTTGCTGTCTGGCAGCAGGTCCTCAGCCTGTTCCTGATGCAAAGAGCGGCACTAGTAAAGGTGTCTGGGGTTCTTCTCCCCTAAGAGAGCCTACAGACAGACCTGCCCAGGTGGCTGCTCTGGGATTCCCTCAAGCTGATCTGCTGCTCTGGGTCTGTGCGTGTTTGTAAGGAGGAAAAACTTGTAGAGATTTGTCCATTTTCAGCACTTGTACTACTTGAATAAGAAGGTTCTGTAAGTGGAGCTTGGAGCATTTGAACTCCCTGCTCTGGAAGGGGATGTTGGAAACGGTGTCTGACTCTCCTGTGTGTCTGAAGGCTCCATCCACGCATGTCAGCGCTCAGATCTGAAGGCAGCTGTGCTGAAGAGCCGTTCCCAGATCAGAATGACTCATTAGCAGAGGCTGGGCTGAGGCCACGATTTGGAGTCAAGCTCTGCTTGTCCCATCTCCAACAGCCAGGCTGCTCCAGAGGCTGTAAGGGCTGGCCGACCTTTACTCATTAACTACCACACGAACATCTCTTCCCAGCAGTAGCTTCCACATGCTGAATTACTCACTTGACATCTAAATTTTAATGGAAAATGTCTTTTTAATACTGAAAGCTATTTCCTTCTTGCATTCATGTCCAAACTGTAGCATTTTGGATAAGCCTCTCGCTGCTTCCTTCAAAGTGACCATCTCCTACAAAGGGTAAGCAGCTGTGGAAATGGAAAAAGAATGTTCTTCTGAAGCACTTGGAAAAAGAGGTCAGAAAGGTGCTTCACACAAAAGTGAAAATTTTAATGGCAGGTAAAGAAACTAGGATTCCTCATTGGAAATGCCTATTGCTTTGCACTGGCTGTTCTTTCCAGATATTAAAGCTTCTCCTATGGAAGCAGGGCAGGGAGGTAGGTGTTGCAGAATGTTGCTTGTCAGGGTGTTTTGCATGCTTTTGTTTTCCTGGGATGATCTCTCACACTACGTGTTCCTCTTTTCTGTTCCATTTTGAAAATGATAACAACTTGCTGTGTCAATGCTCACAGCACCGTGCCACAAAAAATGGCTGCTTTGCCAAAGAAAATGTAAGTTATTTGCCTGCTTACATAGGGCTCCTTCAGGCATGCCAAGTATTTCAGTTGTGGAAAAAGCACGGTAGTTTTAATGTGGTCAGACTGTACACAGACAGCCTAGGGATTTCAGAAATAATTTCCTTAAATTTATTGCTGTTTCAAGCTTTCATTGTCTATAATATTGTGTGGCCAGGATTTTCCTTTGCAGCCTACTCACCATCCACAAAGTCATTTTAGATATGCTACTGTAGTGTGATCCATTTTCTCAATAGTCAATGTTTCATAGTAGGTAGAAGTGCCTTTGCTCTGCCCTGGGGAATGAGGACTCCTTTTACTGGGCCTCAGCCCAAGAGCTGTCAGTCCTCTCCCTTCAGATGTGGCTAATTTTTAATTAAAAAACATGAATTGATGGAGCACTACTTGATTAGTAATTCATGGTAGGAAACAAAACCAGTATGGTACCATTAGGTACCAAACCCATTAGGATTCCTGACTATTGCTCTACCACACACCATTTTTTTTTCCTTGGTTGTAGTCAACATGTTAAATTCTAAGCGTGACCCTAAGGTCTTAAAGAAGGCATTCATCTCTGATTTTATTCACAAAATATTTTGTTTCTATTGCAACCAAAAGCTCAGGTCTTTGGCTGGATCCTGTGGTTTTCAAAGGCTGTGGCTCTCTGTGTGGTTCTGTTATTCCACTATGCAATCTGGAATGCTGATGCAGATGGAGAGCCAGGCATGCCCCATGCACCCACCAGCTGGCTCCTGATTTAACATTTCTAGCAATCACTGGGAGTGATGTTAAGGCACACTGGAGTCTCTGTGGGACTGAGCCTCTTCTGGAGTCAGCACTGATGGTCTCGTCAAGAATTCCTTCAAAAATCAACTATGAATCTCGAGTTTCAATTTCTTTATCATCTGTTAAACATCAGCACAAATACACGTCTGTTGCCATGTAATTAAGATTATTTAAATTTATGTAACAGTGTTAGGACTTGGTGGACTTTCTGTTACTCCGCTGAAAAGTGGAACAACCTGGGTGTGGGCTAGTAAATGGAAAAGTATTCTCTTAAATCCTTCCTCTGCCACCAGTTCAGCAGCACCATGTACGTAAAGCGTGGGGGACAAATCGAGTTCTGGTGTGGACAGATGCAGGTCTCTGGGCATCACCCTCTCTGCCTTTTCTTGGAGGAAAACAGTCCAAAGGTATGAGGCTCCTCAAGTTTCTCTGGGGTTTTTTGGGGGCTTCTTCTTCTCCTCTGGACCCTTTCACACTTTAAGAGTGGGTTTTTAGCTTTAGGGGCTGCTCTTGAACTCGCCTGCCCTGCCATAAGTGATTGCAGACTGAAAGTGCCTCTGCTCCTGTGCGATGGTGAAAGACTCATTTCAGTGCTCCCCTGTGTAACTCAGTTTCTCCTGTAACCTGCTGGGTTTTCTGCCCTGCAGATCCTCCAAATCACAATGTATTTCAGGGTTAAAGAAAGAAGGACCCTTGCCATCCTCTATTCTTTTGTTGTAATCTTCCATACTGACTGAGGAGCTGTCTGTAGGCAGGACCTGGCCTTGTTGTCCCTAAACTTTCAAACAATAATTTATAGCAGGAGAAAGGGAGGAGAGACAGACAAATGAGGCTTCCTTATAAACAAAAATAAAATTAATATGGGATGCTGAGAGGACTTAAAGATAAATGCCTCATTCCACAGTGCTCCTGGAATTCCTGGAGGCTGCACAAAGTGAATAGAGAATTAAAGATTAATTTAGACATTGGCCTACAGGATGGATTTCTCTCTTGAAGGTCTTTTGGCTTCTCCCTCAGTTTAACAAACCTCCTTGCAGACCTGTCTTATGCAGCAATAGCCTTCCCAGCTAAAAGTGATGCAAAAACCTTCTGTAAAAGCTGAAAGAGATGCAAAATAAGCTTATTTCTGTATAGCTGTGCTGGTCCAAATTCTGCTCAAATTAAAAGTATTTTACAATGTTTCAGTATTTTGTTTCTATGTATTTCTGTAGTTTTGATCTCTGCCTTGGAGGAATTAGAACTGTTAAAATATCAAGAGACTGTGATTCTCCAGTCTTTTCTAGTAAAATGATCCCACCTTTTATATGACATTTGAATTGTCCAACCTTCTCCTGTGATGTGAAAAACATGTTGACAATAATGAAATCTGCTCAGTTTCTGCAGGAATGATTGCTTTAGTTTGGTGCCACTGTAAATTCTGGCATGCTTTTACAAGAAAGATGTCTGGAGTTTCATTTATAGAAGAAAATTAACAATAAACATGGAAGACTGATAAGAAAAGCTCTGCTTGCTTTTGAGCCAAGCAATTAAAAAAGCGGAAAAATTGTAAATGAAAGGAAATCTCCCCAGCTATCTAGATTCTAATTTTGTTGCTATAAATTAATTAAATTAAGTGGAATTTTTCAAAGCTGAAAATTGCATTTAAGGGGGGAAAAATGAACTGTCACTCAACAACACTTTGAGGTAATATTACATCAATATTTATATTTTAATATGTTTCCCTTCTACCTGCAGAGAAAATCTGAGCTCTCTTTTTTCAAAGTGAGGACAATTTTAACTTCTAACACCAAGAAATAAGATGCAGAACAAGAGCACTGAGATGTGTAGGAAGGTGACAGGAAGGAGCCATTACACACCCGGTTTCCATACCTTAAAAAAATTACTTTGACCATCTCTGACATTAATATTGAGCCTCTGGCTGTAGCCTTTGAAAAATGTGAGAGTTTGACACGTTCTAGGATTACACTTAGCCAATCATGCCGTTAGCTGGAGAGGCAGAGTCACCGTCCCTGGAAGTGCTCGAGAAACCAGTGGACGTGGCACTTTGTGATGTGGTTTAGTGGGCTGAGGGGAATTAGGCCAAAGGTTGGACTTGATGATCTTAGAGGTCTTTTCCAACCTTAACAATTCTAGGATTCTAAGCCAAGTAATGCGGGAGTGTAATGCAGCCAGTGAAGTTTGGGCAGGTGCAGATGGCAGGGCATGCGTTTCAGGCATGGCAGGCAGCCAGCCAAGCCCATCTCTCCAGGCTCCGGCAGGAAAAACACACACTAAGGAGATGAAACTTTTGCATTTCTTCTATTTTCTGAATGTGATCCTGTTCTACTGTCTGAGGTATCCCTGACCATCCCATGAGAACCTCCCATTCTGCATTGGACCTGTGAGCCTTTGAGGTCATGGGTCCCCTTGGAGCCCCAGAGAGGGGAGGATGTGGCTGGTAAGAGCCTTGGCTTTGGCGTGATGTGCTTGAGGTACAGCTCAGCAGTACATGGGTATGCAAATGAGATGATGGTATTTTCAGGGCACAAATTGTTTGTCCAGAAGAATCCCTCAAAGTTGGGGCTGGCTGTCTCTTGTCAGAAAGCCCAGCTTCTGGCAGAAAATATTGTTTATAAGGGAGCCAGTTTGCGAATATGAAGTTGCTGCTTGTCCTCAGGCTTGTCCTGTATTTATCTGCCTTTATTTTAATTGGATAATTCTTGGCCCTGGAAATGTTTCCTTTGAGTAATTACAGCTTTCGTTTCTTCCTCTGTCTCAAACACATGGTCTGAGGGAGGCTTTGCTGCTTCTTCAGGGCTTCTTTCCACTCCATTACTTGTCCCTGCCAGTGTCTTCAGCAATCCCATCTCAAAACACATCAGATGCTTCTAAATCCCTTTAAACTGACTTGAGTGGTAGTTTGGTGAAGGAGACAAAGATTTACTTCCTATATTTGGTTGTTTTTTCTCAGAGTTCTTGAAGAGCTGTCTTGGTCTCACTTTGCTTAAACCCTTTTAACAGATAAGGCTGCTTATTTCTTTCAAACATTTTGAAGATTTCCAGCCACAGAATTTAGTGGTTAATGACTTTCTGGTGTCTGGATCTGCAAAGCTGGTGGTGCAGCTCCCTCCCTGCTCCCTTGCTGCTCATAAGATTTCAGGTAACAGCTGAGTGCTGTGTTATGGCTTTGAAAGCCATTTCCCAGCATGATTTCCAGACATCATTTTCCAGACTCCACACTCTTATGTTGTTGGTGAGACAAAGTTATCAGTGAGGGGGGATGCAATAACTGACAATTGGTGCAACCACAGCACTGCTGGAGATGCCAGGGGAGCACTGTTCCTCTGGGGTGTGCTCCCTGGGAAGCCAGTCTGGGCAAGCAATTATTTTGCTAGATATTATTTATATCTAACAAAATGCCTTTACAAACTAGTGTGGTCTTCCAAAACCCTCTTTCTTTTTCATGGCAACGTGGTATTTCAAAATGAAGGGAATGCATTTTTATTGTAGAAGGTGATGCTCATAAGGAAATGAAGACACCAGGGGGAACCTTATTGCTCTTTACGACTTCCTGAAAAGAGGTTGTAGCCAGGTGGGAGTTGGTCCCTTCTCCCAGGTGACAGGATGAGAGGAAATGGTCTCAAGTTGTGCCAGGGAGGATTAGATTGGATATTAGGAAAAAATTCTTCACTGAAATTGTTGTCAAGCATTGGAACAGCCTGTCCAGAGCAGTGGTGGAGTCACCACCCCTGCAAGGATTTAAAAGGCATGTGGCACTTAGGGACGTGGTTTAGTGGTGAACTTGGCAGTGCTGGGTTGGACTCGATTATCTTCAATGTCTTTTCCAACCAAAATAATTCTATGATTCTAAGAAGGAAGAAATTAATTCGTGTTCAAACAGAACATTGGGAGGTGATGCTTCGTGTTCTGCAGCGTACGGTCACCACCCTGCGTGTGATGCCAAGTGTCTGATCATTAAAATGTTGAGGTGACAGAAGGGCAGAGCTCCTCACATAAACAGCAATGACAAGACAAAAGACCTAGTGGAGAAAGGAGCTAAATTTGGCTGTACATATAGATGACTCACACAGAAATGTCATCCATTTATAGGTTGTCTCCTGGTTAGTGACTGGCCCTGGAGCAAATTCACCCTGGAGTCAGTGGAAACACTTACAGGGATTTCAGTGGGAGTTCAGCTTGGCCATAGGGAATATTTTCCCCTTTGTAGCTCTTTGGTTTTTGTTAAATTGTTTCTTTCAAGCCTGTGGAGCGCTAATGGGCAGCAGTGTGATGAGGCAGACACATAATCCTTAGAGCATTGCTGCTTCAGCTACTGCTGAAACACAACTTTGGGCTGAAATCACTTCTGGGACACTGGGGAAACAGGGTTTGGAGCAGATGTTGGTGCAGGGCTGCCTGGAGATTGCTGCAGGGAGATGTTGCTCAATCACCCATCAAAACAGCATCTGCACGTTGTGCCACTGAGTGAGACCTGAGGGCTGCAGAGGGACCTGGACGGTGCCAAGGAAGGAAGGTAAAAGGCTGGAACACGCAGCAAGTGACAGGTGATAGAATCAGAATGGTTTGGCTTGGAAGGGACCTTGTAAAAGTCATCTTGTCCCACACTCCTGTAATGAGCCAGGACACCTTTTAGACCAAATTGCTCAGAGCCTCATCCAATCTCACCTTGAATGTTTCCAGGGATGGGGCATCCGCCACCTCTCTGGAGAACCTGTGCCAGTGTTTTACCATCCTCATTGTAAAAACCTTCCTTACATCTAACCTAAATCGACCCTTTTTTAGGACAAAGGGTCCTAAAACTTGTTTTAAACTATCAAAGGGCCACGAAAAGATGGGGTGATTTGAGGACACCAGGCACTGTTGGGCAGGAGACACTTTTTGCATAAAAAGGGAAAACTGAGACTAAACAGCACCTGAGATTTTAAGTGGAAAATTTAGGAGTCAGCATGGAGCTGCTGTGTTCCCAGAGCAGCAGCACTACAAAACTTGGGGAGCAGAGAGCTGGGACCAGCACCCCCACTCCAAAAACACTGTTTCCATGGCCAGTATGGTGCAGTCCTGCCCAGCTACACAGGAATGGCTCCCTTCCAAGTTCAGCAGTTAAAGGAAATTATCATATCAGGAAAGGAAACCCCCTTAACATCAATACAAGAATTAATCTGCACATAATTCAGAGCCCTGGTGATTCTTACTTGCAGCCATTGTTTCTCACTCATGGGAAGGCTGCTCTGTTTGGACCTTATCATTCAGGCAAGAAAGCACAAGATGTTTGCAAAGGCTGGGGGCAATTTTGAGATTGGAATTTTGCCATCTCGCTATTAAACAGTACAAAGTTTATTATTCAACAGGCAGAGTCGTGCATGTGGGTGACTACCACTTTTTTGAGGTACCATTTAGAACTATCATTTCTATCACCATTGAAAATTATTCCACAGCAAAATTATTCATATGTTTAAAAATATATATCTGATTTGCGGTGCATTCAGAGCATGTGAATTGTGGTGCCATCAGATTTGAGCAAAAAACTCCTGACAACTGGTGGATGTTTTAACAGCAGAAATAAAATTTGAAACTGCCAAACATCTCTGGTGATGATGTGAGGCAGAAGGGGCTTTTTAAACTAAATTCTGAAAATTTGGTGATGTGGTTGGGAAATGCAGCTTGGATGGAGGCACCAGCTGGTGCTGGGAATGCAGGTCTGGAAGGAAACCTCTGTGTGTTGAGCAGTTCCAGAGGAAGGTTTTAAAGTGTTATTCCTGATAGCACCACACATGCTGCAATAGAGCAGCAACCCCAGAGCCTTTCCAAGGAAGCCATCTGGAAACTGGGCTTAATCACAGACTTCTACTCATAAATGTTTGTATGTGTTTACTCACCCCTGAACCTCTTCTGCAAATATCGTCAGCAATTAAACCCCATCCCAGCATTCCTGCTCTGAGGCTGCTCCTGCTAACCCAGGCTCAGGGAAAGGGGAGGCAGTGGCTGCTGTGGGTGCTCCCAGGTCACACATTCTGTTACGTGACCTGCTGGGTGCTGTTTGTGAGGCTCCTTGGAGTTTGCTGCAGGTGTGTGCTGGCACAAACTGCAGCTCCATATCCTCTCCTTGTTCTTGCAGCTCTCCTGGGGATTTTGGGAGGCAATCTAACCTCTAATCCAATTGTTGTGGGAGTTTAATTATACTCAGATTCATGCTAGAGAGAAAAAAATCTCCCACCAGAGTGGCCAGGGTTCAGGACTCCTTCCTTGAGAGGCTCCTGCTGCCCCTGGGCACCCTGCCAGCTGAGGATCCTGTTAGGAGAAGGAGGAGGAAAATGTTCAGCCTTAAATAGCCTCTCTGATAATGTCCACTTGGTCCATGCAGCCTCCAGTCTACTCATGCAGGGGGTTAATTCTACGTGGCTTCTTGGTTTTGGGCATTGATGGGTGTTCCATCTCTCCTCCAGGGTGTGAATGGGAAGATCCCATGAGAAAGTGCTTTTCTAACGGGAGATGAGGAGTTCATTTACTTAAACCCTTGTATGTAAATGTACTGATTCAATTCCACTCTGCTTGGGAAATTCAAAAATCAGAATTAAATCCCTACATAAATGTTACTGTGGGGGATGAAATGTTCTCTCCCTCCTTGGATTTAAACAGCAAATACAAGTTTCTGGACTAAACGAGGTAGAAAAAGAACATGATTCCCAGTGAATGGTTATTGGATCTTGGTCTGTCTGATGGGATGTGCACTTTCTCTTGTTCACCAAGGTTTCATTTGGATCAGCTGTGGAAGGGTAGAAGTTGCTGGCACGTTTTAAGTCCCCATGTTCTGGCAGGGGGTACGTGGTGGCTCCTCAGCAGCTTTGCCGAGCTGTGAGGCCTAAAGCACCTTGTCCCTCCGGCACCTCCTTCCGCACGTNGAACCTCTTCTGCAAATATCGTCAGCAATTAAACCCCATCCCAGCATTCCTGCTCTGAGGCTGCTCCTGCTAACCCAGGCTCAGGGAAAGGGGAGGCAGTGGCTGCTGTGGGTGCTCCCAGGTCACACATTCTGTTACGTGACCTGCTGGGTGCTGTTTGTGAGGCTCCTTGGAGTTTGCTGCAGGTGTGTGCTGGCACAAACTGCAGCTCCATATCCTCTCCTTGTTCTTGCAGCTCTCCTGGGGATTTTGGGAGGCAATCTAACCTCTAATCCAATTGTTGTGGGAGTTTAATTATACTCAGATTCATGCTAGAGAGAAAAAAATCTCCCACCAGAGTGGCCAGGGTTCAGGACTCCTTCCTTGAGAGGCTCCTGCTGCCCCTGGGCACCCTGCCAGCTGAGGATCCTGTTAGGAGAAGGAGGAGGAAAATGTTCAGCCTTAAATAGCCTCTCTGATAATGTCCACTTGGTCCATGCAGCCTCCAGTCTACTCATGCAGGGGGTTAATTCTACGTGGCTTCTTGGTTTTGGGCATTGATGGGTGTTCCATCTCTCCTCCAGGGTGTGAATGGGAAGATCCCATGAGAAAGTGCTTTTCTAACGGGAGATGAGGAGTTCATTTACTTAAACCCTTGTATGTAAATGTACTGATTCAATTCCACTCTGCTTGGGAAATTCAAAAATCAGAATTAAATCCCTACATAAATGTTACTGTGGGGGATGAAATGTTCTCTCCCTCCTTGGATTTAAACAGCAAATACAAGTTTCTGGACTAAACGAGGTAGAAAAAGAACATGATTCCCAGTGAATGGTTATTGGATCTTGGTCTGTCTGATGGGATGTGCACTTTCTCTTGTTCACCAAGGTTTCATTTGGATCAGCTGTGGAAGGGTAGAAGTTGCTGGCACGTTTTAAGTCCCCATGTTCTGGCAGGGGGTACGTGGTGGCTCCTCAGCAGCTTTGCCGAGCTGTGAGGCCTAAAGCACCTTGTCCCTCCTGCACCTCCTTCCGCACGTGCGCTGGGGGCAGCTGCTGCTGGAACAAGGAGGATGTGTCTTTTCTTTGAAAATGAGAACAAGGCTTTGCTCTCCTGGCAGCTTGGTCGTTGTATCCCGAGATATTCATCCAAGCCTGGCCTTAAAGTGAGGGCTGCTGCTCCTCGCCATCCCTGCGGGAATTTGACTTCGTCCACCAGTCCCATTTCAGGGGAGAGCCTCGTGCTGAGGGGGCTCAGCCGAGGTGGGGCTGCCCTCCTTCCCCGTCCCCCGTGCTGCGGGCGCTGGGACTGTGCCTGCAGAAAACTGTGCCTGCCCCCTCCCCAGAAAACCCTGGCCTCTCCTCTGGAAGAGCTGACCGCGGGTGTTGACCCAGGGAGCAGCAGGACAGCGCCGAGCCCGTGTCCGGCCGGAGCGGGGCGGCCGGAGCGCGGCCGGAGCTCCGAGCTCTGAGCAAGAGGTCCCTCTGCTGGGGATGGAGCCCCGCTCCGCCCGGAGCCAGCCCGGAGCGGCACCGCCACCGCCACCGCCACCGCCACCGCCACCGCCACCGGCACCGGCACCGGCACCGGCACCGGCACCGCCACCGCCACCGCCGCGTCCCGGGGCTCCCCGCGGGCAGGGCTCACAGCGCTGTGTCTATCTGATAAAGGGGGAACCCTGCTCCGGGCAGGATTCCTGGAACCCCTTCCTTCGCTTCTCCTTGAGCCGCTCGCTGGCCACGGCACATCACGGCTCCGCTTTCACAAACGCGCCGGGGATCTGCCCGAGAGCCCTGCCCGCTGTCCCGGAGCGCCCCAGGGAGGGACCCAGGCTCTGTCCGAGGGTGAGGGGGGCTGGCAGCATCTCCCTCCCTTGCAGCACAGAACAGGGCATAGGCAGCGGGGTCTGCCCTGTACCTCCAATTGCAGCTTCCTTAGCGCGAAAAGAGGGCAGGAGGAAAACCAGGACACCTGGCTTGTTTGCCAGGAAGAAAGGAAGGAATCCACCAGGGAGAAGCGTGCTTGCACTGCAAGAAGCAGCTGTGTTGGTAGAACAGAACCGATCCCACGACAGAGATCAGCAGGGAAGTTTATCCCTGCTATTTTATCCCCGTGTTTGCCGTGGGAGGGAGAAATCACCTGTCCCCGGCTTTGGACACGCTGTCGGTCGAGCCTTGAGTGTGGTGGCTCGCGTCGCTTTGTTTATGATTTCTGTGATGTCCCCACCCTGCGTCCAAGGGCTTGGCAGCCGTGGGGAGGGAAGGGAGCGCGGAGCGGGGTGGGAAAGCTACGGGACAATGCAGGCACGGGCTGCTCGCACGGGGCCAAGGTCAGCTATTGTTCCAGGGAGTATAAATAGCTGTGCTGGAACAACGCAAAACCCAGCCTGGAAATGAAAATTTGGTTTCTGCTTTAGCTCCGAAGTGAGGAAAGTGGAACAAGTCACCAGGAGAGAAAGGAGTGTCTTCAGGAGTGCCCTGCCCACGAAGCAGATCTATAAAACATTGTTATAAAGTTATGCCCGAATTTCCTGTTTGTACCAATAACAAGATCTTTTTCCCTCCCTGCAAACTATCAGAGGTAAATCTGCTCTGAGCAGAGATATAAAATAATGTGTTTTCCCCTGTTATAAATAAATGTGATATTTGTATGTCACAAATGACAATGTTACTTCAANGTCCACCAGTCCCATTTCAGGGGACAGCCTCGTGCTGAGGGGTGTTGGGGAAGACCCCGAAACCACTACAGAGGGGGCTCAGCCGAGGTGGGGCTGCCCTCCTTCCCCGTGCCCCGTGCTGCGGGCGCTGGGACTGTGCCTGCGGGAGCCTCGCCCCCTCCCCAGAAAACCCTGGCCTCTCCTCTGGAAGAGCTGACCGCGGGTGTTGACCCAGGGAGCAGCAGGACAGCGCCGAGCCCGTGTCCGGCCGGAGCGGGGCGGCCGGAGCGCGGCCGGAGCTCCGAGCTCTGAGCAAGAGGTCCCTCTGCTGGGGATGGAGCCCCGCTCCGCCCGGAGCCAGCCCGGAGCGGCACCGCCACCG
>VZTX01004920.1:0-30795 GCA_013400915.1 Pardalotus punctatus | reverse complement strand
GGCATAGGCAGCGGGGTCTGCCCTGTACCTCCAATTGCAGCTTCCTTAGCGCGAAAAGAGGGCAGGAGGAAAACCAGGACACCTGGCTTGTTTGCCAGGAAGAAAGGAAGGAATCCACCAGGGAGAAGCGTGCTTGCACTGCAAGAAGCAGCTGTGTTGGTAGAACAGAACCGATCCCACGACAGAGATCAGCAGGGAAGTTTATCCCTGCTATTTTATCCCCGTGTTTGCCGTGGGAGGGAGAAATCACCTGTCCCCGGCTTTGGACACGCTGTCGGTCGAGCCTTGAGTGTGGTGGCTCGCGTCGCTTTGTTTATGATTTCTGTGATGTCCCCACCCTGCGTCCAAGGGCTTGGCAGCCGTGGGGAGGGAAGGGAGCGCGGAGCGGGGTGGGAAAGCTACGGGACAATGCAGGCACGGGCTGCTCGCACGGGGCCAAGGTCAGCTATTGTTCCAGGGAGTATAAATAGCTGTGCTGGAACAACGCAAAACCCAGCCTGGAAATGAAAATTTGGTTTCTGCTTTAGCTCCGAAGTGAGGAAAGTGGAACAAGTCACCAGGAGAGAAAGGAGTGTCTTCAGGAGTGCCCTGCCCACGAAGCAGATCTATAAAACATTGTTATAAAGTTATGCCCGAATTTCCTGTTTGTACCAATAACAAGATCTTTTTCCCTCCCTGCAAACTATCAGAGGTAAATCTGCTCTGAGCAGAGATATAAAATAATGTGTTTTCCCCTGTTATAAATAAATGTGATATTTGTATGTCACAAATGACAATGTTACTTCAAAATCAGGTTCAGAAAAAAAAAAATCAAGTTTCTATTTGAGAAATTTTCAGATGCAAGAATTACATAGTAGTTTGGTTGTTCGTTTTGGGTTTGTTTTTTTTTCCCAATAGTATGGCTAAACCTCAGCAAACATCCTCACTGTACTCATCCCTTGAGTGAAGATATTGGTTTTGCTACTTTAGAGAAAGATTGGCTCTGCAGGACTGTTTTCACCAGTCCAGTGCAAGTTCAAGGACATTGAAAGTGAAAACATTCTTATTCAGTGACTCCCAGTGCCCACTTGCAGCCTGTTCAGTGTGGTCTGTGGTTTCACTCTCACCCTCAATGATCTTGGCTAACAGGGTTAATCCCTCTCTAAACCTTTATCTGATACTGGCTGACTCTGGACTTTCCATATTGCTGCCCAACATGAGGGGCTGGCTTTGGGACACTCGAAGAGCAGGATATCCCTTTTGATTATTAGGGTTCTCCTTTCAGAGAAGAGACCTGAAATAAATCTAATTGAAACAAAAGAAATTGTGTATCTAGTCCTCCCCTACCCCAACCCTCATTTTTTCATTTGGGAATTTCACTTGGAAATGAGGATCACCCTAAAAGCCGTCCATGCTTTGTAAGTCATGTATGCATGACACCACAGATGGATTTTCATTTAGATAAAGGGCAGACTGTACGTGCAGATCCGAAACTGGCTGAGAAAAAGGCAGTTTTAGAGAAGCTGTGTAAAATTAATGCCTTTTGTTCTGACTGTGTGAAGTAGTTTCATACTTCTCAGAGTCTTTATCCCCTTTAATTGTGCAGTTTTCTTTCTTCTATTAAAGCAGTTATTGCTTCTAGAAATTGACTGAAAGCCAGACTTGCATGTCCACTCTTTTTGTGAGCCAGAAGCTGTCACAGGTATTTAATTTTTTGTGCCTGTTTAACCAGATTGTGGAGTGATGAGAGATTGGTCTGTGACACTCAGTATTGACACTGCTGCAATTGCACATGTGACCAGACAGAAAGCTGTGCACTTCAGCTTCAAAACTCTGTTTGCAAGAAAAGTGCTCTGAATTGTGCTCTGGAGCGCTTTGATTGCATTAATGACTGCATTACTGTGCATTATAGCTCCAGTGCGTGTATTAGTTTGTATCTCATCTCCCTCTGTCTTTCGAGCCCAGAACAGATATAATTACAGCACATCTTTCCTTTTAAAGTTTCCTGCTGGGATATTTTCTGCTTGAAATCAATGCCTGCCAGTGTGCCTGTGAAATTTCCTGAGGAAGTAGTTTAAATGGTGCTGTAAAAACCAGGACTGATTTAGTAAGCAGCAGCAATCCAACATTGTTTCCAGAAACCCACAGAGGGAAACGGAGGGCAGAGGGGCTGGGGAGTTTGTGCCCCTCGGCTGCTGGCTGCACTGCTCTACAAATACCTGCTGGCAAGGAAAATAAGTGGGGAAAAAGGAACATGGATATGGAGCAAAGCAGAGAGAGGACATCAGGAAGCATTGTGCTCATCAGCGCTGCACAGGAAGGTCTAATGAAACAAGGGAAACTGCATCATTGCTTCAAACTGCTCCACTTACAGAAGGTGTCCTCATCTCTCATTAGCACAGTCTAGAGTTCTGTTGTGGGAAATAGCAGAAAAATTCCCTTTTTATCTCCTTCAACTGTCTCTTGTCTCATGTTTGGATGCACCCAGCCCAGCAGCAACTGTTTGCAATCCTGATCTTTGCTTGGCACCAGCAGCAAGAGGGAGAGTGAGCACTTGCCAGCTGGGAGAGGTCCCCAGCACTGCTCTCCCTAGGGTTCTCAAGTCAAGCAGTAAAGATGTGTCTCTTCCTCTCCTGTCCTTTGTCCCTTGCTGTTATGTTCCCAGGGGCAGAGAATGTCCCCTTGGCAAAACCCGGGGATGGTGCTGCTCTCTGCACACTCACCAACAGCATCTCTGATGGGGCCAGGCTGCACTTGGGAGCGCTGCCAGGCTTGGGGAGGAGGGGGCAGACATCACCGCACTTCAAATTCTCCCACAGCTGCCAGGCTGCTGTCCTGGGCATGTTGGACTGGAGTTGGTGGTTTATAGGACCCCTTCCACAGGTCGCTGTGCTGGGCAGTTTCATAACATCCCCTTCCTGAGCGCTTGAGCCTCTGTGCTCAGAGATGTTTGAATTTCTGGGTGTGAGCACTGGCACCCTGCTGCGAGGCTGCCAAAGGAGCTGGTGTTTGGGGTGGAAGAGTAGAGCAAAGGGCACTTCTAGAGTTATGGATATGTTTTACATCAATTCACCATCAGATGGAGCAGTTTTGGAAGCAAAGACCAGAACTGTTCGACTTCCACTCTGCCTGAGGCCAGGATAAGCAGTGCTATAGCATCCCATTCTCCGCATCAGTAAATCTTCAATTATTTGAGAGCCTTTATCTGTAGGGTAAACACGTGTGTTCACAAGCAACTGTCAGTAGTTTGGTAGCCCTGGTGCTCTCTTGGGAAGTGCAAGAGGCAGCTTTCAGTTTCTTCATGCAAAAAAATTGGAATTCAGCCTGAGTGCTGCATGAGTGTGGGGCTGGCAGGGACAGCACCCAGTGGGGAGCTGGGTCTGCAGGAAGGAAAATGGGAGAGGCCGTGCTGGGCCATGGGAACTGCAACAGCTTGGGGCGGGTGCAGAAAATGTGTAGAGATGTTTCAGGTGAGGTGTTAAAGCAGTTCCTGTGGTCAGCAGGGCAATGGGGGTTTTCAGGGTCACAGCCTGGTCACAAAATGAGAGCAGAGATTGCATTAGATGTGCTATGGGATGCCTCTGGCATGTTTTGGGATGCAGGCAGGCCTCCTGTTCCATGCCTCAAACACAGATCTGTCCTGTCTCACCTGTGACATCACCCTGATTTTATTCCTGTGGACATTGGTTCAATTGAGCCAGGCTGTGCTGCTTTGCTCCAAGAGCAATAATCAGCTGTTTAGGGCAGATATTCGAGCTGTGTTCCAGCAAATCACTTAGTATTTACTTTGATACTGCAGGAGTAGTACATAATAAGTGCCTCTGTATTTAGGCATTGGTCCATCCAGGGAAGTTTGCTGGAATGGGGTATATGAACTGTGTGAAGTGCACAGCAAGGCGGGGATAAATGCTGAAGCAGTGGAGAGGGATAAAAATGCTGGATCTTGAAAGAGAGACTGAAAAAATCCCTTTGCCTCTGGAGGGCTCTGGGGAGATGAGAAAAAGAGTATTTTCCTTTCCAACTGTGTTACTCCAGTTCCAACAAGGCACAGGCTGTTGACTGCACGCTGTCTCCATTAGCATCTCTAGTGCCCACGTTTCCTTGCCGTGAATTTCCAGGAGCTCAATAATGCTGTTTTGGCAAGTTAATCTGGCAGTCCTTGTAGTGATGTCTCTAAAGGGTCATTAAAACCTCTTGTTTTCTTCTAAACAAAAGACCAAACTAAAGATTATTGTGAATAATGACGTGAGTTAAAAAAGACTTTGTAAACCCGCTGTTGTATTGTGTGGTACCTCATCATCCTTATGACGCTGGAACAAACATCCTGATGATGCCTTAGTGTGGGACAGCACCTAATTGTCTGGATCTTCCCCAGGCTTTCACTGCCTTCAGCAGCTCTCCTGCCCAAGGTGTGCCAGGCATTTCAGATTTGGTATCACTTCTTGATGACAGACAGCTCTAGGTGTTAGGGGTTAAATCCCACACAGCTCTGGGCACTCATAGGAGTGGGGACCTTTTTAAAGTGAGTTGGATTTTTCTCCCTCCTCCTTGCAAAGGCTGCTACAGCTGGGATGCAGACAGGGAAACATGAACCAGCCCAGCCAACAGAAGGAGATGACAACCTCCCTCACATCGCCCAGCCCTGCCCCCCCTGCAAATCCACTCCGTTGTTTTTGGCCAGTAAATGAAAGCCAAGCTGAGGCCTTGATCCAAAACTTGGTCCCAGGCTGTGTGGGAGAGTTTGTATACGAACCTACAAAGGACAGACTGTTTTGTTTGCGAGGTTTTTTTGGTGGGTGGTTGATTCTCCTCCTTCCCCCCAATCAATTCATTTTAGGTTTCACAAACAATATTAAGCCAACAACGTCTGTGCCAACAAATTGTGATTCTAATCCTGCTTCCTGATACTTGCAATCCTGATTGTTTGTCTGGGTGAGCAATTTGTGTCAGTTGGCTTCTTCCCTGCCTCCCAAATAACTCTCCCACTGTTGGGAAGCCCTCTGCCCAGGCAGGCTGGGAATGGCTCTTCTGCTCCAGCTGCCAGTGCCCTGGTGCTCCAGCTCCTCTGGAATTAGCAATCACCCTGCAGGGATACCCATTGCTGGGGAGAGGGGCTAAGGACATGCTGACATGGATACTGGGATGAGAGTTTGGGGTTAGCACAAGGGGAAATAATGGGAAGGCCACTGCACACGACAACTGGTTAATTTTCGAGCAGCCTGTAGCTATTTTAGTTACAGTCTCTTTTAAGGAGATCAACATTGAGGGCAAATTCCTTCCCAGATAAATCATGCTCATTCCACATGCACGAGAAAGTGGGGAATTTTGTTTTTCAAGTGGCTGCTTTGCATGTTTCCCTGGCTGGCAGCTCATGTGCCAGTGCCAGCGCCAGGTTCACGGAGAGCGGGGAGAGTTTTAGCCTCACGTGATGCTCATGGGATAGCACTCCCACAGCACTCTGAAAAAGCACAGGATTCTTTTAAAAATCCTTTTAGAGAAGGTGTCACCCCCGTGCCCTTCACGATCTTTTGGGCCTTGGTGTAAGTTGTTTTTTTGTTTAGAAAGGAAGGGGAAGAACAGCTTTAGGGCACAAACTGCTCTTCCTTCGCCCTGACAGGCTCGTTCACATCCTAAACCTTGGGCAGCTGCAGCCCCTGCACTCCCTGCACGCCCTTTGGATGCCCCAGCCCTTCGGATGTCCTGGGCAGGGCAGGCAGCCAACAGCAACACCAGGGCTGTGCTCACCTCCCTGCACAGGACCCAGCTGTTTCCCAGGTCACTTGTGCCTGAGCTTTGCCGTTCACCTGACCCCGCTCACACGGCACAGCAGCTGCTCTGCAGGACCCCCAGGAGATCCACGGAGACTGGGAGTGCTGTGGTGGTGAGGACAGGGGATGCAGACGCCTGCACCTCCTCGCTGGGACTCTGAGCATCACCTTTTTGTGCCTGGTAATGGCAGATGAGGGAAAGCTTTAGTCTTTGTCCCCTTCTTAGAGACCCAAGATTTCACTGCAAATACCTTGGTGTGGGAAAAGAATGGAGGGTCTGAAATGTGGTGACCTGACCTTTCCTATTCCTGTAGGCAGCTGTAGCTGAGTGTGGAAGTTTCTTTTTCTCCCATCTGTAAGCTGTGTGCACAGAAAACAGTGAATTCCCAACTGCACACACAGAGGAAGCTCCATGCCTTCTACCAGGACCATTCATGGAGATAATTCCTCTGGAGGTACTCGTGAACACCATGAACATAAACACCACCAATATCTGTCTATTTTATCTAGTGAGATTTATCTGTCATTTTTTTTTCATGGTTGAGCCATGTCTTAGCTCGAACTCAGCTGTAAACATGGCTTAAATTTTCCACATCTGTTACTCTGAATGCGGAAGAATTAAGATGTTTTTGCAAACTCCCTTTAATGCTAAAAGAATGAAGATGTTTTAGCTGTCAGAAACAATGCTGGTAACTTCCATGCAGCCTGCACAGCTTTGTACTGTATGAGGAGGCCAACATTGCCTTTGGAGGCTTCTAAAACCCTTTGCATCTTGTAATTGGTTTATAAAAATATGTCAGGCACTGTGAAGGTGACTTCAGTAAATCACTTAGACTGTTACACTGGCCCAAATCTAACTTGAGTCTCAAGCCAAAACAACGGATTAGGCACACATTAAAAGCTAGAGATGGTTTTCTTAATTTGCATAAGCAGCTCTAGATTTGAGGGTTAAACTGAATTTGTCTTTGGAGGAGTCAAAAACATGTGGCTTAGGAGGGATTTTCCCCTTCCCCATGTGTCCCTGGGTGTCTCAGGGACCCCCGTGCTTTGTGTGAGTTTTTAATTTTACACGAATGAGCACCAGCTGAAATGTTTTGCTCCTTGCTCTGGGTAACAGCGTCTCTAAGAGGAAATGCTGCAAAATTGTTCCTACATTTTTCAGTTGCTCCTGACCTTAAGCCAGGCCTTGTTTCTGTAGCTGGCTCCTGTCTCCACAAGCAGCTGAACACACGGGCAAACTCAACCAGACCGAGTGAACTCAGGGATCCTGGGCTGAATTCTGCCTCGACTCTGTCAGTTGGTTCACTGGTGCTTGCTGGAAATGCACTTTCCATGAGCTCTTCTGACTCACATGAAAGGGCTCTGATTTCCTGATGTGTGCTGTGCACGTTAAACTCCACCAGCAGATCCTGCTTTGGGCAGCATCTGCTTTTCCCAGCCCTGCTGCAGCCCTGGTATTGTTTTACACAAATCTGAAGGCCATGTGTGTTTGTCCCTTCCATGGATAATGGCGTTTCTGTTCAGAACCATCATGTGCTTTTTGTTTTGATCCATTTCCCATGTGCTTGGGATGTACTTGGGGTCATCTTCGCAGCAGGCTGCAGATCACGTACAGGGCAGTGGGTATTTATTTGCTGGATTTACAAGAAAGGTGTTGACTGCAGTTGCAATGAGTGGTTATTCATCTATGTCACTGGATTTGATGATAGACTATATTCTTTTCTAGCTCTTATTGCTGTGGATTTCCTTTGTCCAGAGCAATAGGATGTTCCGAGATAAATACAGGGCTTCTGTTTCACTTAGCAAGTCTGAAAATTGCATTTCCACATGTTCAGATACTGGCCTTTTATTTTCTTTCAGGTTGTGTTCTTTATTGTTTTTGTTGGTTGGTTTTTTGGGTTTTTTTCCTCCTTGAGTTTTAGTCTGAAGGTTTCTCTTTGCAGATGTTTCAAACACCAGCATGGATTTGAGACCCTGCATGGAATTGCCAATAAAGCTCTTTTCCCATAGATATTTGCTCAAAAATAAGGATTTGGAACATCAGGATTTGGTAGATGGGGAGGCACAGACTAAATCTACTGAGAATATTGAAGTGGGCTGGTTATGGGGAGCCCCTTTTAAGGTAATTATGCTCCCCACATCCCACCCACACATGTGATCTCTGACAGTAATGCATGAAAAACATCCCCAGTGACAGGTCACAGATGACCAGAGCTGTAACTGGTGTCAGCTGAGCTCGCTCAGGAGAAGCCAGAAATGCTGCAGTCTGTCAAAAGTACTGAGATACTCAATGAAAATCTTGGAGTTTCTAATTGGGATTGCTGTGGTGCCCTTCTCTGAACAACTGCTCCATGGGCCATGTGGGAGGCAAACCCAGGGTGATGCTTTCAATACGTGTTCCTGAAAATCTCCTCAGACCCCATCTGTGGCTATCAGTGCTTTTAAAACCCTTAAAAATCAAATCCCAGAAAACCATCTCTTACTGTTATCTGAACTTTCCTGTGCTTCTTAAAACCTTCCTGTGTATCATGGAGCCAAAAGCTCTGCTGAAGTGCAAATCTGCTCAGAATTTAGTTCAAAGGGGGCAGAAGGAATTCCTGGTATCACAAAACAGGCACTGCTGGAGGCCAATCGCTGCCCCTTCATTGCTGCATGGGCCTGGCCCGAGCACAGGGATGGCAAATTGGTGACTTAAAATGTTGGGTTAGTCACTGCCTGATGGAGAACCCAGAGAGATGTCCTGGAGGATCGCACCAGACAGGATGTTCTCCAAACATGGCAAGGAAAGAACAGCTAAAACAACTGAGAATTCAATGCATGCCTTAATTTAACCATTCCTTAGCAACCCTAGCTGTGTATTTTCATGACAAGTCCATCCATATTTTGAGAACAATCACTACCAGCCATTAAACTATCAACTATGTACTCAGTGTAACAAAATAATTCATAAACTGATGGACTAAGTGCCAGGAAAAGATGTGATCAAGCAGCCTCATGATACTCCAGAGAAATACGGTATTGCTCCAATGTGCATTTGAGTTTACTTTTTGTTAAAAATAGATGGAGATGAGCATAAACGGAACACAGTGAATGTCTGAGATAACTTACAATAAATGCTGGGGGTGTTGAAATTGCAGCATCAAAGGAAAAACATTGTAAGATCTTACACTTTGATACCAATATACAATTGTGGGCTCAGCATTTTTCCAGGCTTTACTCTCCCTATTGAAATGACCTTGGCCAAGTGAGAGCTGACCCTAGAGCTCTCCACCCCACTGCTCCCTCAGGGGTGCTCTGCAGGGCTCTGATACTTGCAGGTGCAGCACTCTTGCAATGTTTCTTCCTTACAGGAGTGGAATGAAGCAGCAACGCCTGGGGCTCCTTCTGGAAGGACCTACAAGTGGGAGGAGAGTCTGTCACTGGTTTCTGTGCCCAGAAAGCTGGGGACCACCCAGTGAGGGCACACAGGTCTCTGTGATCCTGCATGTTGGGCATTTTCATGGTTAACAAGGATGAATACAACTTGATTTCTGAGGGATAACCTAAATATTTCCTTGGTAGCCTTTACCCAAATTTAATCTCCTAAATTTTTCCAGGGCATTAACTTCTTGCTGTGAATTCCCTGGGAGTTTGACTAGGCAGAAGGAGCTCACTTTGTGCTCTGCACCCCCAAACAAAAGAGATCTGGTGCAAATGGGGGGCACTGGGGCACCCCAAAGTCCCACTGGCCACAAGCGCCTTTGCCACAGTGGCTGGCCCAGCCCCACCTCCGTGGTCGAGCATTCCTGCCTGTAATCCAGGACGAGACTAACCACCAGATGTCTGACCTCCTCACCCTCCTGGCAACACTAAATGTCCTTTCCTGTAAAGTTCTGCGGGGTTTTATTTTCCTTTCTTTTCCCAGTCTCCAACTACTGGTTATTATCATTATCAAGCATAAATGGCCTCTTTCACACTCTGCAAGGCGAATGCTCCTATGAATGGAGCCTAACTAGCGTGAAAGGGTTTGCATGGTGATACTGCACAGGATTCAGAGAGCGCCTTGTAACTAAATTAATAAGAGAAAGGAACATTATGAACGCATCTCCTTTCACAAGCAAGGGGATTTTCCCATAGGCTTGGATCAAGAATGTATCCCATACTTTTGCAAAGGAAAGAAAAAGTCCAAAGTGAAGCTATTTCCTTAGGATAAGGAAGCTCTCAGAAGCACAGCTAGAAAGAAGATTTCAAAAATTGAGTAGTGGGAAAATACTCCAACTCCCAGCCCAAATGAACAGCTGTTTTTCAGAGGTGAGTGCAATTGCCTGAAAAGAAATCTGGCAAAAGGTATCCACCTACAGAACCTGGCAAGGAGAAAAATAGTATCTCTTTGCCATGGAACAGATGCGTATTGTCCTTGCACTGTACTTTTAATTTATCATCCTTCACATCTATGCACTAAGGGCAATCTGAATGCAAATGTTGCTTTTATTTGCATGAAGGGCTGAAAATAGCTGGATGCAGGTTACAGTTACGGGCACATAGATATCAAACCACCCCTACCCGCATCCTGTTACCATTAATGGGCTGTGTTCGTGCCACCTCATGCTGCAGTGCCCTCAAATATCACAAACTAAGCAGAGTCAAGCAGGATCATTACAAGGAAAGGAGAGCTCTGACGAATCCTCCTGTGTCGGCAGCACAGGTCACTCCGAGCTGGCATTGTCCTGATTCCCAGCACAGCCACAGGACAGGCTGCTGCAAAGAAAAACAAGAAAATACACAACCTGAGACTGAAATTCAGCAGTCTTAGATATTATATATAGACATTTTTGTCTGTTCCCTTAATTATGATTTGGTGCACAGCTCCTACATCATGGTATTTCCTCGGTAAGGTCAGGCTGATTCATTGCTGTACCAAAATCCCCAGAGCTCATCCCTGAAAGAGCTGCTTTGCTCCTCTCTAGAGGGAGCTCTGTCTGGCTTTAAACACAACCATCCCTTCCCCCTTTAACACAAGGGGTGAGCTGTGACTCCCGCAGGTGAAGAGGAAAGAGAACACATTTTTCCAAGAGGAATTGTGAATAAGGTCTGTTTTGAAAAATCCACCCCATAGAAATGTCAAATACAGTATTCCATGATCAGGGGGAGGTTCAAACCAGCCTCACAGATCTTTAAGACCCACAAAATTCAGATCCAGAAATCCCCCAGCCTGAGCTGCTGAGCATTGCTGAGTGCAGGGATTTCCTCAGGGCTGCCAAAAGTCCCAGTTTCTGAGTGTGCTTCATCCACTGTTTCAAAACCATTTTGCAGAGGTATCAGGACATGTCTAATCTTCAAAAAAACCTGTGGACATTGTGGTCATTTAGCGAGATTCCCCCCCTTTCCCTTTCCTTTGTTAGAGTAGAATGAGGGTGGATGGACTGTTGTTTACAGTCCCTTACAGTGGTCTCTTTTACTGCCACTGCCACAAATGATGTCATTTGTTTAGCGGGAGACTGACTATTAGAAATGCCAAATGTAATTAGGATCTTTCCTTTCAATTGGGTTTCACAAACACTGATAGTGAGAAATGGCTCCTACCTTTTGAACTTTCAGACTAGTGGTGGGACCTTGCCCTGAGAGCGCTCTTGGCAAAGGTTTCAACCTCGGGTGAGAAAAGATTTCACATGGTATTTGCAATTCTCCTCTGAATTTGGAAAGTTCATAAGCTTTCAGCTGGGAGTTACGTCACTGAAAATAACCCCTCTTCTGGGTGAAAAAACCCCCTAACAAACCCCAGGAGATTCTAGAGCTGAGGCTCTGCCTGCTTCAGGTCCTCCAAATCTGGGAGAAATGGGGCTGAGCCTGGCCAGATGCTGCCAGCTGGTTTGAAGCCAGCGTACTGGGATCCTACTCCACCCATGACACTTAGAGAGAAACAAAGGGTGTAAAGGGTGTGTTAGGGACAGGAAGAGGCGTGATGCTTGTGACTGTACTCCAGCTATTCTCTACTGTCAGAAGCCCCCTGAGGGAGGAGGTGGGAGGAGGCCAGGGGAGGAAGGCCAGGAGCAGATGGCATTAATTTAGCACAGCCCAGGGCTGCTGCACAATGTGCTGGAGCTTGGTCCTCGTTTAGAACCACTTTAAAAACCTGCAGCCCTGTCCTGGCAGGCTGCTCTTTTACCCATCATGAGAGGAGAGGAAGCTGGGCATGAGGCAGTCCTGAAATTCCCCCAGCGAAGCTCCAGCTGACATCAGTCATGATGTTGTGAGCATGCACTGAAGCTCTAGGGGCCCATCCAGCACTTGCTGACGTCAATGGAAACCTTTCAATGGACTTCAACGGACCCTGGATCAGGCCCCTGGTTCATAACTGTGGGCGTACATGGCTCCTCTCCTTCCTTCTTCCGACCAGAGATGGTAGAAGTGTGTGCAACACATCTCTTCAACAGCTCTGCTTGTCCAAGCACCTTTCTTCCCCCGACGAGAGCAGTGTGTGACCAGAGTGACACGATGCAGACACTTCCAGATTTACAGCATCTGCTTCATTGTGATTATTTTCAGCACACTCAGCATGAAGAACACCACTCGCTACGGCAGCTGCACTGCTGAGCTCTGCTGTCCAGCCCTGCCCTCTCCTCTCCCCCTCTTCAGCAAGAGTCTGCTTCTCAACCTGGTGTTGACTTATTAACTGTAAAATTCACAACCAAGAACATCTGAAGGGTCCCTTTTCTTTATTATTAGGTCCTGTCTGTTCTTCTGGGAAGATGAAAGCAGGTCTCCCAGCAGAGAGTCCAGCCTGTGACTGGGCAGCTTTGTACTGATGTGAAGAACTTTAACCCAAAAATTTCTTGCTGCCTGTGATCCTTTGGTGCCAGCTCCATGCTCTCCTCAGACTGTTTTCTTCATCTTCCAGAGTCCTCCCACCACCTCTTCCAGGGATTTTTGTGCAGGTTATTTGAGGATAGGGGTACTTGAGTGAAAATATGGTGATGATGCACCTGTGTTTTGACTATACACTATCTTTTGCTGCTGGTTTTAATGTTCTGTACATTCCCATGTGATTACTTTTTCTGCATTCCCTCTCTTTTATTGAGTTTGCAAATGCAAATTGGTTCTGGGTTGTTATTAATTTTCTTCCAACTGATAAAATGTCTGTGAGGCAGGAGGGAGCCCAAAGTCTGGTCTGTGTCCTTTAAGCACTCACTACATGCAGCCAGCAATTTTATCCTGTGGTTCACAGTTATATCCATAACAAATAAATCAGAAAAGAAAAGCTGATTTTATTCTGAAAAATGGAAAAAAGGTTTTTCGCAAAATTCTCAGAAAATTGGAAGGAAGGAAAAGGGATTTGTTATCAACACTGTGGAACTGAAAAAAACCCTAAGTTACTCTTACCTTCATGCTGCTAAATCTACTGAATTGCTTTTGCAAACCCCAGCCACTGTGGAATTCTTTAAAAGAGAAGCCTAGTTACAATGTGAACAACTTCCCAAAAATTCCTCCTTATTTTATGTAAATTTGCCATTATATTTTAAGGGCCTTCTTATTGCTTCCTTTGGGTTTTGAGGCTAAAGCTTCCTTTCAACTCTTCCCATTATAGTAAATCAATGACAATTCAGCTTCAGGACAGATCTAAAATGTTTCACTGCTTTTCTAAAGCTTTCTGGTATTATTTTGGTGCTAACCCTTTAGTTTGCACATCTATGCCACTGAATCCATACAGCCATCTATTTTAATCGGTCCTGAATATTTTTTTGCTGCATCAATAATATTGTGTTGTCATTCTTAGGTTATATTCCTAGCCAAAAGTGAAAAAGAATTTTCCCAGTTCAGGTCATAAGTGGAATATTGTTAATGAACTTTGTCTTTAGGGATTGCAAATCAGCACAGAACTACAGGATTTAGGAAGAGGGTTCTCAGTCTCCTGTTTCTGTGCAGGATGCGTATGTCCAGTTCATTGCCATTATTTCCAAAGAGTAATGGACTGATTTAAAAACTACTTTCCCCCTCCCCCCAAAGTTTTACTTTAGGAGCAGAAGATGAGATGGGAAGCTTGACATTTCATGTAAGTGCCTTGGTGTCCACTGTCCAGGGCAGCCTGCAGTGCACTAGCTGGGAAGCAGAGCTGTGGTTTCAGTGTGGGGCAGGACATGGGACCACCGATTCTCTGTCAGGTCCATCACTAAGTCCCTGTGACTTTGGGCAAGGCACAGCCAGCACAGTCTGCAGTCTGTGTATGCCATGAGCCTGCTTTTCACAGCGGCTGCCTGCCAGCATCCTGGGCCTGTGGATGCTGAGTGAAATGAAGGAACTCGCACAGAGTGCTCAAACCTGGCCACGTCTGGATTCACTCAGAACATCCCTGGACGAGCTCCATGCTCTTGATGCTCCTGGTAGTACTACCAGGAGTAGCACCGAGTGAGCAGTCTCAGCAGGGCAGCTCTGTCCCTCCCCTGGGTGTCACAGGAACTGAAGGGCTGTGTGTGCAGTGAACTCCTTTCCTTTGGCCAGAGGTTAGCTCGAGATGCTGCCGTGGGGCCACGCTTTGTTCCAGGCAGCAAGCTGGTGTAGGACCCACTTCCTGGACACGGGGAGGAAGGAAACCCTAAGGAAGGAAGATTAACAACACTCTGAGTCATGACCTGAGTCTCAGCCTGCCTCTGGGCAGCACGTGTTGTGCTCACCACGAGTGGGGTTTAGGGCAAAGTGACAACAGATGATCCAGACTCAAGTATGGTGAAGAAATTGCTCTTAGGTTTTCAACTTAACATTCAAGAATTTCTATCTAGACTGTTTTTAAAGATGAATCTCTGGACGAACATATAACGTTGTGGCTTACTTAACAAATGTTAACAATAAGGCAAGATAATGAAGTCTATACTGCTGGTCATCCTGGTTTCATGTACCATCAGAGCTGGTGAGTTTGGTGACCCCCTGAGAAATTCCAAAAGCAAACACAAAAGAGAGCTGGGGTAAGCCAGAAGGACACTATCAGATGGAGAAGACTTGGCAAACTTTTTGTGACTTGACTTCAATTTGTGCTTATACAAAATCTTTCCATTGTTAATGTACTTGTTTTAAAGTGGTGAGGAAGAGTCAGGAACACTCAGTAATTTCAGGCTTGAACTGCACTGTGAGAAGCTTTGATGGGAGGAAAATGCCCTTTCTTCTTCTCCCTGATGCTCCATCCTTGACCCGTGTCACAGTCCCTTCTAAACAGGGCCACCTAAGCTAAGGCTAAATGACCTTCACACATTTGATATCATAAAAGGAGGTTTGGGTGTTTCACTCATCAGAGATGTCCATTAATAAAAGGCTTGGTGCAGTTATTTAGCTGAATGCAGTAATGAGATTAATTCTTGCAACAGAGTAAATGTGGCAAAGCTGACATTTTCTAGTGCTGGAAACAGGATTTCCTGACAAAAATTTGAAGATTATCAGTAAAAGGGTGCCAGTGGGATTTTGACACTGGTTTGCCCTTTGCTATCTCCATGTAAATTCTGACACATTGAGCCTTCAAAGAAACCACAGAAGAGACAAAGTTGCCACAGTCTGAGAATGAAATCAATGCCCTGGTGAAAACAATAAAAGTTTTTGAAAACAAGGGCAGCAAAACATTGAACAACGGTAAAAATTCTTTGCTAACATTTGTCTCTCCAGCCCCAGATCTTTGCAAAAACTTTGATACCTTAACACAGAGATGTTCTTGTTTATTGCTTCTCTCCAATCTTTCATGGTCATTTGAAAGTTAAAACAGATCCTCCTCCTCCAGACAGTCTAGTACAGTGAAAGCAGCTTGTTACAAAACATGGTTAGGAATGTTTAAATAAAAATATGTAGAATAAAGGAAGAAACTATTCATGATGCATCACTCCTCTGACAGGCTGTGAAGTTATTTCACCCTTCAACACAAGTGCTAAAACATAATGGAATCCCTACTGTGTGTTTTCATGCTTACCAGAACATAAAAAAAAAAAGCATAACAAAATGCCCAGTGTGCCCCAAACTATTAGCTCGGATGAGTAAGGAGGCCAAGGGGAAACAGTGGCACTGTGGGAAATATTTGTGGCAAGGGAAGCAAACAATAACTGAAAGTGATAAAAATGGATGATTCCCGCGCAACCACGCACGGGCCGGGGCAGCGCTTTGTGCCCTGTGCAAGGAGGACAATCTGTAAGCACAACATCAATGTAGATTATGGGGTTTTTCTCTCTGCTACCATAAAGAATTTTAAAAGCCAGATTCAGATTTAGAAAAGACGTCCAGTCGTGAAAGGAGGCCGTTTTTTAATTTCAAAAAAAAAAAAGCCATTCAGCTTATGAGCAAGACTATGTCTGAGATACTTGCAATGCACCATTTTAATCTATTCTTCTTGGCTTCTGACTTAGCTGAGAACATGAAATGGGCACAGATGCAGCACTGCAGTGTGCAAAAGTGGGGCACTAAATGGTGCATTAGCACAGAGCTGAATTCTGCTGTTGTTAATCAGGCCCTATTCAGAAAGAAACACCAAGGCTGCATAGAACACATATGACTTGGCCTTTAATATGCAATAATTCATCTAAATTTACTGCATTCACTGAACTTTATGAACTCAGAGTGGTTGCTCAGGTACACATTAATGGTGAACCAGCTGTAAACGATGATTTGCTCCAAAGAAGTTATTAACTCTTACTGCCTTCTTTTCCTCTGATTCGCAGCACCGATTGTGAGTGCTTCTGAAGCCTTGCGTGTCATTTGATGTTTAAATGCAAAGAACCTATGAAGAATTGTCCTGAATTATTATCATTTACAACAAGGAAGTGAACTTTTATGGAGGTTCCAAAGCCTTCTGTACTCAGAAGATGGGATAATTTAACTTTGTTCTCCCTTCGCATTGATGTAGCTTCAAAACCATCCAACGGGAAGTGATGGTTATAGTGTTGTAAAACTGGTGGAAATAACAGGATTATTTTTGACTAACCACAGGGTTTTCCATGTCAGGAATTTGAACAGGCTGAAATCATCCTGTCCCCAGACTTTTTTAACCTTTTAGAAGAAAGGACTAAACAATATCTTTAGGGCTTATACGCAGCATTACGCAAAGCCTGTGAAAACGAGTGGAAAGGACAACAGGCGGGCAATGGGGAGCAGTCAGCCAGAGTGACCTCTTCAAACCAAACCCAGCATTTCTTCAAGTTAGAAAAAGGTTTTTGTCAGTCATATGAAGAGCAGGATGTGGGGAAGCCATCCTACCTAGCATTACGCTGTCTGTAAGTTTTTGAACCACTAGCAGCACCACCAATCTGAGAGAAAACCTGAGGGTTCACGCAAACTTCTCAAAGTCTCACTTAATTACTATTTGTATGAATTTCCCGCGGCAAGACTGGCCTGGAGGAGGGAGAGCCCACTCTCCTTCCACCTCTCTGGTCTGGAGCAGCTCCCTGGGGTACACCAGGGATATGCTCAAGGTGTGTGCAGAGGCTCAGGTGCTGGTTGTACCCACAGCCACCTGCCAGTCCTCGCAGAGGGGCTCTAAACTGTCAATCACTCAAAACTCTCGGTTTTGAAGGTACCAAGTTTCCTGTCTGAAGTTCTCCCAATATCCGTTCAGTATTGCTGTTCTTCAGCTAGGAATACTTTTTCCTGTAGATGAAAATAATTGAAGTAATGTCCACAATATAAAAATGCAACTATGCCACATGTGTTCAAGGTTTTTTTTCATACTGGGACTTTGTTAATATCATTATTCATAGAAATAATTGCATGAAAAACAGAAATTCCAATTTTGCTGGGCTTGCTTTTGGTCTGGTTCCATAAATACTAACAGTGTTAGAAAATACTGAAAGTCTTTTATTTCACATTAATTGAAGTAACTATGACAACATAACACAATTTATTTCCTTTAACATTGAATGGTGGTAAAATTGGCATTGTTTTAGGCCAGTTCACAATTTGCATCAGGAATAACCTTGCCAACGGTTTAAGCTGGTTTATGCTCAAATTATTCAATTATTCTTTTGCTTCTTTTTAAAATGGTTACTTCTCTGGTGAAGGGATCAAGTGTTAATGACATTTGAAAGGGCTTTTTTTTGAGCCACGTAAGACTTAATAAAACCATAATTTTTCATTTTATTGCTTCAGTGGGGAAAAGCTGTTAATTAGGAGTGCCATGGTAAAAAAAACTTTTTAGCTCTGCCTACCAACTGGCTTATTCTGCTTATAAACAATTGGTCCCACTTAATGACTAGACCATACTGTATTTACTAGCTACCGTCAAGCATTCCCAGACCTCATAGTTTTATGTCTGTGAAATACTTGCATATTATGATCTCACCTCATGATACAGAATCTCTCTATTCAAGTTTATACATGACGTGGAAAGCCTTGAGATGGACTTGAGGTGTAAAATTAGTGTAATTCCCCTGGAATGAAAGAGACGTGCCAATTTATATCAAGCGGAGCTATGGCCCACAACGTCTCAAAGACATTTGCTTTTGTCTAGAAAACAAGCAAACAAACGTTCTTCATTTCAATGGAAAACAACACTTATGTCTCTCCTTGCTCAAGTACAGAAGGAGATCAAAGATGGCACAAAGCCTCCTTGCAAGGCAGTGTTTCACTTCCAGACAATTAATATGATAGTATCAGGGAAATGAAAATCTCTTCCATGCCTAGGTGTTTCCCCTCATGGACTGGAAAACTACTTGGTTTATCATTTTCTGTCTTTAGGCAAAAAGGTAACTCTTATTTGCATGCTTGTCAGTTTGTGCTTGAGAGTACAAAATTTACTTAAAAACAAGCTCAGCCAGCTAAATGAAATGCCAATGGTCTTATTATCCTGAGAGAGCAAAGCACTTAAGTCCATTATTAAAATGAGGTTAATTGAATTTAAACGTGTGCTTAAAGTAAAGCACAGCCATAAATACTTCACTGAATAAATGGGAGATTATTCTTATGCTTAAATGTAAGCACTAATCAGTATTTTCCTAAAACTGAATTTTATAGCCTTCTATCAGCAGTTCCAACTATTCCATTAATAATACCTGGCTCTAAAACTAGAATTTTTCCAAGAAATTTGTTCAACAGAATGAAAATCAAGGCACCTCTCATACAATAAATTAGAAGAGTAGGTTTGAAACAAGAACACAAATACTAAAATCTGGGTGTGATGAGCTATGTATAAGAAAGACAGGAAAGAGTTTATTGCAAGTTGAATTGTGTGGCTTTCTCAGAAACAGCTCCTTGGCAATCTAGAATGGAAAAACCTCCTTGCTGTACAAAATCCCAAAATGTCAGTATTTAGGTGGTAGGGGGAACTGCAGAGCAACTATAACTGCTCTGTGTTCATACACCCATGATACTCTGCATCAGAGCAGTCTTTGGAATTCAAAATTGGGGGTTGAATTAAAAGCTTGAGCTCTGGGGTTGCCACTGCTATATCTGACTGATTTTGGACATGTGGCATTTTCTAGCTGAACTTAATTTTCTTTGTATTTCTAATAGGATTGCAAATGCTTTCCTTGTAGAAAGTGTTATAATCAATTATTCATCAAGTATTTTGCTGTCCTTTTGAGCTGGACCAAAGAATCTCTGGCCTAAATTCCACTGGCCTATATAAATTTGTTAAAATACTTTGCCAAATACATTGCATTTTACTGCTAGTTTAGAGAAGGAGAAGAATGGACAAAAAGAAAAGTTCAACTGCAATCCCATCTCATCATTGTCAAAACTCAAGTTTTGAAAGTTGCTTTTCCATTAGATGTTCCTCACTGGCACTACAGTTTCAAAAGGATTTTTTTTCTATCAAACAAGACTTTTTAAATGCCAAATGACTGTTCTGCCTGTTACCATTTTCCCTTCACAGAAAATGCAAAAGAAGACTTTTTTTTTTCTTGTTTGGCATGAAGGAAAGTTTCTCATTATTACACAGCCCTGGTATCACTGGAAGAGACCAGATGCCTGTTCCAAAACATTACATTCATTGTTGTATATAATGATACAAAAATGTGGATGGAAAAATGCAACAGGGTTCGTTCACTCGATATCTGCACAGGGCTACAAGCTCTCCTAGTCATGCTCTACCATCTGCAGCTTTGCTAATTTGAGGTTTCTATTCATATTACCTTTAATGTGGAATTCTTAATAATAGTTTCTTAATGTAGGTTAGAATAATTGATGCATTTTTGAGTTGTAAACTCAAAACTCAGAGTGTAAACTCATTATTGATTTTTGGAAACTTTGCTTCCGAGCCTATTGAAAAAGCCAGAGTAGTACATAAACAAAAACAAATTCACAGTTTTTGAATAGAAGACTTTTATTCCTATTAACAGATGCATTTATATATGTAATTTATATAGATGAAAAATATTTGTAGAATGGTGGAGAGGTAGAACTGAGGTATCACACAATTTAGAAAAAATGCAGACCAGAATTTGCGATATTACAGACAATAAAATATGACAGCAGTGAGAGATGAGCTCCAGGATGAAAAGCAGTTCTCCTGACAGCATGTGAAGAACACGACTATGACCCTTGCAGGTGGGATCAAAGGCCTGTCTAGCTCAGTGTCCTGTCCAGCCACAACAGGGATGCCCAGAGGAAGAATGCATGTACTGGGAAAACAGTGATGGCATGGAATCCTCACCCAGAAATATGCAGCCACGGGACTTCCAGAGCCAGAGACCAGTGTCTTGTACTTAATGACTTTTAATGGGCTTTTCTTTTGTGAATTGGCTCTGGCACCAGTTTTGATTTTTGAATTCATGTAAAGTTTTAGTATCCACCTTGTTTGGTGGCAGAAATTTGAACTCCTTATTACACTTTGAGTGAACTACCTTTTTCTCCTCAAAAGCCTGCAGCTAAGCTTTCTTCCTCCAGGACTTGAAGATAATGGCTTCTTTCACCTTTCCAATTTGGGTTTTGTGCAGATGTCTTTAATACCCCTTTTCAGCTGTTTCTTTTCCAGATGGAAGAGACTATTTAGGCATGCTCTGCATGGGACCCATCTGATCTTCCTTTGAAGATCACTCTTTTTGGCCTTGTCTGTACCTCTACCAGATACAGCGTTTCTTTCTTGAGATGGAGAACTGGCCCTCTGGTTGGAACCTGTGATGCAGGTGCACCAGGAATTCCCAGCATGGAATGAATCTTTGCTTTATTGCTATTCCTTTTGTACCAATTCCTGATATTCAGTGTACTCCTTGATGATCAAAAATTCATTCAATACGTGCACTGAACTATTACAAAATATAGTTAGTGGGTGATAATATGTTAGATCATGTAATCTTGGATGTCACTTCAGCCCCATGTGTGCTACTTTACATTTATATTTAGACTGGACTTCATCTACCTTTTACCTTCCACTCAGTATGGGAAACTCCTCCTTCAGTTCTTCACACCGAGTCCTCATCTTCACTTTCGCACCGGACTTTGTTATCCACAGCTCATCTTAGTGCCTTTTCCAGCTCACACAGTGACACACTGAGCAGCACCAATGGGCACACACTTTTCTGTGAAATTCCACTTCCCTCTGCTGTGAAAAGGAACCAGAAACTGCTACTCTTTGTTGCTGTTCTTTTAAGCAGTTATATCTTTTAGGAGACCATTGCCTCCTTCTCCCTGGCAGATGATCTTCCCTAAGAAAAGTGGGAGATGTCACCAAGAGCCTTTTAGAAATCCAGGTAGAACACCTCAAGAAAAATATTATCTTCCTCACACTCTGGCTGAGTCCTTCAAAGAAAACCAGCAGCAATCTGCAAAGTCTGACTTTTCCTTGACGAGCCAACACCTTACAGGGGGTTTTAACCTTCCTTTCTACTGCTGGCTCAAATCTTGTCAGAACATTGGTGTTCTGGCAAGGGAACTCAAGCTTGCAATGTGAGGTAGACACAAGGTTTCTCCCAAACTAAAGGCTGAAAGGGTTCAGCTGGTCATTCATGCACAGCTCTAGTCATCTTCATGAAGAGCAAGGGCTAATGATTAGACATAATAATGTCATTATTTTAATAAGAAATGCTTTGATTCTGCAAGCATCTAATTGCATAAATTTTATTTTCTGTTTTAAGTGGTTCTTCTAGGGGGTGCAGCTGTCAGACTGTTCCTATTAACTGGACTTTGGAACCTCTATAAGCTCTGTTGTCAACAAGACTAAGCTTTTATTGTGTTTAGCTCAGCAGACACATAGAACAATCTGTCTTTTGCAGATCTGTATTTTCATTCACAAATGTTACTCTCTATTTCTGCCATCTTGGTTATACACACAGAGTAGTAAAATGCAAACAAACCCAGAAGGCCTGGTATAAAGATCATTCATATTTTATAATCATAATTTTTACATGAAAAGCACCATTATCCTAATTAAACTTCGCAATTTTGAGAGGTGTATGTGGATGTGAGCACAGACATAGCATATGAATACCTTCAACGTGTACACATATCTGTTTATATGTATTATATATGCATGTACATATTTATATCTCCATTAAATGCACTCAGCTAGTGAGTATTCTCTTTGTGCAGAGAAATTTAATGCAAAGAGTCAATACACCGTGACTGTAGTTGTTCCCATTTTGCAAACCAGATAAATTAATCACCAAAAGGGATCAGCCTGCTCTGGCAGAGCCACGATTTACACCGGCAAAATCTCGGGATTGTAGGAAAGGCACAGCACAAAAGATGGCTGCGTTGCATCGGAGCAAAGAGCAGCATTGCAGGATGAAAGAAGGAAGCAAAAACAGACCTGACACACGAGTTTTGCCGAAAGTTTCTAAAGCGGGGATGTGAATTCCCGGCCGGCAGCTCGGGGGTGTCGCCGCCCCGGGACCCTCCGCAGGGCTCCTCCCCGGCAGGGAGACAGGGGGAAATAGGGATCCCTTGGAAGGGAGCTAGGGAAAAAATAAAGGGTGAGAAAATGGAGCTGCAGTAAGTGCTGGAAGGTAATGCTGTGTTCATTCCTTGCTGCTTTTTTTGTTGGGGTTTTTGGTTGTTTTTTCTTTTTTCTTTTTTTTTTTTTTTTTTTTNTTTTTTTTTTTTTTTTTTTTTTTTTTTTTTTTTTTTTTTTTTAACGCGAGCCTGCCGGCCGCTGCATTTGTTACGCTTTGAAGTACGTTGTGCAGCAGGGAACGAGATCTGCGGAGATGGCGTCACTTTATAAAAGTTTCCAGATTTTACTGAGCTTCTTGTTTGTTTTCTTTTTTTTTCCCTTCCCCCCCTCCCCTTTTTTTTTATTTTTTCTTTTTTTAAGGGAGGGGGTTGTACTATTCATAATGCAAGTGGGCGATGCGGCCGAGATCTAAATATACCCCTGTGAAAACAGAACCCCGGAGATAGCGACACCGATAGCTGAGGCTATTGTTAACTTTAGGGATTCCAATTAAATCCCGCAATGTTAAATATTTATTTAATTACTGGACAGAGAGCAGGAATTCTCGTTGACTACACTAATGGAGTCGGAATAGTGCAGTAGGGGAGAGTTTTTCTCCTGCCCTCCCTGCCGCCCCCACTTCCAAATCTAAATAGCTGTAGACAAGCACAGGCTGGAATATGAACATTAAGAAAAAAAAAAAAGTTTCAGCTTTGTTTTAGGAGTTATATTTCAGTCGGGTAAGCAAACTATATTGCATGTATTTTTCCATATCTTCAGCTCACTCCAAACATAACATTCCAAAGGATAAAATCTGTTACAAAATAAAACTGACTTTGTGACAGCTGAACTTCTACGCGGAGTCTAAAAATTATCTAAAAGCGCTTCGAGAATCCTAAATGTCATTCCCAAGATGTGGCGAATTGTAATTAGGGTTGTGAACTATTTTAGTGGCAGTGCCTTACACGGGGCCCAGCTAAGCAGCTGGAGCATTTATGAACTTATTTTTTGCCCTTTACTGTGTTACACATGAAGGTATTTAGACAATAACAATAATCCTAATTTGTTTCAGATTAGAAAAAATGTAACCAAATTGAAAATGTGTTGTGTGCCTTTGGTTTTCCTTCCTGTACTTCCTTTTGAAACATATGTCATAGGGCAGTGCCTAAAGAGTGCAAGAAAAGTCATCAACAGTAAGATTGTGAATGAGAAATAACATTATCATAACAACTATATTACTATTTTGTTATTTTATCATCTTACTGGCTTTTCCAAAAACTTTTTAATTTTGTTTTAGAAAATGATCCAGCTCCCTCTTCTCCTGACAAAAAAAAAAAATTCTGTGGAAATTTTGGTAAGAGAAAGAAAATAGCTTGCAACACACTGTCCAAAACCTGTACTACACTATGCCCAAAAGCACTTTAATTTACAATAGACATTATTATGGTTGTATATGCAGATCTTGATATGGTAGAGGAAATTATTAAACCCAACTATTTGGTCATGAGGCTGGAAAAAAAAAATTGTGTCCCTAAGTGTGCCACAAAATTTAAATGCAAGTTATAAAGGCCCAGCACCCTGTAACTTGGTGACTCCGTTGGCATTACACCCAGAAGGAGAAAGTCAGGTCCTGTCAGTTCATACATGAGAAAGCCTGAGTGCTCTGCACTGCCATCACTAATTGTTTTGTGTTGGGAAATCCTGAGGTGATAAAACGGCTGTTAGAAAGTTGGCCTGTGAGTAATTAAGTGCAGGTCTAGCTATTAAAACCTGATTTGTTACTCATAGGTTACACTCATCTGCATCGCCTTCTCTCAAGATATAGATAAAGTCAGTGTTCTTTTCACTGGTCTAAGCCAAAAGTGGCTGTGTAATGAATGGAGAGATGTCAACTCTGGGTATGGCTCACACATACACAGTGGGAAGAATTACCTTTATCATAACAGGTACAGTTATTGTAACAGAGAGCTTCTATTCCAACCGTTCCTCTCTCCTTTCATTTATTTCCAGAGGAAATGCTGGAGGATGCGTAGCCTTCTTCATTTCAAGTTGAAAATACTTACTTGACTCATAAGCAAAACTTCACTTTTTAAAAAATTTAATTTCTGTTTCAGAGTGTCTCTGTTTACTATACTCAAGCTTCTCCATAGAGTGGGTGTAACCAGGAGAAGAATTTGGCCCATGATATGAGCTAAATTTTCAGTGCTTCCACTATTTAGAGCTCCATTGGGCTAAAAATAGTTTTCCTGTGGTTTTGGCCATGGAGCCACAAATGCAAGTTTTCAGTGCACAGTTATTGTGGATGTTGGTCTCTACTATTGCTGCAAGAAATGGATTTCCAGCTCATGACTGTGTCAGCAGATCTTGTTGAGCATGAGGCCATATGTCAGATCTCCTCACTGACCTGAAGTGAGAATATGTCCCACCCAAATGCCAGGGACCACCAAAGGGGACAATGCTTGGAAGGCAGTGCTTGGGGCTGGGCACTGAAAAACCCCAGGAAAAATGGGGTCTGTGCAGGAGATAATGCTGAAGAATTCACACAGAAATCTCCACATTTGCCTAATGGTATGGGGTGTAAAACAAGTGGAGGGAAGGGAGTAAATCTTTAGGAAAGTAAGACACAATTTTGTTGATGGCTAATTTGAGCTGAGTTTTCATCAAAGAGAAAGGCTTACAGTGACCCTGTGGTTAAGGTATGTGCAAGGAGTTCACTGTGATGTTAGATTCATCCTCTTTCTGTACTACATATTCTATCCCAGTCCCATGGTTCAGCTTCACTGTTGTCCACAGGAAACTGGTCTGGTTGTTGCAGACAGCTTTTAGGAGGAGTGGGCCAGCTTTCTTCTGAGCTTAGTAGTGGGTGTCAGACTCCAGAAAGTGTTCTTGTAATGCAAGGTCAAGTGCTGGAAATAGTTGAAAAACACTGATTTAGAAGAGTGACAGCACTGCGTGTTTCTGTACTGCTGATGCAATGGTGAGGACAAGCTGGGGATGGTCTAGAAAAGTAAGTACACCAGAGGAATATTCAGAGGAATCGAGCTGTTTAAAATTATCTTCTTTATAATTTTCTCTCTGAGAGCACTATAATACTTTGTGTTAATGAGCTGGGACATTTTTTCCATTTCTCTGGGAAGGTTTTCACCCCATTCCAAGCAGAAGATTGATTTAGGAGTAGTCTGCCCTGACTGGACTCCATCCAGAGATGTCAATGGATGGTGGTTCCCACTCTGATGTGGACTTCGTGACAGTTCTCAGACAAATGCTTCTCTCATTCATTACTTCATACACATCTTACTCTTCCTGCAGTGTCCTTTTTCCTTTCTTAGGATTTTGCCTTTTTTATATGTTTTTCAGACAATTTTTTCTTGCATTGTGTGTTCAGTTTTACATCCTTAGTGACTCTCAGATCGGGCAAACTGGATATACCACCCCCAGTACAGCCACAATTTTATTCTGTGGAGTGTTGCTAAGCTTACAAAGCTTTTACATAATTATGTCTTTGTTTCTAACATCCCCACAGATGTACCATTATTCAGCTACATGTCTCATCCCATTTATTCTTCCAGTCTAGGAAGAAAAGTTAGCAGCTTTAAACTTACTGGGAAGAATACATTTGGCTTGCCTTCCCTCTCTCCCCTGGTCTACAATTTCATGTTAATGTCTTCTACCTGTAGCTTCAGGAAACAAGACTAATTCTTCTCTCCCTTTCTCTGTGTGAGTTGTCATGCAAGGTACCCAGAAGTGTGGCTGTAACAATAACAGGGTACTTAATTTGAGAATTAGCTCTGGGAATTCAAAGGCTGTGAGCTAGTGAGTGTAACTTTGCAGGAGCCTACACCTCTGAGGGCCTTGCAGATAAGCTCTTCTAATATCTTTCCTCCAGACACTAAATGTCATTTCCATTTTCTTACATATGTGATGCAAGGTACACAACATTTGTATTGTCTTCTTGTGAGGCAGCCTCTTACCACCTCCTGTGCCTGTTCTCAGCCTGCTGTAAATTGTGGGCTTATTTAAGGGAACCAAATGGCCAGAGCAAATGTCACCTCCTTCTCCACTTGCTGAACTCTGCTCAAACACAACAGTGTTTTTCTGCCTCAAAAATACATGTTAAGGTATGTATAGTATGTTAGCCCCTCCTTAGCCTTTCCCACCCTGAAACTTTTCAAATAGGGATGGCATGTTCCTCTCTTCACTGCCAAAAAAAAAATAAATTCCTTTCTCAGCATTTCCCCCTTCCCCCACTTCTTCTCAGCTGACAGCTGTGAGAGTGGAACTTTCTTGAGCTATCCTATCAATTTCCCCCAATTCTGTTTTTAAGCTAGATTTGGCTTAAATATCCAAGCCATCTTTCAGACTACAGATTTTTTTAACATAAAGTGGCTTTGCAAATGCTTAATGTGGGTAGACACATGGCAACTGTTTATGTATATTTATTTTTCTTTTTTAAACAGCATTCACTCCTCTACCCCCAACAATTTAGAGCTGATAGGGAATTAAACTGAACAATACAGTCATTTTAGAAGTTACAGGAAGGCCAAAGTTTCATAATAAAGCAACTTTTTTTCAAGACTATTTCCTTGTAATTCAAACAATCTATTTGATTTTCATACTTACTTACTTCTAACCAAATAAAAATTTCATTAAGAAATATAGGAATTGTATTCAAAATCTGGAGAGTAAAATGAAAGTAATGGAATTTGGGATAGTTCTTGAATTTCATGCTTCTCAACCACACAAGGCCTGATAGCTTTAGGTCTTCTGTTGGTTGTTTTGCACTTTGATCAGACTGTGAGGTTATCACTTGCCCTGACATAAACACCTACCGTAACTCAGCTTTACGGGAAGGTGTTTTTCCACCCTCACTGCCTTTATCCCATGCACAAAGGAATATCAGACAGGTACTTGTACTTCAGTTGACTTTACAAGGCTAAGCATAAATATGTGCAGTTGTCTATGCAGAATCAAACATAATTTAATAATTAAAACATTCAGGTAAGGGGAAGGTTAGCTAGTCCTTTTTCCTTGGATTAACATAGCTACATGTTTGTGTGCTGGAAGATCTGGGTTTGACAGTGATAAAATAGGATCAATGGTTCCATGAATTGTGAAATTCAGGAATTGGTGAAATCACATGATTTCTGGAAAATGTTGTCAGAGTGCTTTGAGTCTCTTTGTTGTCCTTTTATTGAACTTGATATGTGATTAGAGTGGACCCAGTGGAATGTGGCACCAGAGATCTGAATGATGGAGACCATGTAGGAACAGGCAGCAGTGAAAGTGGTGTTAATTATTCTGTGGCCTTAAGAACACAGAGACCTGAATCATCAGATAGCCAATGTCACTTTTTTTAATATTCTATCAGTCTCATTGACTACAAGGAGATATTTTGACTTCAGACATTTGGGGTTTGCCCATTTAACATTAGTCTATGACAAAATGGCATGGAAAAAAAAAAAAAAGGAAACTTATTTTTCAGATGGAATATCATATTCCTAGCTAGCACACTCCAGAACAATCTGTGCATTGTGCTTAAGAATCACTGTTTTCTGAGGAGGGCGTGCTGCAAGCAGACATGTCTCAATTGCCTGTAGTTTTAAATCAAGACTGTTTAACAAAACTTAGTTTTGGAAATGTTTCAGTTTTCCTTGTCTTCCCATACTCTTGCATGAACACCTTCAGCTTTCCTCATCACTGGAACTCTGAAACCTCCGCAGCAGCTGGAAGTGCATCGGAGCTCTGGGTTGTAGATTCACCCAGCAGTATACAACTGTTTTGCAACTCCTCAACAGAGGAGAACATTTTGTTTTCTAGAGACATGATGGTTGGCACATGAACAACACCTAAAATGCCTGCTGCCAATTTGTTGTTTGTTACTTGGTTTATTAATTAAGTTACACAAAAGATTTGGAAAAAGGCCAACAGTTGTTGTTTTTGGGTTTTTTTGTCCCATATTTTGGACTGCTTGGCCAAAGCAGAACAATTGCTGGTGCATAGATACAGAGGAGTCCCCAAAGGTTAGCTCTGTTCTGAGACTAAATTACACCAAAGCCTTTGCTCCTCCACTGCTGCCGTGAACTTTAGTAAAGATATCCTGTTGGGCTATTAATTGACATTTTAAGACCTTCTGTTTACATCCAAAATAATCAAGAGTCATGTAGTTTTGAACCACAAGAAAATTTCTTTAAAGCTCAAATATATTTGAAATTGAAACTTCAGCTTGGCTCATTTGATATTTTTCCCTATTTCTATCAACTTTACATTGCTTTCTCTTGATTTTTATTTTTTTTTTCATTTTGGTAGATGTTTTACCTTTGATTTACACAAATAAAATATAAGGTTTCATGTGGCTTCTTTTTAGCCTAATTATATATGTATTATATATATATAAAATCACTTTTCATTACATTTGCTTGTTTCTATTTTTTTCTAAAAGGCATCTGATAGCAAGGTTCAGTTGGCATGCCAGATTTCTAACTGCAGCAAGATGGTGTAGTTCTACAACAGAGACAAAAATGTCTGTACAAACGATGGTTTTGCCCCGTATTATCTGTTCCTACACAATTTTTTTGGCCAGAGGAAGAAACTCTTCTGTAGGAATTTCTGTAGTCATCACACTAGGATTCAGCTTAGTTCAGTAGCGAGTCTGAAGCCAGCCCCAATCAGCCTCCTCTGAGGAAGGCAGCCTTTGGGTTGTGAAGTAATTGTCCTGTAGGAAAAGTTTCATCTTAAAATCAGTTTGTGGGCTGAAGCATGAAATACATTCCTCTAATTGTGGATGTTCCTGTTGCCTATATAAAGCTAAATTTCTCAAAGCCATCAGAGTTCAGGCCTCAACAGTAGTTTGTGGTGAGCGGTTCTACCTGGTCCTGAAGAGCAGAGCTGATTGGGGGCCAGCCTTGCACGCGTTGCTCTACGGCATCTCATCTTTTGTAAGGCAGACAAGTCCTGGCCAGTCCTTCCCTACCATGAGAAGCTTGTGCACGGACAACTGATTTTTATAACTGACTTCAGTGGAAGAAGGCACGTGCTGTAGCTTTAGTGGAAATTGAGGTGTTTGGAGTTCCAAAAGTCAGTTGGGTATTGAGGGCAATTTCAAAAATGAAAACGGTCTGACATCAAGTCATGGTGTGGAATTCAATTCTTCTTTAATATACCCTCATATCTAATAATTCTCTCAGTTAAAAATTACAAGAAACAGTTGTGCCTGTAGCATGCTTAACCATGGTCAGGCATTGCTGTGGCACTTTTGACCCAGTACCCCTCTAAAACTTTATTCTGTGCAGTTCACAAATAGCTTTGAGGAAACAGTGCTCACTTCCATGTCACACGACAAGGGCACTAAATTTGTCCCATAGTGGCATTATACACAGTAGGAAAATGCTCATCTCTGCAGTCCTTTCTAGAGCCATTCCTAACACCGCTGACACGTTTTCTTGACGCTTTACTGCGTGTTTTAGTAACTTATTCAGAGATGCAGCCCCGTGAAGGATCTCAGCTGCCAAAGCACTGTGGATAACACCCACTCCCACAAGAGATGAGGAGGCTCAGGGGGAACCATCCCGCTCTCTACAACTCCCTGCAAGGAGGTTGGAGCCAGGTGGGAGCTCGGCTCTGCTCCCCAGGAATTAATGACAGGACAAGAAGACATGGTCTGAGGCTGCACCAGGGAGGTTCAGGTTGACCATCGGGAGGAATTTCTTCGCAGAAACGGTGCTCAGACATTGGAATGGGCTGCCCAGGGACGCGGTGGAGTCACTGCCCCGGAGGTGTTTATGGAAAGACTGAACGTGTCACTCAGTGCCATGGCCTGGTTGACACGCTGGTGTTCGGTCATAGGCTGGGCTCGTTTATCTCGCAGGCCTTTTCCAACCTAATTAATTCTGTGATTCTGTGAAAACAAGGCCCATGCCCAGGGCCGGTGCGAGCCGCTGGTACGGCAGCAGCACACGGTACTGGGGGGAGCGCCCGCCATCGCAGCGGGACCGCCGGGGGCTTTGCTGTTGCTCCTTTATGTGGTGCGTTACTTTCTGGACACCGAGCCCCGCACACTTCTCTCTTTATTTATAATTTGTATTTGTTTCGCTCCCTCTCGCAGCGCGGGGCCCATTCCCCACAGGGCCCCTTCCCACACGGCAGCCGGGGCCCGGCCCGGCCCGGCCCTTTTCCCGCTTCCTCCCGCCGCCGCCGCGGCGCGCGCGCGGCCCCGCCCCTCGCGCACATCCGGGTCCCGGCGCT
>VZTX01004917.1:0-46922 GCA_013400915.1 Pardalotus punctatus | reverse complement strand
ATGTGTTGTGCTAGATGGGTTTGGAGGTGCTGAGGAGGTTTGGGAGGATGTTGCAGGGGGATTCGAGAGGGATATTGTGGGGTAAGGGAGGGAATTGGAGGGGTGCTGGGGGGAGAAAGATTAGGGGGTGCTGAGGAGGGATTTGGGGAGCAGTGTTGGGGGATTTAGGAGGAATGCTTGAAAGGAAATAAGTAGGGATGCTGGGGGAACTAAAGAGGGTTCCTGGGGGGCTTAGGAGAGATGTTGCTGCAGGCTAAGGGAATTAGGAAGATGCTGTGGAATGAGGTTACAAACACAGACCCAGCAGCAGCACCTGCTCAGAAGAGCTGGGCATTGTGGTATGTTGAGGGTTACCCTCCCTTTCCGAGGATTTGGGCCAGCCTTGGGACAGGACCACCTTCCTCTGGCAAGGCTCTCCCCTTTCCGGATCTGCAAAGCTTAGAGACAGGAGCCTTATTTTTCCTGGAGCCCCGCTGGATATGGAGGCTGTAGGTACCTGCATTTGGGGTGTTCCCATCTCTTATTTGCTTTGGGGATGGATTAATTCATTTCCCTGTGCCCTGGGACAGAGCTTGCTCAGACAGAGAGCATGATTTGCTGCAAATTTGGGTACATTTGGCTCCAGGGGGACTGAGCAGGGGACACAGGGTGTGGAGGAGAGGCCAGGAGCTTGTTCAACCCTGGAGACGGGGATTTCAGTCTGCACAGAGCTCTGCCAGCATCAAACTCCTGTGGTGCTGAAGCATCCAGACATTTCATCAAGAGCCTCATAAAAGCACCCAGGAGGGAATTAATGGCTTTTCATTCATCCCATGGTTCAGATGGTAACCAGCTCTAGGGCTGTTGAGCAGGGAGGCAGGAACAACATGCTGTGGGTTTCTGTCCTCATGGTGTGAGGTGGCTGTGGTCCTGACTTTGTCTCACAGGGCTGATGGGATGAGTAAAGGCAGGAATTGGGAGCACAGGGATGGATTTTATATGTGTATCTTGGGTCCTGCACTTTGGATGCACCAGCCTCTTTACCTGGAGGGTGTTCCCACTCCTGCAATGGTTTTGCAAGCCCAGGCAGGACAGAGGGGGATGTCCTACATCTGTGTGTGGTCCAGAATGTGGGATTTAAACACCTTCCCAGGTGAAAACAGCCTCCCAGACCCCGAGTGAGGTGTTGAGTATCTGCTGTGCCCAGCTCTGATGCAGGCCGGCTGCTGATCGCTCCCAATGGGAAGGAAACGTCAGGTTGGGGGGTGTAAAATAGCTTTTAGCATGGCTGAGGAGCTCTCATGGAAGAGAACTCATCCCTTCTCTTGGCTCCTGGCATGGCCAGAGTCTCCTCACTGACCCTTTTCCAATGGGTTATCTGCAAAGGACTAATCATCCTGGCAGGTTCCAGCAAACACATCCTCTCAGCTCAGCTCCAGCATTTCTTTATAAATTTTTTCAGCTGGAATGTTAAAAATAAATCCAGTGGACATATAAAACAAATGAAAAATCTTTAAAGGGCTTTGGTGTTCATCTGCCTGCTCTCAGCTATTGCTGCTCCAGCTGCCAAGCCTGGCTGCTGCCATGGATGGAATTCTCAAAACTGGGGAAACTGAGGCAGGGGAGGCATGTTGTAGGGGAGAGCATTACCCCATTGCAGCGCATGGAACCTGGTGGGTCTGGCAGGTCTGACCCCCAGCACTGGTGCTAGGATTTCTCTCTGCATCCTGAGTTTCATTGATGCCACTTTATCTTGCCCAGGAGGGTGGTGAGGCCCTGGCACCGTTGCCCAGAGAAGCTGTGGCTGCCCCTGAGTCCCTGGAAGTGTGCAAGGCCAGGCTGGACAGGGCTTGGAGCAACCTGGTCTAGTGGAAAGTGTCCCTGCCCAGGGGGGTGGGTTAGGGTTGTGTTTGCACCATCCATCCATCCATCCATCCATCCATCCATCCATCCATCCATCCATCATTCTGCCTTCCCTCCCCTTATAGAAGTGATGCACCAACTCTTGCAGAAGGATTTGCCAGCCTCCTCTCCTCCCCCTGAGATGCTGTCACCCTTCTCCAGGGTCTGATCCCACCCATCCCAACTCAGAAAAGCAAGTAGTCAGCATGATGGGGGCACCAGGATGGAGCTCAGCTTATGGTGAACCACTCTGGGTGGGGCTCCATTGGCACCCACCTCCCTTCATTTTTAATAATGAGCTGGGACATGTGCAGAATCACACCTTGGGGAATTGCAGCAGTAAATGTCATGCTGTTTTTTTGTAGATCTGAGGTGTTTTGGGACTTGGGAGAGAGTGGACCAGATGCTCGATGAGCATCAGCCCAACTGCACTGGTAACCACTGAGCTGCAAGTCCAGGCTGCTCCCCCACCTCCCCAGGGCTCATCACTTCCCCTCCTTCCACTGACAGCTCCAGATAAATCGGCCTTGAAGAGGAAAATGGGCTGATTTGTGTGTTTTGTTTTCCCACGTCAACATATCTGAGTGTTTTCATACCTTGCGGGGCAGCTGCTGCCAAGAACAAAGTCTGTCCGTCAGGGGAGTTAAAATTAGATGAGATTCTTCTCTGCTTCACCATTCTGCGTGGCTGCATGTGAGGTGGGGGGTTTGCAGCATTATTTCCTCTGCATTGTGTGCAGAGAGGCTGTCTCTGAAGGCAGGGTGTTTGTACACCGAGATGGCCAGAATCAGAGTTGAGTCCAGAGGTTGGAAGGGAAATCTCTGCTCACCACCTTGCAGGCAACAATCCCTCTTCCAGAGGTCGGTGATGTCTCGAGGGTGCCACCAGTATCCCTGAGATGTTCTTGAGACATGAGAGGGACCATTCCCCCGCTGGGCTTGAGATGGTGACAGTGCCAGCCTGCCCCAAGCCTGCTGCTCCCACCCAGGGTACCAGGGGTCCTAACAAATACAGGGTGAGTGCATCTACTGGTTCATTCTTTTCCATGAAAAATGCCTCCAAAGTGATTATTTCATTGGAGGGGTTAATGGGCCCTTTTCCTTCACCCAGGCTCGTGCCTGGCCCCACAGCAGTGATGGGGATGGGGACAGTGACAGCGAATGGCTCGTGGGCACCAAGCATGCTGGCAGCGAAGGAAGGACAGGCATCACACGCCATCCCTGGGGAACTCAGTCCCTACAGGAGTCTTTTTCCCTGATTGTTGTTTATTTAGGTATTTTCACCACCCCACTGCCCCCCTCTGTGCTGCCTTTGTCTGAGAATGGAGCATTGATTGGGAACTGGCAGTGTCTCCCTGGATTTCGGGGAGCCGGGAGCCCGGGCTGTGCCCCCCCAGCTGGCGCTCGGAGGTGGCAGCGCTGCTTCCATCTGATGCTCGTCGGGAGCATTAACAACCTGTGAGTCATCTCATAAATGAACCATTGTGGGGAGGGGGGGGATCCAGGGCGGGATGCTGCTCCCAGACTGAGCCGGGCTGGAAAAATAAGGCTTTTGCTGCTGGTGAAAGGAATTGGTGTCAATGTGACCCCTGGGCTCCCCGAGGGGCTGGAGCTTGGTTTTCCTGGACAGAGAGCAGGTTCTTTGAGACTGAGACATGGGGACTCTGTGTCCTGGTGCCTGGGGCTGGTTGTGACATGGGAACTGTGCATCCTTTTGCTTGGGGCTCGCTGTAACATGAGGACCATGTGTTCTGGTGCCTGGGGCTGGTCGTGACATGCTGAAGGACCAAGGACCCTGTGCACATGGGCAGACACACGTGTAGCACTACCAAGGGACAGGGAGGAGTGTTAGAGCCAGCTTTCCCAAGGGATAAGGTCTGTTTGTCTGTCTCCTGTGAGTCTGACAGCAGATTTGCCAGTGTCTGTTGCTGTACCAGCAGGATGGGGGTTAGACCCACACCAGACGTGGCTTAAACTGCTTGGGCCATCTTCAGCCATCCTGATCATGGAGGAAGCAGGTTTCTTTCTCAGCACATAGATTTTACATTTTCTGCAGCTTTTTATCTCCAAGCCACAGTGCAGGGGACATGCTCCTTCCATCACCTGCAGCCCTGGGTGCCAGTGCCAGGATGGGATGGACACGTGGCTGTTCAGCTCATTGATTCATCTCCTTGGAGGGCTCTGGAGATGCTGGGGCAGAAGCGGGTGCTGTCTTTGATGATGGGAATCCAGGTCAGTGCAATCCTGCTCCTCTCGAACTGTGCCAAATCACAGAGCACAGCTTCGGTGTCTCTTGCTCTGGACTCAGACCCTAGTTCCTCCCTCCACATGTTCACGCTCCTGCAAAAGTCCATGGGATGATTTGGTTTGGGGTTGGGAGAGGACAGGAAATTTCCTTTCAGTGAAAACCTGGTGGAAAAGCACAGGAAGGTTTGGATCAGGTTTGGTTCGGGGCTGAAGGATTGAGATTTGGGTGGTTTGGCCATCCTGAGTGTGGGCTCTCAGTCTGGGATGAGGACAGGGATCAGGAAAGAGCTGGAGGAAGAGGAGCAGTGACAGCAAGGGCTGCTGTGCTCAGCCTCTCCCAGCTTCAAAGGCAGCTCCCCCTCCTCCAGTCTGCAGAACCTCAGACAGCTGATCAGAGAAGGTGATTGCTCTCCCTCTTTTATTTCTTCTTCTGAAAGGCACAAAAAAACCCCTTTCACCCCCTGCATCTTGCAAACATGCTGGATCTTCCTCCCACCTGCTCCCTCTCCTTCTCTCTGAAAACATCCCAGCCTAGCATGAAGCCAGGGACAGGCTCCAGACACGTCATTGTCCCCTTCCTGAATGCCTCTGCCTTGGTAAGACATTTTCAGGGAAGATTTCCTCTCTGATTATCAGATTGGGGTAATTTTCTTTCTGGAGACCCCTTTTAGACCTGCAAACCTGATGGGCTCAGCTGGGCTGTCCCTGGGGAGCACTTGACCAGCCTGACCTGTGGTTAAATGAAGACTAGTAATAAGGAAAAAGTGAAAGCAGTGATTCAATGATTTGAACAGCTCTTCTTCCACAGCTATCTGTCTGCCTATCTAAATATAGATATATATTTTCTAAACACAAAGTGCCAACATCCCTGCTCCAAGACAGGAGAAGCGGCTGAGAGCCAAACACAAGGATTTAAAAGAGCAATATTAAATGGCTGATGTCCAATGAAAGCCTTAGGCTGAAGGAAGTGCTCTGCCAATAAATGCTTATTTACAAGGAGAGGAAAATAAATGCTTATTTACAAGGAGAGGAAAACAGCTGGAAGCAGATTTTTTCTTTTCTCACAAGGTTTCGTCTTCAGCAGTTTGGGGGAGAGCATGTTTGATGTGTAAATCCCTTCCCACTGCCAGGTCTGGCAGAGGCAGAGCCATGTCGGGAGCAGCCCTTGCTCAGGGAGGTGTTGGGTTAGGTAAAACGTTGTTGATTTAAAGGTTTTTTTTTTGGTTGGGTTTTTAACTTGCCCTTCTTGGCTGGGAAAATGTATCCCTTGGCACAGTAGGGAGCAAAACTTGTTCAGGGGTGGCCACAGTTCCCAGGAGCTGTCCTACTGCCCCCATTGAGGAGGAACACACACACATCCATATGGATGCGGCAGAGTGATTGTGGGGATCTGAGCAGCAATGTTGCTAGGGATGAAGGGAGGCAGTGTTTGTCCCTAACCCCTTCAAGGTGATGCTCTAACCTAATTCCCAATCCCAGGATGAATTTTTCCCATCAACCTGATGGAAAGACCCATCCTCTTCCCTTCCACTAATTGCACTCCAGTAACAACTTGAATGTCCTAGGCTAAGTGTTCCCATTTCTCCAATAAATGAGGCCCTTCTTGCCCACTCAACAGCACAACACCCCCTCCTCCCTGTGGCTGTGGGACTAGAGCTGGGGGTGGGTGCCAAGGGGACAATTTTTATTCCTTGCTGTAACCAAGATATCTTCCAAGCAAAGCAACTTTTCCTCTTGCCTTGTGCTTCTACCTTCTCTGTATCCAAGCACAGCCAGGATCCTCGGAGGGCCTGGATGACTCACCGCAGCAGAGCTGTAAGGGCATTAGCACATGATGCCTCCCTGAGCTCTGCATCTCCCACCACCAGGAGTTTTCATATTCCAAGCATCTCTCCTGCCCCGAGGAAATGTCACATTTACCTGCAACATGGCTGGGCAGAGGGAGCAAGTCGAGGGGACAGCAGGGAGGGGTGCTGGACCAGGGAGGGTGGTGTAGAGATCACAGGGATGTGGGGACACGTGTGGAGTGGCACAGCCTCACTGATGGCAACATAGCACACATGTCCCCAGTGCAATTAGTGCCCTCATGCTGAGTTATAGCCAGGACCTGCAGCAGGTCCCTTCTCAGTGGCTGCTCCATCCCCCCTTTCCCCACAGCCCCAGCACTGTGGCGGGTACAGTTTGCTCACTAATTACACACCATGCCCAGCCAGACTGCTTTGCACAGCGCTATTAATTAGCATTTGCTTCCCTGATGGTTGCTGACCCTGCCAGAATTGGGAATAAATTGGCTGCTGTGGGTAATGGGTTTGCCGCAAGGGGCCGGGGCTGGTGACACAGCTCCTGGGTAATGGCGTAGTTACAGGACGAGCTATTTATATTCTCATTTTGGAAAGACAAGGTGGTTTGTTGGAAGAATGTGGCCCTTGGTGCCAGCTGCTCTCGACTTTCAGGCTTCCAGGAGCCTTGGTGAAAAGGCGAAGAGCTGAGACAGTTGGGATTATTCAGCCTAGAAAAGAGGCTTTGAGGTGACCTAATTGTGGCCTTCCAGTACCTGAAGGAACTGACAAGGAAGATGAAGAGAGGCTGTTTACAAGGGACTGGAGTGACAGGACAAGGGGGAATGGCTTCCCACTGCCAGAGCGCAGGGCTAGAGGGAATATTGGGAAGAAATTCTACCCTGTGAGGGTTGTGAGGCCCTGGCACACATTGCCCAGAGAAGCTGTGGCTGCCCCCTCCCCAGAAGTGTTCCAGGACAGGGCTTGGAGCAATCTGGTCTAGTGGAAGGTGTCCCTGCCCATGGCATGGGGTGCACCTGGATGAGCTTTAAGGTCCTCTCACACTCCAACAACTCTGGGATTCTATGACTCTGTGAAAGGAGGCACAGATATGCCTGGGGGAAGAGCTTGGGGACCTATCCAACATGCCTTCCTGGGGCATTTTTCCACAATAAATAATTGACCAGGGGCTGGAAGACTCTGGGATGGTGCGAAGCATGTGGAAAGATGTTCTGGGGACATTACAAGCAAATCAGGGTTATAAAATGTGCAAAGATCATTTTTCCTCTGCAACACAAGCCCTGCCTGGTCCATGCATTTGGACGCAGAGGATCGAGGGTGGGGATGAGCCTGACTATCCCATTGAGCCCCCCAGCCCCCTCCTCTTTCCTATCACCTTGGGTGCTCTACCTGCACTAAACCTGTCATAAACCATGTTAATCTGCTGAGGGACACCCACCCACCCCTGCCCCCCCGCTCACCAGCTCCCATCTCTGTCCTCCAGCTGCCTGGCACTTCATTATATCACTCAAGATTAATCTGCGGCTCCTAATTGCCGAGCGCCCGAGAGCTCCTGGCAGGGAGAAAAATAAGTGTCAGGCAAAAAAGCCAATGTGGTTTTTTTATTTCTCTGCAATATTTAGGTCGACCTACTAATGTGGGAAGCACAGAGATGGGAATTTGTGTGGTTTGAGAGAGTTTGGGGGTTTTTATAGCATTTATTAGGGGTTCTTCCCTGGCATGTCCTCCATCCTGGTTGTGAGAGGGATGAGTGTGCATGATTCCAGCTGAAGTGAGGAAAAATTGTATTTCGTGGAGAGATTTTTGCTTTTAATAGGGGATCTTTGCTCAGTTCTCTGCCTATTCAGCTAAAGGGGGGGATAAAGAAAGGTCTGTGCCAAGCACTGTGATTTTAGGAAGGCTGAGATCAAAGTGCTCTGCAGACTCAGCAAACCTCTCTGGCCAGGAAACAAAGAGCACAGGGTTTTTCTTTAGGAAAAGTATATTCTCTGATTTTCCATGCAGCATGTTTCACTTTAGAAATAAAGGTTTGGGTCCAGTTTGGGCTCTTTTGATGCTTTCAATCATCACAAAGCCTGAGCTGCAGAACTGCAGCCGTACACCTCAACGAGTCATTTTCTTCAAATGGACCGCATACACTGCAGATGAAAACTGCTTCTCCCTACCCCCACTTTTTTTTTTTTCCAGGAAAAAAACCTGAAAGCAAATACCCAGTCAGCTCAAATCTACGGCTTTGCTCCGAGTATTTTGGCTTGGCTGAAGATCCAGGCTGGATCATGTGGCTGTCTTGGGCAATCACTAATTTTTTCAGAGCTACTCCAAAGCAGTTGATTTACTCAAATCAAGGCAGAACAATGAAAGAGAAAGGAAACACCATTTGTATCCCAACCTGGGGCTGGAACCAGCACTGAGAGGCTCTGCCATTTTTTCCTCCTATTTCAGTGCTTTCAGTTTGTGTGTCATTCAGTGCCTGGAGTGTCCTGCTGGATACCGCGCCTGTTCCTGCAGGTGTTTAGAGACCACCACACCACTGCATCCTTTGAAAATCACCCCTATGGAATCTAGACCCAAAGCCCTGCACCCCCCATCCTGCCCTGCCCCTCTAGCTTAGGAAAACCAGTGCTTTGGTGTTTAATTAAAACAAAAAGCTGAATGAAAAGCCCAGAGATTGGAAGGCTCTGGCTGAGCCACAGTTCAAAGCAGGTGCAGTGGCTGTGGTTTCCCTAAAAAATTTAGGGTCTCTATAGCTCTTGCTTTCACTTAGCATCAAGTCCCAGGCTGGTGCAGGGTATACTCAGCTTTTGGGGCACTGACCAGCCTTCTGGAATTTGGGAAAGAGCTGTTGGAGTCCCAGTATTGGGGGGCACATAGGGCACCTTACCCAGATCACCAAGGAACAGGGAGTTTTCTGGACTCCTCCCAACCCACTCAGCATCCTCTGCATCATTCCTGCCCTCTCTAAACCACCCCAGTGCTGCATTTTCCTGCTTTTTAAAGGAAATCAGCCCAATTCCTGAACAGGGCTGGCCCCTTGTCCAGTGCCCACCATGCTGAGCATCACCCCGGGCACATCATCTATGGGAGCAGCCATGATGCAGAGGCGGGAGTGATGGGCTCTGTGCCAGCAGAGCCACGGTGGTTTTCCCAGGAGATCTGAATCCTGTCTACTGACGATGGCAAAGTGAGTCGTGCCGAGAGCCTGTGGCTGTCACGAGACAAATATTGCATATGGGTTTGAGGTCTGGCGAGGCAGCGAGCTCCTGTGCCTAAGGCGTCATTCATTACCTACTGATTGGAATCAAGCATAGGAATGGGCAGGGGAATCTACTGTTTGTCACAGAGGCTGCCAGTCATGGAATCATGGAATGGTTTCAGTTGGAAGGGACCTTAAAACTCATCTCATTCCACCCCCTGCCATGGGCAGGAACACCTTCCACCAGACCAGGTTTCTCCAAGCCCTGTCCAAGCTGGCCTGGAACATTTCCAGGGATGGGGGCAGCCACAGCTTCTCTGGGCAACCTGTGCACTAGAACCCACAGGAGAGGTACAGATGGGCTCCAAAACTGCTTTAATTCCCTGCAGTCCAGACACAAACCACCAGCAGCTACTCCATTCCTTTTCCAAGAAGCACAGGTGCTTGGGAAACCCTGGCTGAGGGTGCCTCCAGGATCAGCTGTCCTGATGGTGGACAGAACACACTACCTCCCACTCCATCCCTTTGCACAGGGACCTGCCACTGTGCTTTGGGGGTCGGTGACCAGGGCCAGGGGGGTTATAGATGCATAAAGCAAGAGGATGGGGAAATGGGGTTGCCAAGGAAACCACAGAACCACAAAGTGCTGATTTTTTTGTCAAGGCTGGAAAAATGCAGGGAGAAGGGCAGCAGCAAAGCCCTGTGCTGTGAGCGCGCTGCGAGGGCTGGAGTACAGGGGGGGGGTGACCCCTGGGCAAGCGGGATGGCAAAGTAAAACCGGCCATATACTGCATTCTGTGGAACAGGGTGTCGCAGTCCCTGGCAAAAGGATGTGGTCTGGTGGCACTGATAGTGGCTGTCCCCTCATGGGGAAGCCTGGCTGGGGTGAGACACGCTGTGGGGTTATTTAAAGTGATGCAGGTTGGAGGTTGAATATAAAAACTCCATCAGGTGGAAGACTGAGCATCCTGTTGGAGTCATCATCCCTGGAAGGATGTGTGGAAGCGGCACTGAGGACATGTGGTTAGTGGTGGGCTAGGCAGTGCTGGGGGAGCAGTGGGACTTGATGATCTTGGAGGTCTTTTCCAACTGAAATGATTCTGCGATTCATGCAGAGAGAGGCAGGGAGAGGCAAGAAGAAGCACCAGCCTCTTCTGAAGCTTTGGAGCATCCAGACTTGGAGCCTCAGGATGGGTAAATCAACCCCTGGCAGGGACCATAAGGGCCTCTCCATCATTGCATGCTCACAACCACCCCCAGGTGGGTCTGGAGCTGCAACAGAGGCCCTGAGGGCTTCTCTGAGCCTCCTGCCTGCAGAAGGCAAGGGGGACCAGCACTAGCATTTGCTGGTGCAGCCATGGTTCCACCTCTCCAGCACTGATGAGAAATGAGAACTGAAGAGCCCACTTCCTCAAAGTTCAAGAGCTAGTTGAGTGCTGGCAGGATGCGCAGCTGCCAGGGATCTTCCCTTATCCTCTTCCTCACCAGGCTGGGGGAGGTGGAGGTGGGGACCATCACTTGGGGAGGACAGAGGGGTAAGCCCTGGGGACCTCTGGAGCTGAGGGATGTGGAGGGGATGGCAGGATATCCTGGGGGGCTCAGTTCCCAATTTGGGACTGAAAATTTGGGAATTGGATTTTTGAAATACACATACAGGTGTTTGTGCCCTTCCCATGGAGCAGGTCAGAGGCTCAGCCTGGTGAATGGAGCCTGTATACAGCAGCATGCCAGAGAGCCCCTCACTGTACCCTGCCCCAGTGGCACCTGCTGCACCACATCCTGCACCCCTCCAGAGGCTGCAGCATTCCTCAGGACCATGAGCTCCTTCAGCCCAGGCTAGTAGAAAAGCCCTCCCGTGGTGGGAGGGGGGCATCCTTGCATGGGTGCCAGGGGAGACCCTGCACTCCCAGCTCTCCAGTTTGCCTCTCCCTTTCCTCCTCTGGTATCACTCAAACACCTTTATTGGACTGGACTGCAAAAAAATATAGGTCCAAATCCCCATTTCAACCTTGTCCCAAGCAAACGTGCCCTGAGGCACCCTGGGGACAGCCAGAAGACCCGGTCCTGCCCTCCTGCACTCCCCTCACAGCTCAAGGTCACGCTGATGTTTTATTCATCCTCTACAACCCACTGTATTCCTTAATTGCAGCCACACGCACTGTCACAAGCATAAATAATTGCCTTGGAGGCTCATTAATAACTTCAGTGTGCTAATGAACACCGCAGCCCAGAGAGCTCTCTCAGGGGGCTCAGGAGTGGCAGGGACCCCCTAACACAGAGGATTTAGCACCCAAGTCTGCGTGCAAGTAGCACCGCCCGGGAAAAAATTCACACCTCAACCCAAGATTAAAAAATTAATGACAGGTTAATTAACAGCTCCACTGTCCTCTGCTCTCACCTTTTGCTTCACCCAGGCATGGGAGCAGCACTCTCATCCCCGTCCATGGTCACCCATTGTCACCATGACCTTCCTGTGTCCCCATCATACCTCACTGCCACTGGAAGAGGCTGGTGGTAACGAGGGATGGTGTCCATGTCACAAGGCTCCATTCCAGAACTCCTGTAGCCAGTGGGATGTCTCCCAGCTGGTCCCTGATGCCTTTTCCCTGGAAAACCCTCCCAGCTGTTGGTGGAGGCTCTGCCCTGGCATGGGGCAGCCTGCAGCATCCAGACTAAGCCAGAGAGCTGCTCCAGCCTTAATTAAAGGTCTTTAATCACCAGTCAGGTGATGGATGAGCGTCAAGCCATGGTTATATGCCAAGCTGGGGCTGGTTGATTTGAGATATGTGTTGGAGCTCAGTGAGGGATCTTGGAGGACCTTGAGGCTCAAGCTGGGGAACTATAAACTGAGACAGAGATCCCAGACCCACCTTAGGAAACAGTCTGTGTTGCAGAGTTAGTTCACACCTTTATTACTCTGGCTGGAGGGGTTTTTCCTCACTCCTCTTCCGGCCATACTTCCTTCTTTCCTGGGACACAGCCCTCAAGCTAGGATGGATGGTCCATTTGTCACAGACCAGAGGGACACAGTGACATCCCAACACCATCTGAACACACTGCAATCACCCTGTGCCCTCCATGTCCTCCCTCTGTGTGCACTTAGGTGAGGAAGAAGGTGTTTGGGTTAAAACCTGGCCCTCTCCCACCCTCAGCCCCCAGGCACAGTCCCATGTCCATGGGGCAATGTTTCTCCTGCCCCCAAATCATCCAGAGTCCAGATTTCTCTCAGGGAAGGACATGCTGCCCAGGTTGTACCAGTCTCCCTTTCCAGGAACGAGTCTGTTCCCAGTGGGATCCCAAGCAAAGGGCAGGTATTTGCAGGGAAGAACCATTGAATTCACAGGGACTTTCTTGAGCAAACTCGACTTTGCCAGAGGCCAGCTCCCGAGGATGTTCAAGGGAGCCCAATGCAAAGGAACAAGGAGCTGGGGTTTAGGGACTGGTGCCACCCTGCCACCCTCCTCCCCACCTCAGCTGCCCAATGTGGTGTCACAGCATCTTGAATGGCACCAGATTCCCTCCAGCCCAATCGTCATCAGCATCAGCAGAACTGCAGGAGAAGCAGAGCCCAGAGCAGGTGGTGAGCCCTCACCCAGCCTCCAAAGCACCACTTCAGGGGGCTCTGCCACCTCTGAAGGCTAGGAAAGGGTTGGGTTGCCCAGAGCCTCTCCCCAGCTGGTTACAGACCTTCCAGCGGTTCCCACACTCGTTGCACAGCACGAATGTTGTCATGGGCTCATCGGCACTGCGTGTCTGCACCTGGGGTGGAGCAGCATCAGGTCAGTGGAGACCCTTCAAGTGTCCTGTAAACCAGGATCCCCCGGGGACCAGGCCTGACCTGGTTGTACGTGCAATTCTTCTTCTTGCACTTGCCGCACTGGAAGAGGTCGGTGACAGTGCCACCTGTCTTGGCCATCTGGTGCTCCCGGATGGCCTCCTGGGTCATGGCATTCCGCAGCTTCTTCAGCTCATCGCTGGCCATCTCCTGCCAGAGGCATTGGCCCAGATGGGTTAGTGTGGCCATGGCTCTGCTCACAGCCAAGTACCACAGTCCAACACCTTCCCCATCCTCTCCCAAACTGGGATTGATCCTGCTCTCTGTGCTTGCTCAGACTCATCCAGAGAAGACTCAGACTCATCCAGATGAAAAAATCACCCTATCCTCAAACTAAAACTCCTGCCTGCAGGGATCTGTCTCCCCACAGGGGAAAGTGGGCTTCTGAGGAGCCTGATTTGTGGACCCTGGTAGAGGAAGACAGATGGGGACCCTCCAGCCTGATTCTTGTCAGTGTGACATCCCACAGCCAGCTCTGTGACGGGCTGGGGGTCTGCAGGGCTCTGAGGGGACTGGGCAGTGCTGCCAGCTTTCTCCTGATGCTCCCTGTGCCCCATCCAGCACTGGGGTGTGTGTGGAGCGGGGAGGTGCTGGGAGAAGCCCAGCGTGGACAGCACCAAGCTAAGACCTGACACTTGGGCACCACGGAGGCAGCATGGATGTGATCCGTGGGCACCAGCCCCATGCACCCCACTGCCCACCTCGGCAGTCATGCGGGCGATGAGGCTGGGCTCGATGGCCCCGCACAACACGTTCCTCCGCAGACCGGGGTTCTTGGGGTCCTTCAGGTTGCTGATCCTGCTCCGCACCCGGTTGCGATATTTCATGTCCGTGCTCTTCAGCTCCTGGAAGATATGTGGGGTCCGTCAAGGAATCAAAGGGGCAAGGTGGGGGGGATGCCAGCTTGGGTGGTGCTGTCACCAGGGCCAGTGGTCATGTGGAGGTGGCTGATCTCAGTGTGGCTTTCCTCCCTGTGGGAAGTGTCCCCATCCTTGGCTTTAGGAGGATGAAGCACAGCTTGAGATGTGGGGAGGGAAAATGACTGCATTGCCTTGGAATGTGTAACATCCAGGTGAGACTGGGGCTCAGGGACTGTCACCAAGCCCTCGGCTAGGACAAAAGTTCATGGTACAGAGTACTCAGTCCACTCCCTCCTCCTGAAGAACATGGTATATGGACAGGTTGATGTGGCAGCTTTGGGCAGAGAGTTTGGGATGCACCAAAAAGTGCACCCTGGGGTTGGTCCCGGTCTCAGGGGGCTGCCAGGAGAACCCCAAGCCTTGAGTTGGGGGTAGGCAGAGGTGGCTCCATCCCTGCCAACATGGCACAGCTTGGACATTGTGACAGACTGGATCTGGCAGGAGACACAGGCATCCACAGCAGGCTCAAGGAAAAGGCTTTGTCTGGATTTGGGTTCATTTCCCCAGGGATGAAGGCAGGTCACTGACCAGAGGTGCCTGAGGGGACACACAGACTCCCACACGAAGGCGGGTGCTCAGGGGATGCTTTGCTCACCACCAGCCTCAGCCTCAGTATCCTCTAACCGTGGTCTGGGCTCCCTCTGCAGGCAACGAGCACGGCAGAGCCTGTAACCCTCCGCCCTTGTCCCTGTCACCCTCTGTCCTGTCCCCAGTACCACTCTTGAGCCCACGTGTGCCCCCCGGCAGATGGAGCCTGGGGACCCCCTAGCCCCCCAAAGGATATGGTCTTCGATCTCTGATGCCATCTTCTCACAGTTGACATTGAACTCCTTGTAGTCGTCTAAAGGGTAGAGAGGTCAAGGGGTGACTTTCAGGTGTGAAACCAGCCAGGTCTTGCTGTACCTCCCCCAAAAAATCTCAGCTCTCCCCCTGTACTTACTCCAGACACTCCATCTCTAAAATACCTAGAGAATACCTACATCTTGAACCTTACAAAGATGCATCCTCACATCCAACCCCCTTATCAGAGACCCTACCAACCTCCTTTTCTTTACTTTTGGGGCTGAATGCTCCTATTAGGGCTGTCCCATAGGAGAAACAGCCCATTCTGGGGTCCAGCACCCCCAGAAGTGCTCACCATCCATGCGGAGTGCAGCCGTCAGCATCTCAATGCACTTGTCCCGCACTGAGTCCCCTGTGAGATAGCAGGGGGCCAGGAAGCAGGGGCTGGGAGAGAAGGAGGGGCTGGTGGGGGTCCGCACGGTCTCAGGTTTGGCCTTGCTGCTGTTGGCTCTGTGGGGGTACATGAAGGGGGACAGGCAGCTGGCAGGGTCCTGGCACAGCTGCTGAGACCTACCGGAGTCCCTTGGAAGTGGAGTGGGTCTCTCCTACCTTTCCTCTTTGCTGTCACTGGAGTTTCTCCGGGAGCCAGTGGGAGCTGGAGAGAGGCTGGTGCCCACAGAGGCTCTCCTGGGAGTGGCATGGAATAGGACAGTGGGGATGACACCAGAGATGGGGCGGGCAGGACAGGGGGCAGGAACTGGTGGCAGGACCTCAGGCACCGAGCACATCAATGAGAGCACTCGGAAGCCAATAGGAATCTCCCCAGGGGAGGATTTGCTCCTCCCAGGGAATATCCTAGTGCCATGGAAGGATCAGGGCTCCCACCCATTCTTCTCACCCCCTCCATGGTCAGGGCAACCCCAAGGGGGACCATAAAAGCATCCCCAGTCTGCCCAGGGACACCTCCTCCTTACCTCTCCCCTGACAGTCTCTTCTGTGGGGAGGACGAGGAGGGGACGGCTGAGGACCTGGAGTCAGCAGAGGCTCTCCTGGCAGGACCAAGCCCCATGTCAGAAGGCAGCGATGGGACCAGACGGTGGGTCCACACCCCCAACCACAGCCCAGCGAGGCACTGGGGTCTGCCCTCTCCCATCTTCACCTAGCCTAGCACCCACCTCTCTTTCTTGCCATCCAAAAGTGATTTCTTGGAGGATGCAGTGGGGCTCCGGCCATCACTGGACACTCTTCACCACAGAAGCCCAAAGGAAGGGAGAGATGCTCTCAACAACTCCAGTATACTCTGGCAACCTGTGAGCTGGATCCTGTCCATCTGCATCCCCCATCCCTGAGCCCCACCACCCCCAGGCTGCCAGCAAAGCCTCCCATGGGCTGGCAGTGCCTGGCAGAGCCTGGCGTGAGGGTCAGGGCATCCTTTGGCAGGTACCTCTCCAGGTTGGAATCGGCAGAGTGGCTGTGGGTGGTGGCGGCATGAGAGTCATACTTGCTGGGCTTCCTAGGGACAGAGAGATTAGGATGGGGTCAGAAGAGCACTGTCCAAACTGACCTCATCCAAGGAATAATTAGCTTTAGAGAAGGTAAAATAAAAAATTGCCATTTCTCCCTCCTCCAAAAACTGCCCTGGTGCTGCCCCAGAGGCAGTTTGGTCTCCAGAGGTGCTGCTGGCACCCACGGGTAGGCACAGATGGATAAACTTAAGGACCAAGCAGAGGGTGGTCTCATATTGGCCCTGGTGCCTCCTGACAGCAGGCAGGAGCCCTCACCTCTCCTTGTGCTTCTCCCTGTGCTTCTCAGTCATATTCTTGCCATGCTTCATCCCTTCATTGGGGCAGCAGGAAACATCCAGCCCCTTCTTCTCCTTGTCTCCATCTGTGTCCTTCTCTTTCTTTGTGGTGGTGGACTCTGGGGGAAGGATTTGGGTGTCACAGTTACAGCCCAAACCAGCACAGGGTACCTGCAGAGCTGTATCCTGGGATGGGGAATGATTGTGGAGATGCTCGGTCCTTGATGGGGCACACACTGATTTACACCACTCTATCCTGGAGTGAAAACAAGTGCCTGGCAAATCCAAATCCATGCATCTGGGTTACAGGTTATGGGAGCCTGCACATCCCAGCTCTCTACTGATCCTACTCCATCCCCCCAGAAAGCACTGGGGTTTGAGGTGCGGAGATGGCCCAGGGAGGACTGAGGCTTCGGGGGGTTCTTGCCTAACCCCAGCATCACTCACCCAAAAGCCGCTTCCAGTTTTTGATGAGGATTTTGGCTGAGGCCACCACCTCTTCATCTGAGCAGTGTTTCCGCACTGAGTTCACTGCCACTCCGATCCGTGTGGTCTGGGGACACGTACCGGGGACACATACCAGGGACAGATCCTTAGGGATGGGCTGGCAGGCACAGGGCACAGGATGAGCCACCCCATGGGGTGTCCCCCCACTCAAACCCCCTCACCTGGAGCAGCTGGATGGTCATGGTGTAGCCAGTAAGGGATTTGAGCAGATCCAGTGCCCCTTCCTGCAGCAGGGAGAAGCCATGGGAGCCCTTGAGGAGGCACCCGGCAACACCAGGAAGGGCATGGCAAAAAGAACCCAGAGCAGCCCTGGGCTGCTGCCTGGGCATGCCTGACCCTCTGTGTCAACACACCAATAGAACAGTCCCACACCCAAATCCTGCTGGACCATCCCAGCACCGGGTCATGTCTCCAGCTGGGTAGCAGGAGCTTTTCTTAAAATTTGGGAAAACCTGAGCCCCTGCAGTAGCAGCTGAGCTAAAGATAGCTCAGAGCCTTCCTCCTCCTCTCTTCCTCCTCCTCTCTTCCTCCTCCTCATCCTTGGCATTTTTAGAGCCGCAGCAGCAGACACCAGCTCCCTGGTATCCCCCTGCCACAGGGACCCAGCTCCACGGACTCCCACCAGGACAGGCTGGATCAGACAGACATTCCCCCCCACCGCGTTCGATGGGTGCAGGGACATTCCTGTGCTGTAGGTGGACCCTGACTCTGTCCCATCCCAAAGTGCAGCAGGAGAGGCGCGGAGCACCCGTGTCCCTTGACCTCTGTGTAACTCTTGGCAGGAAGCAGAGTCATGGGATCTGGTTTGATACCAAGCATTGGCATCCCAAAAAGCAACCAGATCCAGGGAGACAGCAGTACTGCTCCCCCCACCCCACCCCAGCCAGGAGCCTGTACCTTGTTGGGGCAAAGGCCAGTGGAAATGGTCAAATATTAACTTTGAGGGCTGGGCTTGGCACATGTAACTGGCTTACCACGATCCCTGGATGTATCCTCACTTGGCACAAGGGTGGCAGGGCTGGATCCCAGCTTCCCCCAGCATACAACCACCAAAACCATCCAGGAAACAGCTATTGACGCCCTCCCCTCCCTCTGCACGCTCGTGCAACAGGCAGGGCTGTGCTGGGGGAGTTAGGGGTGTTATGTACCCCAGCCCAGAGCTTTTCCTTGCTTGTATCCCAGCCTGTGGCCCTGGCCCTGATCGGGTGTTGGTGGACAGGCGGGGTGCCAAACACCTGTTGCTCATAGTCTGGCACTGCTGAGCAGTGTGCCACCCATGGGACAAACCCCCCCTTACCCCCAAATCCTGATGTCTGGGAGCAACAGTGCTCAGGAGAGCACCAAATTGGGGGCAAAATTAAATCCCCTGGGTGCTGACTCTGATGTCCTGAGGTTGGGTTTGGGTAACACAGACAGCACCCCTTAAATCCACTCAGCCCCTCCAGGGACAACATGAGGGGTGTGAAGAGCAAACCCCCCCTTTCCCAAGACACGCAGCAACATTCAAACACGCATGTAAATATGCATGTGTATTAATAGGCACCTGTATAAATATGCACGTGTGTAAATGTGCGCATATGCAAAAACACACGTATGTAAATATGCACACATGCCCCGAGGAGCTCAGCCACCTTACCGTGCTCTTCCTGGCCACCATCTTATCCAATTTCTTGGCAATCCGGACCAGCTCCTCAGTGGGCCCCATGCCGGGGGCTCCAGTGGAGCAGGATGGTGGCAATGGGCACAGCTGGGCGCTGCTGGCATGGGAGTCCCGGGCAGGCGGGTGGGAGGGAGCAGAGAGCGGGGGAAAAAGGGGGAAAGGAAAGGGAAGGGAGAGAAAGCAGAAAGGAGGTGGGGCTGTCCCAGCCAGTTATAAACTCCTGCCAGGAAAGTGAAATAGCACGGGGGAGGGCTAAATATAGCTGAGAGCCACGATTGCAGGAGTGGGGGAGGTGCGTGTTGGAGCGCTCCGGGACGCGCGGCTGTGGGGGCCATGGGGAGCCCGGGGTGCCGAGGGACAGGGCCTGGGATGGGACTTTGCCACAGGGGTGGCTTAGCCAGGGAATCTTGAGGGGCACGGGTACAAGGCAATGCGTCACAAGCTCTGCTCTTCCCAAAGTTGGTGTCCTGCAGCAGCAAGATCCCTGGGGGAATAATCTTTATACTCCATGTATTGGAATGTTACAATATATAGGAATAGTTCTTATATTGGAAAACTCCACATATTGGAGTATTTTGGTACTGAGAATACCCCATCCCTGGAAGTGTCCAAGATCAGGTTGGACAGCCTTGGAGCAACCTGGTCTAGTGGAAGGTATCCTGTGCCCAGTAGGGGATGGAAGGAATGATCTTTAAGGCCCCTTGCAACAAGCCAGGATTGTGTGATGACAAATGACACACCAACATGTCCTGCAGTCTTTGAAGTGATCAGCCCCCGGCTGATGGTGTTCCAGCCTGGGTGGGAGCCAGGAGCCCCTCAGGACTGACTGGATGGGCAGCAGTATGGGGCACAGGCCATTGGGACATGTGGGTGAAAACAACCTTGCCATCCTTGCTTGTCCATGCTCCAGCACCCACCAGGGGTGGCTGTAGGACTAGCACCCTGCTCTAGATCCATCCCAGGACACCGGAAAAGTGCCCATTTCCTAGCCCAGCCACACATGGCTGCCCAAGGGTGATCACAGATGCCAGTGACTGGGAGCCTTGGGGACTTATCACCCGCATGACCATGCTGGCGACTACCAGGGCAGGGGCTGTGCCCCCCAGACACACCCAGGTGCTTAAAAAAAAAAGTGGTTTATTAGAAATCTAAGAAAGAAAACATTTTTTAAAATACTTTTTTGAGATGAAACATTTGACACAGAAATGAAAAGGGTAAATTGAGGGGATATGGAGGCAGGTGGCTCTCAAGGAAGACTGGAACAGGGGTATGCTGGTCCTAGACAAAGCTGCAAAACCCCCTCTGAGAGCCCTCCAGGACTGGGGCGGTGATCCAGCACTCATCCCAGATGAGGCACATGGGGCAGGGGCTCTGTGGTACCACCGGAAATATTCCCTCCACCTCCAAATCAGGGAATGGCATTTCGCTACTAGTTTTGGGGAAGTTTTGGAGCATCCCCAAGCCCCACCAGTCCAGGCAGCTCCCAGAGCCTGGGGTGGGGGATGGACACAAAAAAAACCCAACAAACCCTCTCCTATTTCTTGCCCATCCCAAAGGCTTCACAGTTGGGGTGCAGAAGGAGGCTGAGGGTCCATGGCTGCCACCCGGATAGGGAGGAGGCTTCATGACTACCTGGCAGAGGGTGGGGGACACCAAATACAGCTCCCCCATTCAAAATTCCTTGCAGAGAAGGAAGAAGAAAACCCCAGGGATGGGCAGAGCCCACAGGAAGGACAGAAGACCGGCAGGAGCAGGGACTGGCACAGAAACCTCAACCCACCAGTGCAGCAAACATGTCCATTCTCTGCCCCTCAGTTCCCCACTGCTGCCATGGACGGTTTTCCCAATGCAGGAGGTCTCTGGGCCCCCTTGGAGGGCAGTGGGCACATGCCAGGGTCCTGGATATATTGTCCCTTGTGGCCTGGCTCTACCAAGCCCCCAGCAAGGAGCGGCGTCCAGTCCCAGACAAGGGGAGAGTGACAAATGGGCTACCCCCCCATCCCAGTCAGTCTTGCAAGAGGTGGACGAAGCTGGCAGGGAAGACTCCGGTGCGGGAGCCGTCGCCCTCGATGAAGCCAACCTGGGGGTGTAGAGAGAGGGTTCGGGGGGGTGGGAGTCTTATCTCATGAGATCAGCCCCAAAGCTCCTCCCTGCCCAATTCCAACAGGGATACAGAGAGGCAAAGCTGTAGTGACACATCAGTGGAGCCCTCCCAGCCCTCCTCCATGCACATATGGGGCAGGAGCCCCCTGTCCATGACTCCCAGAAAAACTCAGCCTCCTTCAGAAGAGAACTGGAGGGGGAAAAGGATCAGGATTGGGATCCCAGCACCTGTCTGTGCCCTGGTGACTCACCCAGCTCTGCTCATCCTCCTCCCGTGTCACCACGATGACCTCCCCCTTGGAGAAGGTCAGCTCTCGCGCCTTGTCCCCCTTGCAGTCAGCCACTGCCTTCACCCGCTTCTGCCTCCCCTTGGCCTAAAATGGGGTGAAAAGGGGGTGACAGACACCCCCAAGGCCACCCCAAGATGCAGCAACAGGGATATGACCCCCTGATCTCTTCATCTGCCACCCCACAATAAGAGGCGTTGGGATGCTTGGGGATGCAGAGAGGAGGATTTGCACCTACCGGAGCAAATCTCCTGGGCATGGGCACAGGGGGCACCTTGCTGAGAGCAGGGTCCTCGGGGCCACCGGGGCTCTGGGGGGACCCGGCTGACCCCACTTTGCCGACCACGCCGCTGATGCGCCGGTACGAGCGGGTGCTCTCTGAGCTGCAGGTGACAGAGGGGGTAATGTCACCCCCCCACTCTGCTGGTGCCTTTCCCCTCCCTGTCCTCCTTCCTGCAAGGTCTCAGTGGGGTCAGGACTCCCCCCATGGGACCTGGATCCCACCCATAGCCCCCTGGATGCTGATGGAAAGGGTCCCCAGCAGCCAAACTCCCTCAAATGAGCCCATCCCACCACGTTTTCCCAAAAGAGAGAAAAAAATATATGTAACTTGCAGAGGATCTTGGTGTCCTCCCAGATAATCCCAAATCACTGTCTCCAAGGACAACCCAGCATCCCTGCAGCTGCCCTTGTCTCCTGCATCCCAGGGTCACCCTCAACTTCTTTGGAGACCCCAGAGGGTGGGGACCCCTTCACTCCACGGGAATTCCCCATGCCCGTGGGGGTGGCAGGGGTTGAAGGCAACCCACCAGCATTATGCAATGACTCCCCAACACCACGTGCAACACCAATCTAGAGCAGGGTCCATACCTGAACTTGACAGGAGGGATGTCAGGGGCCGTGTTGCCTGGCAGGGGCTGCCCAGGTGGGGGACTCAGCTCTGGCCCCCACCAGCTGCTGCTAGTGTCTGTCTCAGAGCGGGTCTCCCAGTACACTGCCCGCTGGCTCTCGGTGGGGCTGCGGGTGCTGGGGCTGCCATCCAGGGCACCTGTGCTGCTGGCACAAGGCAGGCTGCGCAGCGCTGGAGCCTCCACTGGCCCAGAGAAGTGGGGCTCCGATGCCTGTCGGGGCAGCTCAGGGCGCTCTGGGGGAACACATGCGATGGGGACAATAAACTTGGTCTCTGGGTGAAGGCACAGCCCCACCATGGTGACCCCCCACTCCGACTCACCGGTGGGGCTGTGGCCATGTTTGGGGCGGGAGCTGCCCCGCGTAGGGTTTTTGAGAGGAAGCGGCGGGGGGATCTCCTCACTGTGGGCCCGGCGGGGTGCAGGCCGTGAGGGCACCAGGATGCTCTCATAGGTCTTGTTGGTGATGTCCATTCCCATGCAGCTCCAGCGGGTCTGGGGGCAGGCAGGCAGGGGGCTGGCGGCCAATGGTGATGTGCCCTTGAAGGAGCGCTGGAGGGGACTCAACTGGAGGGCACACACACAGCTCCAGGGATGTCCCACTGCCACCAGCCCCCCAAAAGGGTCTGCACTCCCCCAGCCCCCTCACTGGGGATGTGGGGGGCCCTCCACCACCATCCCACAGGTACCTTCTCCTCCAGCTCATCCTCGCTGTCATAAGGGAACTCTGACGGGGGCTCCCAGTCATAGTCCACATGGATTTGCAAGGAGAGCTTCCCTGCCTGCACCTGCTCCAGCTGCCAGAGGGATGGGGCAGGTCAGGGGGATTTCAGGATGAGGCAGGCCACAGGGGTCTCAGCACTGGAGAGAGAGGTCCCAGCAGCCCCCCACCATCACGCCAGCCCTCCTCAGGTGCTTTGGTCCCCTCTCCCCACGCTGAGCTTCTCCCCCATTGCTCCATCCCACCTACCAGCTCTTCACACTCGCTGTGCTTCAGCCTCCTTGCCACATCCAGAGCCGTCTCACCTGCAGCGTTCACTGCCCAAGGGAAAAAAGGGGGACAAATCCAGGTTTATAGTCTTACCACTCCCACCAAAGAACCCCAGAACCCCCATCCCAACCCCATACCTGTGGTGAAGGTGGCTTTGCCCTTCAGGAGCAGCTTGAGGCAGTTGGGCTGGTTGTAGAGCGCACCATAGTGCAAGGCCGTGTTTCCATCCTGCGTCACCCGGTCCAGTGTTCCCCTGTGCAGGGCCAATAGCAGGAAAGTCAAGGTTCAAGAACACACAAACATCCTGCACAGTTCCCCAGTGAGGGAGAGGAGCAGGGAACACTGGGAGCACTTGGGGACGCACCCATTCTGGATGATGAAGTCCACCAAGGGAAGGGATGATCTGTCGGCATGGCGCACGGCCACATGCAGTGCCAACTCGCCTGCATCCTGCCAAGAGATGGGAGAGAGAGATGACCCTGAGAATGCTCATCTTTGTCAGGATGAAGGGAAAAGGAGTACTGGACCCAAGAATGCTCATCTACCCCCCCGAATGGAGGGAAAAGGAGTGCTGGACACATGGATGCTCATCTCCCAAGACAGGGAAGGGAGAGAGAATGGGCCCCAACAATGCTTCATCTGCTACAAGTAGGAGAGAAAAAAACTGGATCTGAGGATGCTTATTTTCCCAACAGCACAGCCCTGCCCAAAGCCCAGGAAAACCCCGAGCACAGGTAGCCAGAGAGGGAAAATCCATTCCCTGTCAGGTACAGGGCTCACCTGGCCCTCAGGGCTAGTCAGGGGCGTAGCCAGGTCATGCCCCTCAGCAAAGGCCTGGAGCAGGCCCAGGAGGTCACAGGCTCGAATGGCTTCCCAAAGGCGGTGGGGGTCGTCCCGGCCACTTTTCTGCACGAAGCGTCGCTCCATGTACTTGGCCACGATGTATTCCTTGCGGGCAGCCCTGCCGGAAGGGGGGCTTGGATAGACATGGAGCTGGGGGGGGGTGGAGCCCTGTGCTCTTGCCTCCTCCTGAAGCCTCAGGGTCAAGCGTAAACATCCAAAGAGGTGCAGATCCCCGCCACAATCCAGCAATGACACCAGGATACCTCATCCCAGGGCAGTCAGAGCTGATGGGTAGGGGCAGCATGGGGCAAGGACAGGGCATACACCATGCACTTCTATTCCTCCTCCCCCTCTTCTTTCCAGCCCATTCAAGCCCCTGACTCACATATCACTGCTGGCCGAGGGCTTGGGACAGTCCTGTGTGGGCAGCGTGGCCTCCATGATCTCGTTGAAGCGGGAGTTCCCGATGCTAATGGCCAGCTATGGAGAGAGGGAGGGACAGAGGGACACGAGCCCTCCTGGCCGTACTCACCCTGGTCCAGCCAGATCCCATCCCAGAAGGAAGGAATCCACTGGATCCACCCAGGACTTTCCCAGAGCAGCAGCCCTGCCAGTATGATGCTCTCTTATGGCAAGGGAAATCTGTTTTAGGAGGGAGAAAATCTTGGGGAGCTGCAAGCATTCCCCCCACTTAGCAAATGGCTTTGCAGAGACCTCTTGCCCAGACCCCTGCCCTGGGGAAACTGAGGCAAGTTTGCAAGCCCTGGAGAAAACTGGGGACAGATGGGATGGAGGAGAAGGAAGGAACCCTGCATCCCAGGAGGTTTGGGAGCCACAGAGGGTGATTCCCACTGGCCATGAGACCTCCAGGCTCAGGGAGCAGCTTACCAGCAGCTCAGAGGTGCTGAGAACATCCAGAGTGAGGGACTGGATGCGGGAATAATGCACACCCAGCTCCCGATGGATACCGGAGCACTCAATGCACGTCAGGATGCCCAGGTTGGTGGAGAGCCATGTGGGCTCTGCAGTGGGAGCAGTGTGAGGCTCAGCACCACACCCAGCCCCCTAAAGTACTGTGGCTCCCATGACAGCTGACCCACACCCAGGGCGGGGGGACACCCTAGGCCCTGACATACCTGGGGCACCACAGTCACAACACTGCTTGTTTCCTGGCATGTTCTTCACTTCGCTGATGACCAGCCTGGTAAGCTCCTGCACACTGCTGTCCATGCCCGTGCCTGCTGCTGCCCCGCCACCGCTCCCGTCACCCTTGAAGGCATTGCTCAGGGCTTCGTCCTTGCTGTTCTGCAGCACTGAGACCCACCTGGGCAGGAGGGAGGAGGAAGAGAAGGATGGCAAAGGCAGAGCAGGCTCTGGCATTTCAAGGAGGAGGGATGGGCTGTGGCACTTACACAACACACTCCTGCTCATCCTCTGCTTGGAAGTGATACGTCCTGCTGTCTGCAGGGATGGGGAGACAGGTGAGAAGGTGAAAGGGGAGAAGCTGTGTCTGCCACATCCCTTGAAGTGTTCCAGGCCAGCTTGGATGGGGCTTGGAGCAACCTGGTCTAGTGGAAGGGGTTCCTACCCATGGTGGGGGAGTGGAACAAGGCAGTCTTTAAGGTTGCTTCCAACCTGAACCATTCTTGGATTCTATGATTTAGGGATGCCCAGGACAGCAGGAGTCAGCTGAAATGTCTTCAAAGGAGCTGCTTAACTACAAATTAAATCATTGCACATCACCCTCCCATCACCTGAGCCCTGTCACAACCTATTTTTGTCTCAGCTTTCTGGATCTCCTTGGAGAGATCAATCCTTGCTCTGTAAAGACGGCCAGGGAGACGCCAGAGTGAGATTAAAAGCATTTAAAGAGGGTGCCAAGGTGTTTCAGAGGAAAACCCACTCCATAAAGGGAAAGATCCCACCAGAGGCCCTGCCTCCAGGTCAAACACCTCACCCCAGCCACAGCACCCCATCCCAGGCACTCACGTGTCACCAGGTCAAAGCATTTCTTCTCCTCGGCATGGGGCCGCACCTGGCAGGTGAGGAGGTTCAGCTTCACGGGGGGACGGTTTATCTGCAGGGTGAGAGGACCAAGGTAGGTTAAAAGACCGGGAAGGGATGGGATAGGCATCACCATCTCCAATGGCAACTGTGGTGGTACAACCACCATCACAGATGGTTTCTCTTGGGATAACCATGCAAATCAGACCCCGTCTGACCCATTTTAGAAGAACAGAGACCCTCTGCAGGTGAACATGGCTCCAAGATGTCCCTCTGTCCCTGCTGTGGTTTTCAGCCTCCAACGCCAGGGGGCAGCCCCTAGCTCCCAAACCCCCCACCATCCCCTTCGGGCTTCTCTGGACTCTCATCATCCACCTCGCTGCCCCAGCCAAGCCCACCCTACCCTCCCATAGGTCCCCCTATCAGACATAGGGGAGCTCCTTTGGACTCCTGTCAGACACAGGGGACCTTCTTTAGACAGTCCAGTCCCATCCTGTATTGAATTTTAAGCCAGGCAGATTTGTGACCAATTTGGGTAAAACTAAACCTGAAATCCAATGGACACCAAGTGCCAAAGGGTGCACAAAGGGTCAGGGCTGCAGCCCCCACACTCCCCACCGTGCTGTGGGAGATGGTCAGGCAGCCATACTTCACACCGCACTTCCTCTTCTGCCACACTTTGCGGATCCTGAGGAGGAGGAAGAGGAGGAGTGAGGATTGCACAGCTTCAATCATCCACATCCCAAACCAGCCACAGCAGCCCTCAGCAGAGTCCTGATACTGTTCTGGACATGGGGTTGTGCTTTCCCTAACTTACAGAGCACAAAATGTCCTGTGAGCTGGATCCCAGCTCTGGGGCCTCCCATGAGCATTGACAACATCGGGATGAAGCCAGGAGCTCTCTGGGTTAACACTGATCCTCACCCATCGCTCTTCTTATACAGGAATCCCGACTTCTCCGTCCCATACTGCTTGTTCCCTTGGTGCTGGTGGATGCTGTAGCCACTGCCAGAGTTCTTCCTGCTCAAGTTTTCCTGAAAAAAGGCAATTAAAAAGCAAAGTGAGAGGCACAGAGGCAGTTGCTGTCCCAAGTGACCTTGTCCTTTATATGGGTGCAGCGTCCAGCAGGATGCCAGACACCCCCATGCCCTCCCAGCGTCCAAACATCTCCAGGTCGATGGACAGGTTAACCCAGCACCCCCTCTCCCTTCTGTTCCCCATCCCCACACTAACCCTAGGGTACCAAGCACCCTCCTGATGCTCCTTCTCAGCTCTCCCCTGCTTATCCTGGGGGTCTCACCTCCTTGTTCTCCAGCTGCAGGATGCTGCGGAGGGAATCGCGGGTCTGTGTGAGCTGCTTCACCTCCTCCTCCTGTGCTTGGTGGAGCTGGAAAGGGAGCAGCTGCCCTCACTGCTGCACTGAGTGCAGGTGTTCTCAGAGCTGGCATGGGGATGGGGGGATGGCATCCTGGGAAACATGCCCAAGGGGCACTGGATGGCAGCGTGAAGACCTTACCGCATGGAGGGACACAGCAAGCTTCTCAATGAAGGGGTAGAGGTTCTGGGCAGCCTTCCAGCCATCTTGGAAGAAACTGGGTGTTTGTTGAGGGTGATTAAGATGCAGATGGGGACGGTGGAGATAAAAAGAGGGTTTTTAGAGAAAATGCAGCAGGAAATGACGGCAATCCCTTCCCTGGAAAGCTGCGCTTTCTTTGTGGCTCCCTGGCTATGGGGATCTGGAGAGCCCAGTAAAGGCCAAGCCCAGTCCGTGGGGTCTGGATACCCCAAATATTTGTGGTGTTTGGGATGCTGGATTGGCCTCTTGTTCAATCCCAGCTCAGCTCACTGGGGAGCAGCATGGCCAAAAGCTGCATTCTGGGAGGTCCCTGGGTCACAGTCCCAGTCAAAGGACATGCTTTTAAACCAGAGCGATTGTCTCAACCTGCCTCAGGTTCCCCACTTGAGAGCTGGAGGAGATGATGATTTCCACACACTGCTATTCTAGCCTCACGCAGCAACGGGAAAGGCAAGGGGATGTTGATCCTTGCTCCAAACACCCTCATTACGAGCTCCATGGCTAATGCCAGAGCTGCTCAGCTGAGCTCATCCCTGGAAATCTATCCAGACACCGAATCATCAGATATATCTCAAGTCAATGCCCCTCCCCCAGCCCCACGGACACATTTACAGCTCCCCAAGCCAGTAAAGCACATTTCAACTCCCCAGAGACAACTGGAGAGCGATGGCTCTGCCTGGTATTTCCACCAATATCTTTATGGATCTGGGATGAGAGTAGAAGCCCTCAGACTCTCACGGGACCTCCCAAGGGTGACAACCAGCCCCAGGAATGAACCATCTTGACCCAGGTGGTACCTACTTGTGCTGAGCGTGGAAAAATTTGATGAGGCTCTGCAGGAAATCTGGTCCCTGCTTCATCTGAGACTCACTGGCTTTTAGCAGGTACTGGAGAAGGAGAAGACACCTGGTTAGGTGATGGAGACAAGGACTAGCTGAAAATATCCCAGAGGAAAGAGCAAGAGCCTGCTCAGCCCTCGCTTCCCTTCCCAGCACGGGGAGGAAGGTTGAAACACTGGCTGTGTTTCAAAAAGTCGAGTCATAACATTGGATTTGAAGGCAGCTCGCTGGGGACCACCCTAAAAAAACCTGGCTCTGGAAGTCCTCCAAGACCTGGAAAGTTCAAGGACTGAGGGAGGCCTCCAGGGTTTCTATCGAAGCATGCTTCTCCCACTGCTCATTACTTCTGGAGTTAATAAATAACCAAAACTCAAGACAGCGCATGAAGGGAAAAAAAAACACAACAAAAAAGGCCAAATGTTTTTTAAGATGTGGCCCTTTTGTTCCCAAAAAATCAGAGTCCAAGAAGTGAGCACCTGCAGCACACCAGCCCTGGAGGTCTGTTGAGGTGCCCCGTGGGATGGGGAATTTCAGCTTTATGCATCAAATCCATCCATCAGCTGCAGGCAGGGAAGGAAAGACAGAGTCTCACTCACCCTAAGCAAAATAAGGAGGGGAAGAGATTTTGCCCCTGCTAGCTCTTCTCCAGCTGCTGGAGTGGTTTCCAGTGGGGGGCAAGGGGAGGGGGAGGCAGCCCTGAGCACCGGGGGCTTTCTAGGGTGGGACAGTGCTCCTGGAATGGAGTCTCCCCATGCCCATGGCACTCTGGATACCCTGAGGTGTCACTGGGCTGGGGAGGATTGTTGAACTGCTCCATGCAAGCTGGACATGCCAAGTCAATGCCAGGGAGCACAACTGTACCCCTGAACCACATCCCACCTAGAAAAGGCCATATGCACGTGGCTCCCATGGGATGTCGCTGCCCTGCCACCCACATCCCACAGTGACAGTGGCAGCAGAGCATCCCAGCCAGCACTGGCTGGGACTCATGAACAAAGGGATGCTCCCAGCACCCCTTGGCCCACGTCCAACTGCTCCCACAGCCTTGGGGCTGTGAGATGGCCCGTGACAGGGAGACACAACCACCCCATAGGGTGAAACAGGACCCTGTTCCCAGCCCAGGAAGTAGCAAAACCCACTCTCCATATACACCCATGTGCATCATATGGCCCCCAGTTCCCAAGAAGAGCTGCCCTCCCATTTCCAGGGCCAACAGCAGCTCTCATGCATGCAGAAACATGGGTGCACATGCCCAGTTCCAGCTCCCACCTCTCCATGTGCTGTTATTTATCCCACAGTGGAGCTATTCAAGGGAGTGACTCATCTGGCTGGGTCCCAGCTACAAGGCAGGCACAGCCTTGTCGCCACAACCCCTGTTCTTCACTGGGCAGGCATGGAGTGGCACTGGGATCTGGCCCTCGGGAACATGGGCGACTTCTGGGACAACCCCCAGGGGACTTGTTCCCTGCTCTGTCACCCTCGAGGTTTATGGGGCGACTGAGTGTCTAGAGCCAAGACACCTGAGTTCCTCCTCACTGTGGGGCTCTGAAATTGAGTCTCCATCCTTCACTTATTCCCAGCTCACCTCCTGAACATGGACTGCAAGGACCTGGGACTGCCAAGGACCTGGGGTGACTTGTGACCCCCTCACCAAAACCAGAAGCAGTTTTGAGGATAGGGGAAAACCACAAAGACAACCTTGGGGATGTTAGCCAAAAAGCTCACTTTTTACGCAAATGCCACCCAAGGAAGGGGAAGGAGCCGGGCTGGGGGACATGGAAGGAACTCCCAGGCCACCCTTGTGTGGCACCACAGGTGCCATTTGGAGCTGCATCCCACAGGGACCTCCATAAGGGGATGGGATGGGGATCCCTGAGCTGGGACCATGCAGGGACATGATGGGATGGGGACAGACAAGAGTGTCCCAAGGCACCCAGGGTGGGCTGCTTTGGTGGTAGAGTCCCCTGGGACTCATCCCCTGCAGGGGAACAGTCCCCGATCCCCCTGGCATAGCCCCCACCTCGCACATGTGAAGCTGGAAGAGCCGCCGTTCCTTCTGCATGTCCTCAGCTGCCTCTGCTGCTGCCGGTTCAGCCTGGATGACCCCAGCCAAGCGGGCTCGCTCCTTCTCCTTCTCCATCTTCCCCCTGCATAATGGGATGGCAGTGGGCTGGGGACATCCCTGCTCTGAGGGGTGTCCCATGGGGGAGGCTTCAGTGGGGATGGGATCTGGAGAAACATCTCCAGGCCCTCTCCAGCCCTCTCCTTTTCCCCTTTGGGAAAAGCTGGACCAGAGCTCTCCCCATGACATGCTGGCACCATTGGTGCCGGGCTCCAGCCCGGGGACAAAACACCTTTGTGCAGAGTGGGATTAGGTAGATTTTGCCGGAGGTAGTGGGTTCCTTACACTTTGGTCTCATAATCCTTCCAGGCCTTTTCAATCTGCTTCTTGGAGTCCTGTGGCAAATGAGAGAGGGGGAGGCAGCTGTCAGGGAAAGCAAAAGAGCCAGTGGCACTGAAGGGGCCAAGAGCTTTGCTCTGCATTGCTGCACCCCTTGGAGGTGAGGGGCTTCCCTACCAGATCTTCACCCCTCGCTTCTGTCACTCCCAACCCTCACTGCTCCCTTCCAGCCCCTGGTACTGGCTCCTTCCTTCTCCTGGCCACACGCACAAGTTGAGTCCATACCAGGGGTCTCACTGCAGAATGTCGCCAAATGGGTGACCCAGGGGACAGGACTCACCAGGCGTCCATCCTTCAGCTGCCCCTTCAATAGGCTGTCCAGAGGGAAGGAGACGATGTTATTCAGGTTCTGCACCTGTAGAAGGCAGAGATAAGGTCACCTATAGAGAGATAGAGAAGATAGAGATAGGTAGAGAAGTCAGGGAGCTGGAGCCCCAGGTCCTTCTCTGTGCCAGGGACCTCCCCCCAGCTTCACTGCTGCCCCAGGAAGGGTTAAAGAGGCCGCAAGTGGGGCTGAATCCAGGATACCGGCAGAGAGCAGGCTGGGGCTTGTTGGAGCTGGCTGCAAGATGTCTGGCGAATGTGGCGCTTCCCACAAACCACATCAGCATCACAGCTGCCAAAAACAAAGCTGCCTCCCCACATCGACACCTCATCCCTGTCCCCACCCCTGTCCCCAGCACTCAGCGACACCACCAGCTCCTCCATGGTCCTGTGATACAAAGAGCTCGCCCATATCAAAGGGGCTTCTCAAAATGTCTCCCTTTGCTGGGATTTGGGGACAGCAATGCAGCCACCACCATCCCCACTGGTGCTCTGCAGGGGTCTGTGGTGGGGACATGGGAGTCCACTGCTGTCCTGACATCCCTCCATGCACCCCATGGAGCAGCACCCCATTTTAGAGCTGTGAGAGCAGCTCCAGCACCCACACGGGACCTCCCCACTGCACCCAGATTTCTTTTAAAGGGTTTTGGTCTGCTGCAGCACCTGGGGAGAAACGTAGCCCCAGGGCACAGGACCACTCCCAAACCAGGGGTAACAGGGAAGCTCCAGAGAGACTCTAGAAGGAAAACACAGCTTTTTGGATCTGGTTGAAAGTCTTGGCACAGAACCTCAGTCAGCAGTATGTGGGGCAGGAGGTGGGGGCCGTCAGAACTGGTCCAGCTCCTCCACCAGGACAGTTCTGCAGAGCCCTACTGGAGCACAGGGTCCAGTGGGCTGTGACAGCCAGGATGGGGAAGGGGAGGAGCAGGGAGGCCCAGATTGGGGTAACTGGAGGAGGAATATGCCAAAAATCTGAAATTCTTGCTCGGCGAAGTGCAGCAGAAATCAATTTTCTTCTTAAGCAGAGCCAGGGGCCAAAAACACCCCTTGGAGAGGGGAATTTGAAAGTGAATGGAGAGGGGGCCACATGGGACCCCCCAGGGATTCGCTGCTGGGCATGCATGGACCCAGCTCCATTCAGGAGCTGAGTTTCCCATCGGAGCCATTCCTGGCTCGGCTCACAGCCGCCTCTGCCTGTTCCCCACGGCCCCACTGTGCAGCCCAGCGTGGCTTTGATTTACTCTTGGCAAGTGAGATCAGAGATGCAATTGATGTGAGAAAAAAAACAGAAAGCAAGAAAAAAGAGAAAAAATGAAAATAGCAGCTCCAGCTTCCCATCAGATCCCCGTGTCAGTGGCCCCAGGGAGCTGGGAGTGAGCTATAAATCCAGTAACAGGGGTATCAGATGATCTGGGAGCACTGGGAATGTGTCCCTGAGCCCAGGGTGGGAGGTGGGGATTACTGCATGTGGTGGAGGGCAGCTAAACTGGAAGGTGGGGAGTTGCACTGGTTGGTAGGGGCGTTCTAAATCCAGGTGGATTTGTGACAGCTCACCAGGTTCTTGAAGAGTGCAGTGACCTCGCGGGTGAAGACGGCCAGGTTTAGAAAGCCAGTGGAGAGCTCGTGGTTGTTCTGGGAAAGGTGGTTGTTGCCAAAGTTCTCCAGGGCCTCGCTGTACTGCTCCTCGTTCTCCACGTGGGCTGTACGGGGAGACACCGGAGAAGGACATGGGGTAACCCTGCCGCACCTGACACATCATGGTCACACCATCTCTCCACCCCTTTATAACAGAGCTGGGCTGATCCTGATGCAGGACAGCAACGGTGTCCCGAAACAACCTCCCTAAGGTTCTCAATTTCACTTTTTATATGTATTTCAGACAGTTTTTGGCATGTAAGCATGTTGCCAGGTCACATCACGAGGTCCCACAAGCAGATGGCACCCACCTCCCCATCTCCCTGCAGCAAAGCTGGGCTGATCCTGCTGCAAGGCAGCACTGGAACGTCCAAAACAACCTTTTCAAGGTTCTCAGTTTCCCTTTATATATTAAGACAATTTTGAGCACCTTAGCACATTGTCAGGCTGGCTGGGTGGTAGCACCCACGTACCAAACACTCCCAAGGCTCACCAGCACCCAGCCACCCTGCTGCCCAGTGTGACCATTGTTGGTGGAGGACAGGACTATCACACTGCGTGCCCCACGGTCTGGGAACGCCCATCATCTCCCAAAGCCCAACTCACTGAGCCCAGAGACGTGAATGGCTTTCACATATTTCCTGATCCTCTGGAGCACAGCTTGGTCCCCATCCAGGCTCTGCAAAAGCAAAGAGTGAAAACAAATGGAGCTCATTAGCCAAGCACGGCTGCCACTCCCCCAGCCCAGCTGACCCTTGGAAAGGCTGCAGCTCTGCTGTGCAGATGTGTGGGGCAGAATCCAAGCTCCCAGGGCTGGGAAAGGAGCTGGAGGTATCCTGGCAATGCTGGAGCTACAGCGTCCAGCCAATCCCCTGCCAAGGCTGCAGTCCCCATGGCTTTGCTGCCAGGCAAGGCTTTGGCTGGCCCCAGAGAAGAGGGTTTGATTTGAGCAAGACAGTAGCAGGAGGTGAGAAGCTCTTTGGATCCCAGCAGCTTCTAACAACCATGGAAAATGCCTCGCTGGCTCTTGCAGGGACTATTTCAACCAAGGTTGAAAGCATCATGTAGCATGTCAGCCCATCCCCATGGCTCAGAACCAGGTGAGATGTGTGAGGGTACCCAGCTCTCCACAGAGCCAAAGACAGGACCCATCTCCTGCTGATGGGTACCTAAATCCCGTAAGTCCTTGTGCCAGTTGTGTGCTGAATCTCACAACCAGGAATGTGGCTTTCCAAACCCCCCCAAGCTCATGCAGGGTTTTGCCGATGGCCCCCAACACCACGAGCTTCCCCGCAGCCCCATCGGCCAAATCCTGCTCTGGTTTACAGCTCTCCCCATGCCCCCATCCCTTGCTACCTGTACAGTCCTGATTTGCCCACTGAGCACCATGACAAATTCAAACCCATCTGAGCACCGTGACAAATGCAGCCCCACTCCACCCAAGGGCAAGAGGCTGTGCTGCTGCTGGCCTGAGCATCCGAGCACATGCTGGCCCCAGCATCAGGAAAGGGTTAAGGGAGGCTTGGCTGCAGGTACCAAAGCCATGATAACAGGCTGGAAATATTTAGAGGGCGTGAACAGCAGAAAGGGCAGGGATGAAACCACGGAGGAATTACAATAAAGAGGCTCTCTCTCTGCTCAAGCTCTGTAGAAGGTTTTCGGGCTGATGTCAAGGCTGATTTCCTGACAGCAGGGTCAGGCTGGCTGCAGCACTGCTCTTCTCGTTGGATGGGATGCTGCCAGGATTAACTGGCTGGGAGGGGACTGCAGCTAAGGTGGGAGCCAAACCCCCTGCTCAGGGCAGTCTTGAATGCATCTACAATGGGGAGAATGTAGGAGTGCACCAAAGCCCCTTATGGGCCTTCTCTGTGTCAAATCTAGGTGCACCAAGATCTCCAGAGCAGAGGTATTCCCTGCCTCTGGGGGAAGCCAGGGTTGGATGCCTGGATGCTCCAGGCTTGCAAACCTGGCAGTCTTAGGAAGAGGAAACTGAGGCAGCATGAAATGCTTTGGAAGCATCATCGGGCAAGTGCAGGAAGAAGCTGCTTCAAGTGTCCAGGATGGAGTAGCTCATCCTGGTGCCAGCTCACGGCTGCAGGATGCAGAATGCAGGGCTGGTGCAGAGCAGGGATGATCCAGAGATGGACACAAGGGCTTTCAGGAAGGGGTCCATGAGTCGACCAGTGGGCACAGGGCAGGCAGAACCAAGCATTTGGGTGGTAAAAGCAGAGGGAATCACTGTACAGTGTTGTCCCAGCTGCGGGCAGCTCTGGCATCCCCAATGTACTGGGCTGGCTGCCAGACACACAGGCCTCAGCTGCATGGGAGCAGAGGGGCAGAGATGTCTGGAGCCCCCCATGGCACTCATCATCCCCCAGCTGAAGGGCTTCCAGTGAGGGGGCAGCTGAGGACATTGGCACAGCAGGGACGGGAGCAGGAGGGATTCTCCATGGGATGGAGGAAGGGATGAATCCACCCCTGCATCATGGCTGACCAGGCTCACAGCCGGGGGACCCCAGGCAGGATCCTCAATGGAGGCCATTCTTCTACCTCCCCCACCACTGCCGGCTCGTGCTACCCGGAGAAGGAGCTGCCACGGGTGCCAGAGCTGGGGTGCCAAGCTGCCAGGCTAGGAGCAGGATGTGACACTGCCCTGGGTGACAGACAGGGTGAGCTGGGAGCTCATGTGCCAGCAGCCTCTGCCGTGTCACCCTGCCCCAGCCTAGAGGTGCCCAGTCCTCTCTGACACGCATACAACACCCAGCCCCAACCACCAATGGCTGGATTCGACCTTCCAGCCCACTCCAGAGACCTCAGGTTGTGTCTGTGCAGCAGCCCCAAGGACCCTGAAGTCCCAGAAACCCCTGGGAGAGCCCTCTTTAATTTCAGGAGGGAAACTGAGGCAGAGAGCAGTTCCAGCCAACACCAGGATGTCTCCTCAATGTTGAGCACAAATCTCCAATCCTCTCCCTGCTCACTCCTGCCCCTGATTTGGAACCCGCTCCCACTTGGGCGCATGTGGCCATGCTCCATCCCAGGGTCCTGGTGGGATACAGTCATCCCTTCCCACCTGGCAGTCGCTGGAGTAACACCAGGATCCCTCACTGCCTCCTGCTCACCAAGCCACCAGCCAGGATGTGCGGAGGTGACAGGCAAGACCACGGCTCGGTTTGGTCACAGAGTGTCTCTCCCAACCCTCAGTGTTCCCCAAATCCGCCACTGATTATCCCCCTTGCCTGATGCTATTGCCCCATCGGGGTCTCCAAGGACAGCGTGGAGCTGGTTTGGTTGGATTTCCCTCCTCCCCTCGTGCTGAGACATGGGGATACCAAAGGTCTGGCACTGGTTTGGCCCATTCCCCAGAGCCTTCAGTGGGATGTGGGGCTCAGCCCTGTGTCCTCTGTGGCACATACAACAGCAGTCATGATTCCCAGCTCTCTCTCGTGCTTGCTGGAGCTTTACTAAGCCAATCCCAGAGACCCCCTGTCATTCTTGAGGAACGTGTCCCCCCGCATCCACATCCCTTAACCATGGCCTCTCCAAGCAGCCAAACAAAAGCCCTGCTGCTCCCTCCTGGCTGGAGCTGCCTCACCCTTCCCAACTGGGAGGAAGAGCCACGGCTGTGACCAGCATGTGCTGGCAGGGACCAGGATGCTCCATGGTGTGTCCCCAGATTTCCAGGCCCAGGACACCCATCCCAGGGCCCCCAGGTATCCTGGCAGCCTGGGCACCTGGGGCCCCCCACTCCCTGACAGCCTTGGCTCTCCTTCAAAGCCATTCCTTAGCTAAGAGGAGTTGGCAAAAGCCACAGGACCAGCTGTAAACTGCCTTTATTCCAGGTGGGAGAAGGGGGACAAAGGCACCCCACCACTTCCGCACTTCCCACAAAAGCTGACAAGGATTTTGGGGGAAGGCTAAAAATACTCCCCTGGCTTTAATCAAGGAGGAGCCCCTCCAGGGACACCACATCCCATCAGGGCTGGCTTCAGCACAGGAACTCGGTAGTGGAGGCAAATGTGGGGTTCATTCTCTGAGGGTATGTCCTGGGCCCTGGGACAAGGGCAGCAGGCTGGTCTCATGGGGAAAGAAGGATGCCCTGGCCCCGCCCGGGAGGGGCAGGGGGGGATGCCCTGGCCCCAGAAATAGCAAAATAGGCCGCCCTGGCTTTGGGGTGATGTGGGGTATGTCCTGGCTCCGGGGGACACCTGGAACTTTAAAGACGCCTTTGCCCATTTCTACAGGCTTTGCCCCCCATAAAAGCACGCTGGGGTTGCTCGGAAGATGCAAACGGGTCCCCCACCCGAGGGTCCCAAACCACCCGCTTAGGATGACCAGCGTGGTCTCGGGGTGAAAGAGTGGGCCCTAAAAAACAAAAGCCCGAGGGAGGCGCAATCATCAAGGGACTAGTACCTATTGGTGCGGAGGTGTTCCCAGGCGGAATGCGGGGGATGTTCCCAGCTGGGGTGCGCAGCCTGACCCCCCGACCAACCCCCCGGCCCCGCTCACCTCCTCCAGAGCTCCCACGGCCCCCCGGCACTTCTGCATCTTGGAGGCGAAGGCGGCGGCCGAGGAACTGAGATCCTCGCCGGTCACGGCCAAGAACTCGGCCACGCTGAGCTGCTCGGGCATGGTGCGGGAGCCACCGGGCGGCGGCAGAGGAAGCGCGGGGGGAGAGGAGGGAGGGCTCCCCTGCGGAGCGCCCCAGGGTGCCGGCTCAGCCCCGCTCAGCGCCCCGCACCGGGAGCCCCGCGCCGCGCCGGGCGCCGCTCCGACATTCCCTCCGTCCGCTCCCGCCCCTCCGCCGTCACGCGGCGGCCCCGCCCGTCCGCACGTTAAAGGCGAAGAGCCGCAGTGCTCCCCAAGAACTATCCCCACGAGCCCTATCCCGAGTCGTAGGGGGTGCAGGGTTCCCTCCTGCTGTGGTGGGACGAAGGGAAAACCCCGGGGTCTGGCTGGATCCGCACGCCCAGCCTTGCCTCGGCACCCGGCACCCACCTTTCCCAGGCACTCAGCACCTCCCTAACCCCAACACCCACATTCCCCAGGCACCAGCACCCCCCCTAACGCCAACACCCACCTTTCCCAGGCACCCAGCACGCACTTAACCCCAGCACACAGGGACTCCAGGACCCACCTCACCCCAGCACTCCAGCACCCACCTCTCCCAGGGACCCCAGCAATCACCTCTCCACAACTTGGTAGATGGACACGCACACAATGATGTTTTAGGATTATGCCCAGTCCCCCCAAAACACCAGTTTAACTGGAGGTCACCCGCACCCTGCCCTTCCTAGGACCCCGACGGGACAATCTTTGGACAGAGGGCAATTACCAGAGCCCTTGGCTTTTTGTCCCGCTGGAGACAACCTCTTTATCCCCTCTGCTGTCCCCTCATTCGTCCCACATCTTAGTGGAATTTGGTGTCCCATTCCCGCCTATTTTCTCTTCCTGGAGGATGGGGGAGCCTGGACACCCCAGGAGCAGGCAATGAGGTTGAACAGACACTGAGCGATGGCATCCCACTGCGGGGCTGGGGATAGTGACAAACTGGAATAGAAGGGGGCAAAATCCCTTACTAGGGCCGGTTTGCCTTGAGAGAGGCCAACACGGGTGGAAGGAGGCTTTGCAGACCCCCCCGCCCATGCCCTCTGCACCCCTCACCCACGGTGGATCAGAAGGTGACAGACCCTCAACCCTTTTACTAAGCGTGGAGTGGGGCTCGGCAAACTCAGGTCTGTGCCTAACCAGGGCCAGCCCAAGCCCTCCTCTAATCCGCTGTTACTGGGCTGCTGAGTGGGACTGGGGTACAGGAAGAGCCATCACAAGCCTTGGGTGAACGGCTGCGGTTGAAAGATTCCGCCCCTCAGGCACCGGCAAGCAGGGGAGACCAGTTTGAGGCGCTCTCCCCCAGTTTGGGGGGGACCCAACATCTGCCGAGCTCCCAGGACATCTCCCTCCGCAGGGCTCTGGCAGACACAGGGTTAAAAGACTGCAGCCCAGGCAGGACTGAAGCAGGAGGGATTTGGGATAAGAGCCCCTCAGCAGGCAGGCACCCCCGATCCTCCCGCTTTGCCACGGTGCCCCAAGAGGTCCCTCTGGTCCCTTGGCTGGTGTGGCCCTGCCACCTCCTGGTCGGCCTGGGGACTGCGCGGGGTGGGAGCGGGGGTGCAAACGGCCCGGCGACACCCCTCCAGTCACTGCGGGACACTCAGCCCCATAGGGGATGGGGACTCTGTGCCCCTCGCTCGTCTCACCTCGCCCGGGGCTCTCCTCCTCCAGACGAACTATGCAACGCCAACATGTGCCACGATCCCAGGTACCACAAAACGTCGTCAGGTACTACCGTGTTTCACTTGGTACCAACGAACATCAGGTACCACCAGCCATCACTGGGTACCTCTGGACATCACTGGGTACCACTGCCCACCACCACATACCCCACGATATCACCTGGTACCATTGACCAGCACTTTGCCACCAGCACTGGTGGCATCCTCAGGTCACAGTATGACAGGTACCACATGGGGAAGAACATTACATGGACACAGCTCCCCCAGGATCTTGCTCTGCAGACCCCAAATCAGGGTGCATCAGCCCATCCAGCCCCAAGATCCATAGGGAGCTGGCCACCAGCCCTGGGGCTTTTCCCAGACTCCTGGTTTAAGGGAGGCAAAAGTCTTAGCTCAGGCAAAGGCTCATCCCAGTCAGATTTTGGCTGGAAATCACCAATCTGAGCAGGTCTGACCCATCTTCCTCACTCCAGCCAAAGCTTCATCTCAAACCCCTTCTCCGCAAGTGCCTATGAAGCAGGCTGGCCAGTTAAAGAGCTCCAAAACAGGCTATTTTACCCTGAAAATACGAGCAAAACCAGCCCAGCTCGTGCCCTCCTCCCAAACCATTCCAACATTTTGCTGCTTAGAGGAAAACAGCCCTTTATAACTCCAAAATTTTATTTTATTTCAACCCCTTCCGGGCAGAAAACATCAAGTGCCACAAGTTTTTCCAGGCCAAAACACACTCTCACCCACACCAGCTCTGAGCCAACCTGCAGAAGCACCAACAATCCAAGGAAGGACAACTTAAATACACCCACTGACAAATCCAACCCCTCCCAGCCCTGCCAGCCCCACACCAAAGGGGGGAGCCCCAGATAAATACAGTGCAATAATTAGATATTTCACAAAGAATGGCACAATTAAAAGCCCTATCCAGCCCCCAGAGCTTGTCCCAAGCTATTTCCCAAGCCCCTCTCTGCAGGTCATCACCTCCTCCATGCAATGCCTCTTCCCAGTACATTCCAGTTTTGATACTGCCAGCACCAGTAGCTCCGAGAGGCTGGAGGGAACTGGTGTAGACTAGGCAGAGGGACTGCAGCCCCTCAGGGAATATGGCTCCGTGTCCTGGACAGAGATTTGCCAGAGACACGTGACCTTCATCCTTCCCTCACCCAAACGTGACTTCAGCTTTGCTGCCTGAATATTTTTATAAGGATATTCCAGCTGTGGTGAGGAAAATGCCACTGGAAATGGATGTGAAGAACCAGTTTAACTGGGGAGCAACTGGAGTGACCCCAAAACATGACACAGCCCATTCTGGACAGAGGTTTCTCTGCCACCCAGGGGTGCCTCTAACCCATCTGGGGCACCCAAAGGCATCCCCAGTACACCAGCATCCCCAGGGTGGTGGGGGGTTATGGTGGGAACCATCAGTGCCATCACCCCATGGTTTTACGGGGGGATGCTGGGATGTGTCCTGGATAGATCCCAGGGCACTCCCAGAGCTGTGAGATGACAACCCACCCAGGAGAGTGCAGGGAAGCCATACTGGGTGAGCAACACAAGTCCTCTCCTCCCTCCCATCCTCAGAAAACCCAGTGCTCCCCAACACACCCCACTCTCTCCAGTCACCCCACATAGACCCCATGTGCTCAGGACCCAAGTGGCCAGAAGGGACAAAGGCAGTGGGGACTGGAGGGACACTCAATTCTTCAACAGGTCCCCCAGGTCGTATGTCTCAAAGAGGTCTGTGATACCCTCACCCTCGAGCCCCCAGAGATAGTCGTCCTGTTCCAGGGGGGATGAGAAGGTGACAAAGGATCCCAAGTCCAGGTGGGAGGGGGTGCAGGGCAGCTGGTCCTCTGTCTGCTGCAGAAGGTGGGTGGGGGAGCCCAGGAGCCCAGGCTCCCCCTCCAGCAGTGAGCTGTGTCCCCCCACGATGGGGAGAGGCAGAGATGGGGGTGAGAGAGGAGTTCCTGTGCCCCCCCAGATCTGGGAAGTGGTGTGGGGTGGCTGTGTGGCTGATGGGGAGCTGTTTGGCAGGGAAAGGGGTACAGAGTGGTCCTGTGGGGAAGTGGTAGCAGAGGGGACGGGGTGGTCCTTGGTGTGGTTTTCCTCTGTGATCTCCTCTGGGCAGAGGTACACCTCGATGGGGCCATTGGTGCTCTTTAGGTGGAGCTGGAAGTTCTCCTGGGAGGGCAGAGTAAGGCTCAGGGGGGCACCCAGAAGGTCACCCATATCCCACTCCACTGCCCCCAACCCATGAGTGATCCAGCTGGGGCATTGCAACCCTTGAAGGACCAGCTCAGGGTCAAACAGCCCCGTGGAGACACCCCAAAACCACGCAGGGTCACGCTGGGTTGTGTCCTTGGGATGCCCCAGAGGGACCCACTGAGTGTGGCATGGATCCAGCAGCACCCACACGCACCTGGCTGAAGTCTGGCACCTCCAGCTGCGTCTCTGGGGGAGCCTTCACGGCGATCACCGTCTGCTCCTGGAAGCTGCTGATGGCACGGAGGTCCTGGTAGGTGACATATGCCAGCGTAGACAGGGACGAGGTATAGGAAAAAGAGGGGCTGCAAGCCGAACATCAACCCCCACATCCCTCCAAACACCCCTCACGCCCGGCGGAATCCAGCTGGAGGAGAAGGGGCTCAGACAGGTCCCCAGGATCTTGCCCTCCCTCTCATCTCCCCCAGCAAGGATATCTCTGGTTGGTCTCGTTGTCAGCCAGCTGCCGGATCTGCCGGGCACACTCCTGCATAAGCTGGTCCAGCATCCTCTCTGTCCTAGCCAGTTCGGCCAGTTCCCCCCGCAGCACCTGTTGCTTCGCCATCATCGGTGCGTCCTCAAAGATCCCTGTCCCCCTGCCAATGGAGATGGCATTCGAGGGATGGTACAGCACACCCTACACGTCTCCAAGCCAGCTGTCCCCCACCCTGCCCCTTCCCCATGTCCCATTTTCATCTGTTCAGCGTGACCTACATCCACTGGATGTGGTTCTTGGATTTCTTGCGGATGAGCTGGATGCCCTCCAGCACATTGGTGATGTCGTAGATGCGACGTTTCTGGACGTCCAGCACCTCGGCGGCCCGGTTCAGATCCACAACACCGTCGGGAGACTCATTCAACAAACGGATGAATTTTTTGGTGAGCAGCCCCAGTGAGGTGTCATAGCGAGTCTTCTCCCCGGGAGACTTGGGGGCTGTGGGGAAAGAAGAGACCCCCCCATCCTCTCCTTAGTTTGGGATGTGAGATGGAGGTGACTTGGGACTAGACATGAGAAACCACATTTTCCTTTCTAGTGTGGGATGTGGGACAGAGGTTACATAGGGTTGGAGACAAGAGACCCCCCCATCCTCTCCTTAGCGTGGGATGTTGGATGGAGATAACACGAGGTAGTGGTAGAGGGAACACGGTTCTAAGAGGGAAGAGAAGTGGGGTCTGCTCCCCCCAGCTTCCCCTGCCCCACCTCACCCGGCATCACTTACTCCTGGGGCTGGGGACCTGTGCCAGGGTCCGGCCCTTCCCCTTAGGCGTGCGAAGTTCAGGGCCCTCCAGGTCCAGCTTCCTCTTGGCCTGGAGCATGAGAGAAAACCCTGCATTGTGGCATGGTGACCTCCCAGAGTCATCAGCTGATCCTGGGTTCCACATCCTGGGGTGGGGGAATCCTGCAAGAGGCTCATCCAGTTGCAATACCCCTTTCGGGAAGGGGCACAGGAGCACCCAGCAGCGTTAGAGACCACTGGGAGAACCGGACAGAGAGGAGATGAGGGGGTCCCATCACCCTCTATGGCTTCCTGCCCACCCCGCGAGCCACAGGGAAACCCACCGTGATTTCCCCTCACCTCCAGCTCCTGGCAGGGCTCCACGGGGCTGAGCCTTGGGAATGCAGCGGCTCCGAAGCCAGATGCTCACCCTCCACCCTGCCAGCTGGCTCGCCTGGGTGCAGGATTTCACTTCCCCCCTCCCACCCTGGTCACGGCTGAGGCAGCCGAGGGCACCCAGCTGCCACCTGCACACCTGGGACCAAGTGGGTTCAGCTCCCCCAGGACCCCTGGGTGCCCTGAACACGTGCACTCAGCTGGAGGGAAACTGGAGCAAGGGGGGTTGTGCTGGGTCCTGGGAGGGGAGACACACGTCCCTGCACCTGCTGTCCCCTCACCAGGGCAAGCAGCTCCTTGAAATCACCCCCAAGGAACCCCAAGTAGCACTTGGGCAGAAGGGACCCAGGGAAAAGTGCACAGTTAATTCAGAGGAGAGCTGGAGGGTGTCACCAACCCCCCCACCAATGCAAACAAATCCCCCAGGACCCCTCCACACCCACAAATATGCACAGGGTGACTTTGGGGGGAACATTCTGACTCAACAGCAGAAAGCAGTCCCCAAGCCCCACCCCAACAACCCCCCAGTACCTGCTCCCAGGCTGGGCTGTTCCACGGTTTCCCCCCCAGAACATCCCGCATGGAGCCCAGGTCCCTGTGACGGCTCCAACGGCAGCTCCCTTGGGAGCACAACCCACTTTGCAGGGAAGGGTTGGGCACCTCGGCGTCGTTCCCACCCGAGGGGGCTGGTGGGAGAGGTGCCAGGGGCTGTTTTCCGTCCCCCCAGGGAGTCAGGCTGGTCCTGAGCTCCTGTGGGAATCTGTTCCCTCCTGCCCTTCCCCAAGCAGGTTTTTCCCAGCGAACGTGCCTCCAACTCCAGCCTTGTGCCCCCAGATCTGCCCCGGAGCTGCCAGCACCACAACGGTTGATGCCGAGCACATGGGAAACACCTGCCTCAGATAAGACCCCATCCATCTGCCAGCACGAGAGGAGGAGCATCACCCCGACCTGACCCCTACCCCCCTCTTCTTTCCCTCCCCCCTGCCCCGGTATCCCTTGCTTCTCAGGCATGGATGGCCATGGCCAATATATGTTCCCATCACTGTTGGGGAGGTCAGCTGCACCCCATCTGCCCTAGGTAATGGGGAGACTGAGGCACAGAGCAACCCACAGCAGGTCCTGGTGTTCCCAGACACCTCCAAATGCCCCGAATCCACCCTCCCCATGTGCGGGAGGGGATAAAGGGAGACCCCTGCTCCCCCAGGTGCAGTCTGGGGGGCTGGGGGTTTGGTGAGCTCAGGCAAGGGCAGGACCCCGAGTTCTGAGACTCACCAGCAAGGGACAATGGACAAGGGGCTCCCTCCTGTGACCCAGCTGCCATCCCCCAAGCCAGGCAGGATTAGGCACACAACAGCTGAGGGGGGTACAGTGAGGGGCTCCCAGCATTCGGCCAGCACTGAGGGGGGTGGGATGAACCAGACCAGGTAGGGGAACAGGGACCAAACCAAAAGACCCCCCTGCAAGACATGGCAGGACCACCCCATGCCACTTGCCAGCCCCCAGCCATGGCTCCCCAGGATGTGAGAACACACCATCTACACCCCAATATGATGGTGGGGGTGGGAAACGAGGTTTGACCCCAAAATTTCGGGGGGGTGTAAGGCAGTGGGGGTGCAGGGTGGGCCTCCTGCCAAGCTCTGGCTGCCAAGCAGCCCTGAGCCCAGCCCTGGCGCCAGGGGCTATACTCTGCACCCAGCCCAAGCATCAGAGCATCCCTCAGGCCCCCCGCAGGGGGCTCCTCCTGCCAACCTTCCCTTTCAACAGCATCCACTGCCTTCTTCGGGCTTGTTCGGGCTCTGCCTGGCCCTTTATGGGGCTCCCCCCAGCTCCCCCTTTCGCCAGCCCCACCGCCCCCACGGGGGCGTGGGAACGCACTGCCTGGGGATGGGCACCCAGAGCTGGCGGGGAGCTACAGGGCACTCCAGGATCCTGCTGGTTGCTTGTGCCGAGGCACTGCTGGGTCAGACCCCCACAGGTGCAGCCCCCACTGCCTGGGGGTGGCTGAGGGTTAGTAGGGCATGAGATGGGGATAGGGGAATGGAGGCTGATCCCAGATTTGGGGGACAGGGAGACCACCCTGCGCTGGGGAGGAAGGCAGTACCCTCACCCCAGGTACTGCTCCTGGCTCTGAGATGCAGCAAGTATCTGCATCCTCTCCCAAAAGCCCCATCCCGGGAGACGTTCCCCGGTAGAGAAGAGCTGGTGGCTCTAAAAGCCATAGCCAAAAAAGCCCCTCCAAGGGCAGCAGCACAATCACCACTTCCCCACACATCCCCACCCCCAAAAATCTCCCTTCCTGCCCATGCATCAAACCCTTTGATGGGATCAAGGCAGGATGGGATTATGTCACCTCCATAGAATCTGGGGTGCTGCTGAGCAGGTTCTCCTGCCAACCCACCACCCACAGGGGCTGCCATTCTCGGGTGCTCTTTGCACGGGCGGCTCGGCCCTGCCAGCTAGTGCAGAACCACAGCAGACTCTGGAAACCCTTGTTCCAGCACAGAGAAGGCAGGGAGATCTGGGATACCACAGCAGAAACTCCCTTCTCTTCCGTGCTTTTTTACCCCTAAGCCCCTATAGATACTCCACAGCTCCTGTAGAGACCAGAGATGGGCAAACACTCAGGCTGGGATTGGCATGGGCTAAAACCACTGCAAAATACCCATCTTCCATGGAGAAAAACGTATTTAATTACTCCAGAACGCTCAAATCAGAGAGTATGGGAAATTTAAGGCTTTTTTGGACCACGAGAGACAGCCCATCCTGCTTTCCCGAGGGGTGATAGGCTCCGCCATGTGATCCCAGATCACTCATGTGGCACAAAGCCCATGGGAGCGGCCGCAATTTCCCTGCTAGGGAATTGGGAGGAAACACTCATTATCTGATTGCCTCGGCTCTGCACACAAAGGTTGTGCCATAAACAAGGTGTGCGTAGCAGGAACCCCAGCCATCAGGGCTTCGAGTGCCACGCCGGGGCTGGAAATAGTATCTTCAGCACCGCGAATGGGATAATTGTAGCAGGGAATGAGATGGGGACACGGGGGAATTCTTCCCGCAAGCCACCAAGGGGGATAGGGGTGCACATCGTGTTCCCGATGAGCTGTCACATGACACCCCCCAGACCCTGTTCAAGGGACAGTTGTGGGCGGGAGTACCTGGAACATCTCCTGGTGTAGGTGGTGATGACAAAGAGGCCGTTAGCCCAAAACCTCTTGATTCCAGGTGTCGCTTAAGGACAAGCACTACATGTCCCCAAATGTCACACAATTCCACCCCCCTCCCGCCCCATTTACGGGACAGCTGCAGGAAGGAGCACCCTGAGCACCTCCTGGAGTGGGTGATGATGATGATGATGATGATGATGATGATGATGATGATGATGATGATGATGATGATAAAGGGGCCATTAGCCCAAAACCAGCTCTGCAGATCCACAGAAATGGTCCTGGGGGTCTATGGGGTGTTTTTAAGGGAGGGGTTAGCAATGATGGTGTCTCCTTAAACAACAGCTCCCAGCAGTGCAGGATGTGGCATCTCACGCGGTTAGGAGACAAAGAGGGCGGACATGAAACAGGTGGTCCCGAAATCCCCCAGGATGGGACTCGAAAGGGTCCCATCCAGCCCCCCAGCCATGGCACAAAGGGGGAAGTAAAGACATTCCCTCTCCCCCGGCTACAGCAATGTTCCCAGCTGGCACGAAGCAACAGGGATTTGGGAAAGGGGGGGGGAATAAATAAATAAATCAAGCTTTGAGGAAACTAAATCGATGTCAGTGGGGTCTGGGATCCCTCCCAGGACACAGGGAGAACAGAGGCTCACAGTGAGGGCTGGATGTGTGCCCAGGCTGGGGCAGGCAGAAATTAAATGCCAGCTGCTATCAGGGCCAACGGGCTGGGGACTCAGAGGGGGCCCTCCAGCAGCAGGGTCAGGCTGGGCAGAGCCTCCTGTGTGCCCTGAGATTGGGCATAGGGCCAACACCCGACTTGTGCCTCAGTTTCTCTGTTTAGGGGTAGTGGGTGCTGGGCTTTGTAAGCACAGCCGTGACCCCCCCGGCTTGGTGGCAGAGATATGGGACAGCAACCCCCTACGCCCCATCAGGGTCCAAGCTACAAAGCCTTAGGGGTGATCCATGGAGGATGAGACACCCCCACCCCCCACCCCCAAAAA
>VZTX01004913.1:0-15892 GCA_013400915.1 Pardalotus punctatus | reverse complement strand
TTTTGCCATTAATGTATTTAAAAATAACTCTTCCTGTTGTCCTGCACAGTTCTGGGCAGCTTCAACTCCAGCTGNTTCAACTCCAGCTGAGCTTTGGCCACATAAATTTTCTTCTTACAGTGGCAGCAGCAGCTCTGTATTCTTTCCATATCACCTGACCTGCACCACAAGCTGGACATTCCATTCCTCTGGCAGCAGAGTGCCTGCCACAGTTCACCTTCACCTGGAGGGGCGTGCAGGACACATGGAACCGACTGCCCCAGGGGTGGAAACACAGTCCCACTATCTGCTGTGGGCTGATCCAGGCTGCACTGGAAAAGAGTGAGGCTTCAGAATACCTGCAGTACATTGATGGCATCATTGTGTGGGGGAACACGGCAGGTGAAATCTTTTGGAAAGGGGAGAAGATTATCCAGGTCTCCTGAAGCCTGGTTTTGCCATAAAGCAAAGTAAGGTCAAGGTCCCTGCTCAGGAAATTCAGTTTTTAGGAGTAAAAGGGCAGGATAGAAGTTGTCAAGATTCCAGTGGATGTTGCCAACAAAATAGCAGCTATGTCCCTACCAACCAGCAAGAAGGAAATACAGGCTTTCTTAGGAATGGTGGGTTTTTGGGGAATGCATATTCCAGAGCACAGTGAGATTGTCAGCCCTCTCTATCAAGTGACATGGAAGAAGAATGATTTCAACAGGGGTTGTGAACAACAAGAAGCTTTTGAACAGATCAAACAGGAGACTGACTGGCCCAAGGGCTACTGCATGGCCAGGGCAGGATGTGAGGAACGTGCTGTACATTGCAGCCAGAGAGAGTGGTCCTTCCTGGAGCCTCTGCCGGGAGGAACCTGGGGAGACTCAAGGATGACCTCTTGGGTTTCTGGGTACAGAGGATTTGAGGCCAGCCATACCCCAACTGAGAAAGAAATTCTGGCAGCTTATGAAGGGTTTGAACTACCTCAGAAGTGATTGGCACCAAAGCACAGGTTGCAGAGCTGAAAACCATTCTGCTGGCTTCAGATATCGCTGAGTGGGAGAAATGGATAGTGCTCTGCCTCTACACTGACTTGTGGGTGTTGGCAAACACTCTGCATGTGTGGCTGGTCCGACAAAAAAAGACCAATTGGCAGTGTAGAGGGAAACCCATCTGGGCTGCTGAACTTTGGCAAAACATCGCTGCCCAGGTAGAGAAGCTGGCAGTAAAAGTACATAATGTGGATGCACACAAGTCCAAAGTCAGGCTACTGGAGAGCTGTACATCACTGATTTGATCTCTGAGAGAAAAAAATATTTTCATTTACTTTTATCACAGTATTTAATTTATGCTAGTCCAGATGGTCGCAATAATATCTAGGTTTCCGAACATGGACAAAGTAAGAAAGACCACATGGATCTCAACCTTTGTTTTATCTCTAGCCAACAGATGGCTGAAATCTGGTTCTTATTCCAAAATTTCTTGTAAAGTTCATTTCTATGGGAGATCTGAGTGTAAAAGCTTTTGTCTCTCCAAATATTTCCTGAAATTCTTTTTAGGTTCAAATCATGATTGTTCATTTTTCTGTCCCCCCCTGCCCTGCAGCATTGTTAGGAATATAATTTAATTAAGATGTTGATATTAAGTTTCCTGAAAAATTGCTTTGCACTTTGGGCAAATGCTCAGAAATGCTAATGAAACTCCAGGCCATGGTTAGATGAATCTGTCCTCTGCCAGGATACTAAATTGGGCTAATTAAATTTCTATTATGTTTCGTACAAGTTGATTGTGAATGTATGGTGAGAGGGAATGCTTTTATCTCCACAACAGAGGAGCAATACTTAACTTTGATTTTATAATTTGGCAATACATGAAAAAATGCACATTGCCTACAAACATCACTGTATCATACAGGCTTTTAAATGAGATCCATGCAGTAGAATCTGTGATAGTGTTTTGTTCCTGGCTCTTGACTGAAACTCTGTAGACCATATCTGATGGTTTTGAGCACATGACCCCTCACTTAAAGTTGGAAAACTTCATGATCAAATTTTTAGTTCTTACGTATACTTTTGACAAGATTTGAAATCAACAGCATCAGGGTTCTATTATACACATTTTAAAGCAATTTTTATAAGACATTTTAGCATTTTTATATCTTCATGTTATTAGGAAAAAAAATAAAAGAGAAGAAGCCATCTTCTGGACAGACAGAAATTAATCATCTTTAGTTGGATTTCAGTTACAAAGATCCTAAACTTCTGGAAAATTGAAACTTTTAACTTTTATCTCTTTAGTGATTTCCTATGTTGTAAATCAAACAAATTCCATGTATTTAAAGAGCAAACTCCTTATTCTGTATAAAGTTCTTTGAGCGTTGAGAAGCCTCCCAATGGGTTTTGCATCTTACATGGGGTTTCGTGCAGATGATATCTAAAGTTCAGAGATGAAACAATCAGTCTGCGATTTTTCATAGGAGCCAGCTTGTGTCTTCTGTACTATATTTGCTTTTTTCACACAGCTGATGGCTATTCTTAAGAACTGTTGTGTTTCATTGTGTATTAGTGGGGCTGTCATCTCAAAGGGAAGCAAATCCTTTTCTGAAGGGCCCTTGCACTCGTGTTTGGGCAGCCTTTGAGCCTCCTGCCCACGGGCAGGATCAGCCAAACCTGTAATGCAGCATCAGGCAGCCGCTGGAACTCCCTGTTAAAGCAGCTCCACTTGCAGAGTTGCCAAATACCCAGATTTTGCCAGACCTGGCCAGCTTTCAACAAGTTTGTCAGTTGCTTGGATCAGAGCACAGGCTGAATGGTTGGAAGTTTTTGTGTGCCTGGGTTCAAACAGCTGCAGTTTGGCTCATGTGGAGGCAAACCCCAGTGCCCCACTTCCCATGGAGAATGCTGGGGCTGCTCCTTGCACTTGTCCCATCTGAGCTGGCAGGAGAGCCACGGGGGAAGCGTGCCTCTCGTGGGTTGGGCCAGAACCAGCCTCTTTAAGGCTGGAGGGGACAGGGTTAAGGCTTCAGTTGTTTTTCAGATTCATATCTACATAATGGGCTGCAGTTGTTTTACATGTTTTTCAAAGACTTATGCAACCAAATGAGCTGTATGTGTAGATTTTAATTATACCCACTGGCTGTTACTGGCTTTAAAATGTGTTCTAATCTAGGAAGGGAAAGGGAACAGACAGCTGAAACAGAGCAATGTGCAAACATTGAATTTATTTTTATTTTTTTTAATTTCAAACTGAGGTCTCAGGCAATAGACTGTGCTGGTGGCTGCTTAGTCATTGGCCTTATGTTTCATTGTTTTCTGCTACCTTCTTTACAAGTGCATTCTGTGTTAGGAAATTGCTGAAAATTATCTGGAAAGTGACTGAAAAATGTAGGAAAGTTCTCAAGTTGCATTTGACTGCACGTGCCTGTGGTCCAGTCCTCTTCAGAAGTACGGAATCTTAAGCAGTGTAGTTATTCTGAAATACAAAATTAAAGGTACATTGCCATAATATTCTAAAGAGCTTATAAAAAGTAATTAAGAGACAATATTAACCTGTAGTCTTTGAGGAATGTATTACAAGTAGATTAATTACTGTAGGTGCCTATTATTTCACTTGGGTGGCAATTATCCTGTGAAGTAAGAGAAGTTCCCTTTGTACAGTGTAATAAAAAGATAAAAACTGAAATTTGAAAATTGAAAATCCAAATAGTTGCTTCAAATCTGAAGAGATGGGAAGTATTACGAGTGTAAAAGGTATGGAAACATCAAGCACAACATATAACCCTGAGCCATCCTTTGTCAGTGTCCCTCAGGTTCATAAGGATCTCTGTGCTTGCCAGAGCACTAAATGCAGTTCTTAAGCCTTGCTGGATTTTCATGCTACAAAAACACTTGTTTTTGATTGACCTTTACTCAATTGCTCTCACTCTTTCCAGTCTTTTCCTGGCCTCTTGTTATGCCAACAGGGTTCAGGATTTCGTTGCTCTAATATTCATGACTTTCCATATACTAAGGTGATTATCAGCAATTGCTGACCCACAGGCAGCAATACCAAGTGAGTTGTGATGTGGGATGAAGGTCAGAGGAGACATTGCTCTCATTTTTGGCCTTAATTTTAACTCTGAACTCTGTTGGGCCTTGAAAGTACTGCAGATGGCTAGCTGGTTTTACCTAGCTTTGGGAAGAAAGTCGTCTTGACCTGGGCACATCCATGGTATCCTCAGGGATTTCACCCTGTGCTAAAGAGATGTTGTGCCAGAAGGTGTGTGTATTGGGAAGATAGCTGTGCACCTGCTTGGACTTTTTATGTGGAATATGGTCTTAAAGAAACTGTCATAAGGAATCTTCCCTACTTGTCTTCCTCCCTTATCCCTCAATGTTTGGCTTTGAAGGCTTAGGCCACACTGCACAGATTTCTGGGCTCTTTAAGCTTCTTGAGGCTTCATTGTTTATTGTACTTGGTTAATTTCTTTACCTTAGAACTCCAAAAATAAAAGAGGTATGTCAAAATTTCAGGCTTTCTGTCAATACCTAGGAGTGCCCTGAAGCTTCTGCTTGCAGAATCTCTTGTTGCATTTTGCTGACATTGGTTACTGAGGAATTTTAAAAACGGACACTGTGCAAGAAACTTTGTGTGATAAATCTAAATTGTGAGCACTTTTGTTTACAATTAATGGCACATGGAAGGAAAGTCCATTCATTTCAGACTTAAAGTGATAGTTTCTGTTAATGTGGTAATAGACTTTGCCAAAGAAAACTGTGTATGAAAATGGAACTGCTGGAGCACAACCTGAGAATCAAAAGTATAAAGCTGCTGGGGTTCCCAGAAATCTCTCTGAAGAGCAGCTGGGTGGATATTTTGCTGAGTTTGAAGGCTAAAATCAGGAGTCTGTAGCTTGCCAGCTCCTATGTTGCATGATGCAATTGCTTCTTTTCTAACAAGAAAACAGCCCTTAAAGAGGCTTGCTTTTTATTAACATCCTATAGCTCGAGGTGTGTATGATTGAAACAAGACTTTTCATGCTACGATGCAAAGATGAAAGCTTTACATGAAAACTGCATTTGTTTTAGTTTCAGTGGTGGGTTTTTTGGTTTTGTTGTGTTTTTGAAAGCTGTCCCAGAATGCATGCTAACACAGAAGTGGCATGCAGGGTTGTTACCAGAAGGTTCTGTGTGCATTGGGGCAGGGCGGATGCCATCCCCTGTTAAAACAGAAGGACACAGGCTGTGTGCAGCACTTTGCTTTGCAGTGCCTGGTGCTAATGGGGAGAGGGAAAATAGTCTCACACAACTCCTAGTAAATTCATATCTGCATGTGTCAACTTCTTAATGTCCTTCACTGTGCTCTAGAAGTTGTTTGTTGCAACTCATTAATTGAATGTCTTAAAACTCTGAAAACATAATTTTCCCAGCTTGTACTGGTGCCAGCTCTGATTTGAAAACAAAATGTACTTCCTCTCTTTTTCCTTAGATGACTTCTGCACTCTTTTGGCCGCATGTATGCAAGTGACAGGATAATGATATGGTCTGCCACCATTACTGAACAGCCATATTTTTAACACTTACTCTTGGGAGGGGATGAATGAGTGCAGTGTGAAGCTGTAATTTTTATTTGTTAAAAGAAAATATAACTCCAAAGAACTAGTAAGTATTGATAGTGATTACCTGTAGATGTCTGATTTTCTTTTAAGGCAGTCTTACCTGCCAAACACCTGTATGGCTCCTCCATAAATAAATGCCTTGTTCTCTGTAAGATATATATTGTCTCAAATAAGTGACAGTATCTTGATAATGCAGTCAGGAAAAGATGAATATTCTTTTGACTTCCACAGCAAAACATTCATGGTTTAATTTTAGGTTTAAGGTGAAATTCTGCATGTTGCTCCTTCCTTTTCACTGAGAGACTGCCTCTGTGTTGTGCAATGAAACAATGGAAGGCAGCTTTGTATTTCAACTGGTTTTGTCCCCTTTTGCCAGCTCACCAACCACAGACAGGTACCTGCCTGCCTGTGCTGGTGCAAGGAGGAAGCAGAACCCAGAGAAGGTTTGCAGAGGAAGACAGAAGACACCTCCAGTTTCAGGACCATTCTGGGACTTTCCCAATCATTTAATCTGAAGGTGGTAGTTTTTGTGTTATTAGGTTCAGGGTGTGTCTAAAAGGGCTTGCTTTCAAAATTGTTTTAATGCTGATAAAATCCCAAGCCCTTCACAGATCAGTAAACCATATTCTTCTCCAGTGACTGATCATGGTGCTACATGTGAGAGCAGACCACACTGGATTTCCTCCTGTGTGACACCAGGTATTTTCATGCACAGAATGTGCTGCTGCAGTGGTAACTCATGGCCCATTCTCCTTCAGGTCAGGTCTCAACAACTTTGGCTTTTCTGCCACTCAGGCTGTGGTAGAAAGCAATCAAAAGCCAGATATCATCTACTGTATTTATTTTAGCTGTTGTTATTGAGGGAGGAGTTGAGGCCTTGAGGGATAGCACTCTAATCTAGGTGCTGCTTCTAAAATACATAAAAGCTCAAGTCAGTTCAGAAAGTCAGCCAGGTTATCAGTAAGTCACTTTGTGACTGAAATAGCTGGTGGATTGCTTGCCTGTCTGATCTGGTAGTAGCAGAGCTTGAATGTCTTCCATTTCTATATGTTTTTAGTTGGTTTTTCTTAATCAGCAATACAAGGTCTCTAGGCAGCTCTGTGTCTTTATTTTATCATTCTTGTTTGTTTGTGTGAAGGTATTGGTCGGTTGGGAAACCATAAATCATCAAACTTGGCAGGCAAGTTAGATTTTTTAAAAGTCAACAAATGGTTGACATCCATTAGAAAATGAAGAAGAATGATCTGCCTTGGGGAGGGATGTTTTTACTCAAAATAAACCTTGACAATGAGTGTATATGAGTTCATAGTGTTTTTCAAACATTCTTGCACTTAAAATATTTTCAGAGCACTCAGATTAAAATGACAGAGAACAATAGTATTATGCTCTTGCATATAAGTTTGACTGGGTTCCATGTTTCTCATAATAGGAAATAGCAAATACAATATTCACTTAGCATCCATAATTCAACCATGTTCGTTATTTGCTTTGGATTTTGGTAAGTAGTGTGTCAAACTACTTTCAGGCCCTGGTGAAAATCCATCTTACAGAGAATGCTAATTCTGCCCAGAGAAAATCTCTGGAGCCTGACCTTGCCAAACAGAGATTGAACCCTCTGATTGGGTGTAATTTTTCTGCTCCCCATCCCCCCATTTTTCATTTCACAGATGAAAATTTCCTTGTCAGAACGTTACTGTCTTAAATTAAGACTTGATATTTATTTTTTCTGATTTTATCATGTTCCACTTTGCTTTTGTGGCACTTCCCCTAGATATATGGACCACCCAGTTGTTTTAAGCCAGCTGTCAAAATAACATTCAGTAAGAGGATTTGCAGGAAGTAGCTGTGCAAATGGTTAAGCAGAGAACCTGAATACAGCAGACCCATGTCTCACTGCTAATACCACCTGGGCAATTGCCATCAGCTACAGTTTACAAGTCTAACCCCTAAATATGGATTATTTCTGTTCTTCTAGTTACAGTGTAATGATTTGTAAAGAAGTGTTTTATGTGAGCTGAGTAATAAAAACTACAGTCCTTTTTCGTTTGAGTTAGACTAACATTTAAATAATTTCTGAAAGCACTCATTCTTGGTCTTTTGACGAAGACTGGATCTATATGAACTGTTGTGATTTGTCTGTCAGATGCTGGTTAAAGAAATCTTCATTCCCTTGCTGGCCTAACTTTGTAACCCAAATGTGGAAAAGGTCCTTTGCCCTGGATAAGGAATGGGTTTATTTAGGGCAGTTGTAAGTGCTTCATCAGTTGGCATCTCCTATCTGTAAGAAAACCTCTGCTTCAGACTAGTTCAGGGATGTCATACACAGCTGTGCCCTCTGTTCAGTCAGCAAATGTCTTAAAAAACATCTGTCAGTGTGGTCTTCTTATCTGAGTAACATTTCAGGTCAAGAAATTTGAGGTCCTGACAAGATTTGGAGGTGATAGTCTTGTAGCTGTTCTCAAGTTGACCCCGAACCTCATTAAATGAGTTCACTTTTACTCTCAAGGCCTGTTTACTCCAACTGTGCTTTGCATTCCTCACAATGAACGTAATTTTTCACTTTATCTTGTTAAGGACTGAGTAATTATGAGACCTGTACATTCCCAGTAGAAAGAAGCAGTGCCAACCAACTGACCTTTCATCTGCTGCAAAGGTGGGTTTTGAATGCTGACCTGCTTAATTTCTGAATCCATTGAGAAAACCACTGGGAATGGTATCTGCTCCTCTGCTGCACTGAAAGGTCTGGATACAATAATAAAAGACCATCCTGCCCCTCAGGAAGAATAGAAATGTTTTACAGCAGTAAAAGGAACTATCTCAAATCGGTTCAGGCTGGGCTATCAAGAAGTGGCTCTAAGTGGTAATAACAGGCTTATCTATTGTGAAGGGAAAATTAACTATGTTGTAATGGGATTTTCAGCTGAATGAGAATCCAGCCCTCAGTGTGGCCCTTGGTCCAAATCAAGCCTTGCATGTTTGTTTTTGTTTACCTAAGTCATTGCACAACCAGGAAATGGGAGGAAAAGTTGTTTGCTTTCATATCAAGGCAAGTTTATTCATGGAAGATGTAAGTAAAATGAGCCACTCCTTAAGGCATCCAGATGGTGAGAACTCCAGTGTTTGGAAACCTGCAGCTTTTGCCTCAAATATTTTAGGAAATTATGTAGCCTGTGAAGAATTATTCTGTACTGAAGTGAATGTCTACAGACTTCCTTGTATCAAGAGCCTCCCTTGCTACATAGGAGTCCTCAGTATCTACTACTCAAGTGTTTGGGTTTGGGGTTTTCTTTGTTTGTTTTGGGTTGGGTGTTTTGTTTGTTTGGGCTTCTTTAAAAAAAAAAACCAACAAAACAAAACAGGAGCTATTAACTTTAGAATCAGAATTGCTCCTTAAGAGGGAGGTTTTGCCCAACGCTCTGTAAATAGTTTGACTTAAATATGACTGTAATAAGTTCATCCCAGTCTGGAGTCCTTCTCCTCTCCATTGAGCAGGGCTTCTGTTTACTAAACCAGCAGTTAAGTAACCATATCCCTCATTCCCCTCCAATTGCTTTGAGACTGTTAAGAAAAAATATCTCACTACAGGTTTATGTGAGAGATGGTAGCAGTACAAGGACACAGGGATGAGGCACACAGCAAGCAATTATTTGTAAAATAAAACTTCTGCATGTGTGATGACTTGTTAAGAACTGCCTTGGGAATAGTTTTTGTTGGTGGGATTCATGTGTTCATATGCACACAGCCTGAAAAGAGTTAATTTTCCTTTTCTCTGATACTTTTTTGCAGTCAGATTTTACCTAAATAAAACTTCTTTAGCACTTGCGTGTTCATGTTGCATTTGGCACCGTCCTACACAGTCTGTTCATAAAACTTCAGTGCCCCAGATTTAGCCAAGTTATTATTATTCAGGTATTTATTGTTACTGTGAATATTGTCAAATGTAAGTTAGCCAACTGTGTGCTTCAGAATCTTCCTTATATATAAGTGAATTTGGTTGTATTTTGTGTTTACACAAAATGTTTTGGTATTTGCTGGTATGTTGTGCTGGCTAAATTAGAGGTGTTGGAATTTGTCAGACTCCTCTTGTGTCCTTCCCTCAGTCATTTTCCCAGAGCCTGAGAAACCACTTCTTCTAAAGAAGAATGTTTACACAACTTTGCATTGGTCACTAAGTACATGAAGTTTTGATTTTGAATGACTAGAGAACAGACAGCAGCAGTGTTTTCTTGTGCTCTTGGAAGTGTTAACTCTTCAGTTTTTTTGTGGCAGTACAATTCACAGGACGAACACACAGAACGCTTTTATATTTGCAGAGAATGGTTCAAAGCTGAAGCACTGCCTGTCTGCCATTTGCCATCAGCAGCAGCAGCCAGTGTGGAAGGGAGGACTCCTTGCAAGAAGTGAGGTGGTTGCTCCACTTGATAGAGGACGCTCTTGCAGGAGCTCTCCTGTTTTGATTAATTGTCCTTTCTTTGCCAGCTGTTTTCTGTAGGTCTCTGTCTGCTGAGTTTTCAGGAAAGCTGCAAAGTCTATGGGTTAGAGAAACACAGTGTTGCAGTTCACAGCTTCTGTGCCTGAAATACCCGTTTCATTCCTTCCTGTTCTTCCAAGTTTTCCTGATTAGCAGGCTGAACTTTCAGTGTTACCCTGACATTTTAAAGGAAGCAGTTGTTCAAAATATTAACTCCTGAATACAGTAGTTGATGTGGCTCCATGACTTATGACATTTCTTTTAAATTCCAGGGGAAAATGCCTTTTACACAGAAGTGCCTGATGTTAAAAATTAGCATCTCCTTTGAAAGATATTAGAAACCATCCCAGGAATTTTGGCTCTTTCAGTTTGGTGCATGTTGACGAAGGTCCTAAATTTTCATATGTAGTGTAATAGTAATTGGAAGTGTTTTGTCTTGAATTTGTGTTTTAGATTACTCCCACTGAAAAAGTACTCTGTGTGCATCAGGCTGATGCTGGTAGGACCCGCATGGCAGCAGGATGTCTGCAGTACTGTGTCCATATCTTAAGAGTTGACGACATTGGCATGTTATATATTAGGAGGATATAAACCTCTGTTTTCAGAAGCTTTTGCCTCATTTTTGCTTCAGGGCAAAATGAAGTCAGCAGCATCTCTGTAGCACAGCTTCTGTGAACCTTGGTGTGCCCATCCTGAGGATGTCAAACATATAATTTCAGCTGTAAAAAGGGTTGAATTCAGTATGATTTCTTTGGTTTGTCTTGTAATTACATTTTACGTAATTGATGCTTGGAAGTGCATCCTGCCATGGTGTGGTTGGTAACGTCTGCAGTTTCATACTGTTTAAACAAGCAGGTGCTTCAGGTGAACAGCAAAACCAAAAGGGGAAGAAATACATTTCTGGCACAGTCTCACAAATATCCAGTAGCTTTGATTTCTCCAGGTGATACTCACAGTAAAGTGTTTTCCCACAGCCATACATGAAGGAAAGATGAGCTCTGTAAAGGACAGTGCAGAAGCACAACTTGATTTAGTCTAATTAAGGAATCATAGATTCACGTTTTAAAGGAGCTGAATTTTGTCAGCTGAAAGGGGAAGATCTAACTATATCTAAATCTGACAACTCTGACTAAAATGACTAGAGCAAAGTCAGTTATTCTGGCTGTTTCCTTCATTAATTTCCCAAGCCCAGGCATTCTTTGGGTATGACATCATATGGGACATAAGTTTAGAAATTGTGTGGGACTAGATGTACATAAGGTACATGATATGGATTAATGAGACAGCAGTCTGTGTAAAATCATACAGTCATGGGTTTGCTCAGATTGGAAAAAACCTCTAAGGTCAGTCCGAGCAGTAGCCTGGCAACTCAAGTCCAGCCCCACCTGGCTGCACCCTCCTTTTAGGGAGTTGTAGAGAGTGATAAGGTCCCTCCTGAGCCTCCTTTTCTCCAGGATAAACACCCCCAGCTCCCTGAGCTGCTCCTCACAGAACTTGTTCTCTAAATGCTTTGCCAACCTCATTGCCCTTCTCTGGACATGTTCCAGCAAATCATCATCTTTCTTGTAGTGAGGGTCCCAGAATGGACGCATTATTCGAAGTGTGGTATGAAAGTATGGCTACAAAGTCTTTTTGATGTGCCACCTCACTTCCAGAGCTGTTATCTCCCTGGGAGGCAGTGGAGAGATGCCAAAAGATCTAAGAACAGGGAGGAAAGAGCTTGCCAGTATACGGTTTGTGAATGAAAGAGGAAAGAAATTTTAATAATAAGAAAACTGACTTGTAAATGTTCTCTTCCAGATTTCACCTGGCAGCCACAAAAGGGCATGCAGAGTGCCTCAGGATCATGGTGACACACGGTGCAGATGTGACAGCCCAAGATGGTGCAGGTATGCCTTTCTGAACAAGTAGGATGATGTACTCAATTTGCTTATGTAGTTCTTGATGTGCAGAGTGAAATTACAGATTTGACAACTTTGCTTTTCCCCACACACTCCATGGGAAAAGCAGTTGTAACACTTGCAGGTTTAGGCATGCTTGCTTTACTGTGCAGAGAATTCACATTCTAAGGTCCTTAAAAACTTTTGTCCTAATGGTATAAATTTCAGCATTTGTAGTGAACTCCAGATATAAAATAGCTGCTTGATTTTTTAAATTGTTATCTTTAAGTATTAAAAAGAAAAAAAAGAAAAAGAAAAGAACACTCCTCTCCCAGCTCTTCTTATTATTACAGGTTGCATCAAGATCTTTGGTGTTGCTTTTATGTTTATCCAAGCTATTAATCCCATTAACTTCACAGGAGTTGCAGTAAGACATTTCCTCAGGATTATAACATAGTGAAAATAGCTGATACAGGCCAAAACAGAGCTGAGAGCTATTAAGTATGATGTTCCAGTTCTCAAAAGTCCTATGCCTAATTACTACTCCACTAGGAGAATGATGGGAGCTGAATTGGAAAGGGGGTAAACTCTTTTTAATAGATTTCAGTTGACACATCCATGGAATCTCTGCCCAACATTTTCTCTGGCTAGCTGAGCCACCTGGATGAGCTGTCAGCATTCCTTCTCTCCAGTAATGATCTGTAAATGCTGGGCTCTTGGGCTCTGTTTTGGCCACTTATTGCAGCCTGAGGGAATTTCTGCCATACATGGGAATGGTTTGCCTCTATAAATAAGTGTCTATGATACTGGAAGAAGCATTAATATTTTACCTAATGATAGGGGAAAATATGTACCTAACGCAGACTATTATTCAGAATTCATGCTTCACCTTGCCTGATGATTTATCAGTTGCTTGGACAATAAGAGGCTGCCTGTCTTCTTCACCTGAGAGTGTTGGCCCAGTGCTCATTAGTGAAATCCTTCTCTGTGAAAGTCACATTATTTTCCGTGAGTTTCCTGTCACAAATATCTTTGTCCTTGTTGAGTACTGAATCCTGGCTCCTTCTTTCCTTAGTTGCATGGATAATTTGTTCTGTTGCTGTCTTGTCATCTTCAATTTTTCAGATGATCTGTAAGATGAAGCTGGAGGAGAGACTTCAGTCTTTCATCATAAATCCAAAGTCAGTAAATCATGGCATTGCATAGCTAAATATGAACTCAGAGGTGCTAAATAGATTAATTGAAATGCAAACCGATGTAGACCTGTGTTTGACAGGGAGTAGGGAATCTATGAGGTGCAAACTAAAGCAGGCCTGTGTTTGAGTTTTCTACATGCACTTGATGATACAAATTTAATACAGTGGTAGCTGGTGAATTTGGCAGGCTTTGCTCTTGATGCTGGGTTACATTTTCATTGCCAAATAGCAAAAATCATGAAGACACTGACAGACACCTATGTGCAAGGGAGGCTGAGTAGTATTGGAATATTATTTTTTAAGAAACAAGATGTAATGTACAGTCTTAGACTTACTTCTGCCAAGGTGTATTCTGACACAGGGTTTGTGTCACTCCTTTATATGAATCAAGACTTTAAGATTATTCTGTTACCTGCCTAAACAACAGTCTGTATTAAAGATGTTCTGCTTGATGTAGGTTTTTATTTTATTTTCTCCACCCTTACTTTTTATGTGTCATGATAGGAACAAGATGGATAATTCAAGATTTTGCCTTTGTCATGGAGGAGTTTATTCCTGTGCTTTGCCATGATTGAATAATTAATTTGCTTTGTTTTTATCTGTTTAGGGCACAGTGCTTTACATCTTGCAGCAAAGAACAGCCACTCCGATTGTGTTAAGCGGTTACTTCAGGTAAACAAAAAATCAAATTAATTTTGATTTCTGAAATTTTCATTTGGCTCCACTAGATTTTGGCACATTTTCTGCTAATAATCTGCACCACATTCTTACACTGTTGTCCTATCTCCTTGACATCATGAGAGATGTATCAAGAGTTTAAACATAAAGTGTTTAAAGACCTTTTAGGCACTGTGAATGGGTGATAAAAAGCAGTGTCGCTTTCCTGAGTGGTCTACAGATAAAGTTTTCCATGTCCAGCTGATCTAACATAGCTTGGTTGGGTTTCAAGCAAGTTGCAGCTTCAGTCTAACTTCCTGTGTTTTGTCTGTGTGGTTGGATGACTTGGAATTAGGTGGATTAAGAGTTACAGGGGGAAAGGATTTTTCACTTCTGGGGGTATTCTGATAATGTTGCACTGGAATGCTTTCTTGCTGTTCACCACAGAAATGTTTTTTCAGTTTAAAGTCAAAGAGAGAAGAAACCAAAGTAGTTAAGATCCAAAAATAATATGGAAATAATTGAATCCTCCATGAAATGAGGTAAAGGACAGTGAGGGATTAGAAAGGGAGTTGAGAGAATGGGGAGAGAAAATAAGAAAAACAAAAGTGAAGATGAATGAAAGCCTCTCATGGTGTTGAAGATGAGTGTTAATAAGCAAAGACATTGTCCATCTCATCTCCATTTGAGAAATAGAGGAAAGTTTTCATGGCAGTGATCAGAGAAACAGAAGAGATTTTTCTAAGTTTGGAGTTATCAGTAAGTCTCAGATGAAATAATGAACACAGACTGAGAATGCAGATGAAATAAGGAATACCAACCCCGTTTGAACACAAGGGTGCAGAAAGAGAACAGATCCTATAAAAAAACCTCTAAGTTGTTTTTCCCTGGTTGCCCCAGGGCTCTCCAGCTGTGCTGTGACTGACCGCCATCAGTGTCTCTGACAGCACAGGGTCCAATTTCACTGATTCCCACCCCCATCCTCCCTGACCACTGGCTCAAGGGTTATCCCTGGCCACGGGCTCATCCCATTGCCAGGATCCACATCGCCATCTGCCGTCACAGGCAGCAGCACGGGCGGCTCAGAATGACCGAATTGTTCTAACACCAGGGATCTGCTGCCCTTCCACCTGCCTGCTGCAACCACGGAGTGCTTTTCTTGATGTTTTTCTAGTTTTATTACAATATGCAGATTTCTAAATAAGTTCATAAGTGCAAACCCATTGGTTGTATTCACCAGTTATTCATGCTCTTATGATTATCTTCTGCGGACCAAAGAGTGCATGTGAGGAACGTCTAACTGCTGGTGAACTAAAACAGGCTAAATAATTATTTTACACAGGTGGAACCTTGACATTTTTGTTACAGAATGTAGTGATCTATGTGATCCTGTTTGCCTAGATAATCAGAGGCATGTTGGAGACAGTGCTGCATATAAAAGTCAAACATTATGTTTGTTTTTTAGAAATGCGTAATTTCAGGGTCTTCTCTTCTCCTGTCCAAAAAAAAGCTTTGATGCTGGGGAAGGGTTTAGACAACCAGTCCTGCGAGGAGCAGCTGAGAGAGCTGGTGGTGTTTAGCCTGGAGAAAAGGAGGCTCAGGGTAGACCATATCATAACGAGAAAAGAGGAAATGGCCTCAAGTTGTGCCCAGGGAGGTTTAAGTTGGATATTAGGAAAATTTTTTCACCAGAAGCATTGGAAAAGACTGCCCAGGGAAGTGGTGGAGTCACCATCCCTGAAAGGGATTTAAGGGATGTGTAGATGTGGAACATGTTTTAGTGGTGAATTTGGCAATGCTGGCTTAATAATTGAATTTTATAATCTTGATGGTTATTTCCAACCCAAATGAATCTAAGTTTCTATTATACTCTCTCTTTATGGTAACTAAAACAAAAATCTTCTGTACCAAAACAAGCCTTGATAAGGATTTGAATTATTTTTTCATTCCTATTTACTGCTTTGAAATCTAGATTCATCAGTAGCATCTGATAATTGTAATACAACAAGGTGTAACTGGATTGTGGGTGCTTTACTTTTAAAAATGCAAACGAGCCCTTATTGCATTTGACGGTGGCCCATGGGAACATCATGAACTTCAACAAAACCAGGTGCTGGTGCTGCACCTG
>VZTX01004911.1:0-12800 GCA_013400915.1 Pardalotus punctatus | reverse complement strand
GAATTGTAAAGACTTAATTGCCTATTTCAGTCACCGCCTGCTACTCAGCCTCCAGGAAGCAACCCGACTGTCTTTGGATCGTATTAAAAGAAGAATGAGTGTTAAAACGTAAGTTGCAAATGAAAGATTTCTTCAATATTATGCACACTTTATGAATTCTTCATGATAATGGCGAGATCCATACAAAATCAGTCTCCTATATTCAGCATAATTTCTATAAATTCTTTGCTGCTCGAACAGGCATACACTTCAGAGACAGAATTGTTTCAGTATAATATCTTGTATGTTGAAAAGCCTAGTTATAATTCTATTAAGAGAATCTATTTTAAGCGGATGAAGTTTATGGTGTTTTGTCATTAATGTGTGTTAAAGTCTGAATTACTTTTTTCTCTTTCTAAAGACATTTATTGTAATAAATGTATTGAAATCCTTATCAAAGTCAATAGGAAATTTTTGGTTGTTTCCTTCATATTTGTCTGCTCTATCATGTTGTTGAATCCTTATTTGGTCATTATGTCACACCACAGCATTTAAAATTTTACTTTTCTCTTTGTTTTTAGGTTTTAATTTTTGTTTTTAGTAGGTTAACATCATGTATTTATAATTTTGCACTAGCTTGTCATCTTTGAAGCAATTTTTTCCATTCTATTGCATATTTATTTAAAATGTAAGGGGGCAACTTTTGCTCTTGATAGGTTGTTGCATGAAATGATCAGTGAGACCTTCTTATGCCCTATTCAAAGCACTAGTAGAGTTCCATCATTCTGAACCTGAGAGGTTAAAATCCAGAATCAGAAAGTACTCTGGATAAAAAATTCTGAAAGCAATAGCTGGATCCAAGCTAACCATTGTCAGAATATGGAGCTCTAGCTATTTTCTTTATCCCTTACACGAGAAACTTCTGTAAGTTTTGGAAATAGCATACAATTTAATGTGAAAATTCTCCATGTGGGTTTGGTCAGCAAATGTAGCTGAAAATTATATTTCTAAAATAATCTGAGGAGGTTTTGTGGTGAAGTGTTTATGATATGTGTCAAAATTATTTTCAGCAAATCTGAGGAGGTCATTCCCTTTCTAAAGGCAGAAGTACACCTTGAGATTCCCAATCTGGTAAGTTTTATGTCATATAGGTAAGGTAAAATACACTGTCTTGTAGTTGTCTCTGCATTTCCCCAAGTGCAGCGTGTGGGCATGCTTCCACTGATCCAGTGTCTGTTCCAAAGGAGAGCAGTTGCTCACGCCTTTCAGTGCGCTGAGAGCACTGATGAAATATGCTCACAGTCCCAGTGTTCTGGCCTCTGTCTCAGTGGTACTTGCAGAACCTGGCCTTTTAACCATGTGTGGTTTAGCAGTTACATTGTAATTTATTAATCTGTGTTCTTTGCAGAATGATTACAGTTCTCCTCACATAACAGCAGTTGCATTACTGGAATAGATTCTTCATGTTGTTTTGGTTTTTTTATTATTATTGTTATTACTATATATTTTAACTCTTACTTGTGTGATCTAAATCCTTTTGTTGAATTTCAATAATGAACATTATATTTGCTCAGGAACACTGAACAAAAATACAAGATTCAAAACCAGAAAAAAAGAATTGTGGATTTCTGTGTGCAGGGAAAAGAGGCAGCTCAATTGCAATGAACTGAAGCATTAATTTGTTTTCCTTTTGTAAAGTAAGAAACTATGTGTCAGCAATATGTACTTTTAATTTTATATGAGAGAAGGTAACTTACTAGTTCTCAAATGTCCTATCAAGAGTATGGGTTTTGTGTTGAAATTATAATGAAAGAAAAGCTCTGTTCTTAGGTAATACTCCTTTGACATTGAACTGGTGATCATACTGCCCTTCTGTTACACATTCACATTGTGTGCGTGTGTGCACGTGTACACATGATATCTAAGTTCTGTCAAAGTGTAGAACGTTTACCTTGTTGATATTTGTAGAAGCATAAAGCACCAAGCTCTACCAACTGGAAAGGAAGTACATCTCTCCTTCTTTCTGGTCCTCAAATGCTTGGCTAATTCAGGGCACTAATCAAGTAATTCTGGGTAAAATACCACTTTGCTGATGCTAGTTAGATTTTGCAAGAGCCTTGCTTCTATGTATGCAGCTGTTCAATCTGTGAAAGTGATTTATAGGTCATTAAAGTCCCTTTTAAGTAATTCATATCCCAATTCTGAACACTCTTGTAGATGATTCCATAATTTTAAAGTGATGACTTGAACATGAAAGATGTAGGATTTTGTTCTAAGACTGTATTTGAGGATTGAGCATATCACAAGAGTGGTCATTCTTCTGAATTTTAACAAGAAATTATATTTTGCTTTTCTTTCCCAAATCACTCTTACGTAACTTCTTTCTTCTGTTCAGTATTTTGGAGAAACTGATGTGTGCCTTTATTCCATCTTATCCTGTATAGAATTATTTCCAGCAAGGATAGGACAAATCAACATTAGCATTATTGCTGGCAATACAGTTCAAAAAGTTCTGGGTTCAGGATTTTATGGCTGTTTGTGTGCTACTAGATGTTGTGTCTACTAGCTGGAGTGTGTTCTTCAACCCCAAAGTGAGTTAACATGCCATGGTGCGTATCCACAATAGTATATGCTTTTTTCCCTGAAACGAGGACTTTGAATTCAAGCTGTGTGTTAGGAGCAGCCCCTGTCCTGCCATGTTTTATTCATCGAACTGTGCCTCATGTTGTTCTTGGAAAATGCTTTTTTGCATCATCCCAAACTATGCTATGGGAGCAAACTATCATTTCTACAGTGTGGATAATGGCCACCAGAGCCAGTATTTTGTCCCTATTCTGTTTGTTAGTTGGTCTCAATTCAGATTAGGAATAATTCTTTTTTCTTCCTGTTCTATTTATCACATACTCTGGTAGCTGAATAAAGGTTCTCTTTCTCTTCTAGCTTGGGTATTGATTGCTCTCATAATTATGTCACAAAATCCTTGCCAAATAAACAAAAGCTTCAGGCCTACAGCATGGAGTTCCCAGAATTTACTAAAGACTCTGCTTTTGCAAATGTTTTTTAAGTAGTACTACCTTTGTGAGAAAAGAAACACAGCATGTATTCAACCAGGACCACTTTAGCTCACAACCCAAGCTACAGGGAGCAGATAGTGTTTCTGATAAGCTCAAGAGGAGCTGAGCCCAGATGCTGTTTGTCAAGGCCAGGGTCTAATGAACATTTCTGAGATCACAGGGAGGCCCTAGAAGGGCAGGAGGTGGTGGTTGTACCATAGCATGCAATTTCCAATACTTTGTAATTCTGGAGTGTAAAAAACAAGACTTGTAATGTATTCCCACACATTATATAGAAGTCATTATAAGAATGCTGCTTAAATGTTGTAGAAATTTTTAAAATAATGATAAGAAAAGGCAATAAATGTATCTGCTTATGTGCTTGATTGCCATTTCACCCACAGTATGACTACATAATTAGATAGTAGGTCACTACAATATGTTTCATCTCTTTAGAAGCAATTCTGAGCCAGACAACCTGCTAAAGTTATATTTTCCAGCTTCTCTTCTATGGTAAGCTATGCAATTCACTGTGAGTGGAGTAAAACTGAGGTCTCAAAAATTACAATCAGTTGCATTTATTTCAACAATATTTCAACTGTTTTAAATAGGTAATTGTTCCCAGTTTAGATGATATACAGCATGCCATCAATCACATGATTCAATTAATACTAGAAGTAAGTCGTGGAGTTGCTCAGTGGGGACAGAGGCATTTGCAAAAATCTATTTTAAAACCAGAAGCAAGCACACAACAAGCAACTTCTTCAGGCTTTGGATCACAAGGGAAAAAAGCCAAAAAAGGGGAAAGTAAGTGGTTTGTTTGTTTGTTTGTTTACTTTTTACTTTACTTTTTGCTTTAATAACTATGCCGTATATAAATATTTGTGAATAAGCTCACTTTTCTTCAGAGAAGCCTACTGTGGATTGTTTTACTTTTTTTTGGGTTTATTTTTATTTAATGACTTGTATTTTTCGGAAATAGCTTTTCAGGCTTATACATATGTATTTGAACTCTGAAAAACAGTGAGCAAAAATATTTGAATAATTGCTAGGTTCTGAATCTTTTACTTAATTTAAGGCAAAGTAAGCTTGTCAAGCAATCTTTTTACCCACTTATTGTTGAATGTAGACATAATGATATAGCTGAAAACATAAACAATGGCTTTATACTAAATCTCATTGAAATATTGAGATAGAACAAGAGCTAGATTTCAGGAAAGATTTTAATTGCTGGATATATTCCTAGATTGGATTATAGAACACTTAAAATGTTTTTTTCCATGTGAATAGTCAGACTGGAGACAGACTTATGTCCATTTTTGTCAAATATTTTATTCCTTTAGTATTGTTTCCAAGCATCTCTCCATACACTTTGTCAGCAACCACAAAAGCCTAAATATATTTTTACCATCGGGTTCTCTTAGCTGTTTGGCTGACCCAGTGATATGCAATCCAGTTATATCTTTGTTATGATTCCTTTGGAAAATCTGTAACATCTTGGAAAGTTTTTCTTTTTGACAGTCCAGAGCTGGTACTTTATTCTTCTACTGATGCGTCTTGTATGATTCTAACCTCTTTTAATGGGCTTCAAGCAGGGTGGCAGGAAATAATCCTCATCAGACAGTCACAGAATTTTCCTCTGCTGTGTCAAAATACAGCATCAGCAAGTGACCATTTTCATCACCTTTAGACATCAGCAACACTGGGGGGTGTGTGTTAATATTTGGGCAATGTGATTAGGGAGTACACTGGTAAGGATGGATTCATCTGAGATGTTTCAAGTGAGCAGACCCCGGATAATGTCTTCAGAGTAAAAGAGAACTTGGAGTTGCCTTAAATCCCCCTCATTAAACAATGTATGTAGTGGGAAGGGTGGAGTTTTCTACTTTATTCACAGAAATCTGCTTTAAAATGCTCAGGCATTGTTATGACAGAAGTAGCTCATCAGACCTCAAGAGTATCAGTTTCTATATTGACTCTGATTTTCTCAGCAGTTAATCGAAGAGTTCAAGAAGCATCCACTGCTTTAAGCAGTATATACAATTTAAAAACTTTAATTATAAGAATTTTTAAAATTCTGAAATAATATGGAATGTTTATGAGGTCTTTGATGTTCTGCTTACAATTAAATTAATATGAAGAAAATGAAATTTTTGAATGAAGAAGACTGTTTTCTTTCCATTTGTAAACCTTCATTTTAGATTGAATTTTCTGTAGCAGTATAGTGCCTGGCATGAGCTAGCAGCTGGTACTTCACATTAAGCAGTCAGACAGATGTTTGAAGAAGGATATTCAGCCTTCCTGAAGAGCATCATTGCTCAACTTGGTTTAGAAGAGAATTCTAATCAGACTGTTAACAGTTCATTGATTTGTATGTAATTTTATTTTACAGAAGGAACTGATGATGTGGTTGTCAGAAAGCTAAAGAATTTTTATGCAGGTGTTGCAGAAAATGAAACTATTACTAGTTTAATTGTGTTCCTCTCTTCTGCTCGGGATTCTCTAAAAGAAGTAGCTAGTGAAGTTCTGCAGGAGTTTGATAAATACAAGGCATTGTGGACAGAAGATAAAGATACCATATTTCAGGTCAGTTTAATGATGATCATGTACAGGACTGTTCTTCATTAATCTTACATTTGAAATCAGGAAACACTGGGAAAATCAAGGGAAAAAAGATGTAGAAAACACATTTACAGCTGAAATTCTTTAATCTTTCTGTAGGAATGGTGCTGTATCTCCTAAGAAAAATAATGGCATGTTACTTGATTTTTGTATTGTGGTTTGTCTTTCCCTGCTTCTGTGACATTCTAGATACTAAAAACCTGGTAATTGCTTTATTTTGTTTGTGTAACTCTGGATTTTAGGCCACTAGAAACTAACCCAGTTTTATATGAGGTATGTCTCTATGCAAACACAGGTAGCATGGGTAATCAACAAGAGAAGTTAGAGACAAGCACACACCTGCAAGGTGTGAAATAGTGGAATTCAAGATCAGTTTATGTGGGCTAAGACCCCACCAATTCTTATGCAGAGCTGAAAATCTGCTGTTAGTCTAACTAAAATTTTTAGTCTAATGAAATTAATGTTTTTAGCTTGATCTAGTTACTACTGAGGAATAGGATACTGCTACCATGAAAACTTCAATAATAAGGCAGTTAAGTTTTATACACTCATACTTTTATTTCTACATTCTTCCTTTTCCGCTATGCTAACATTTCCTCTGCCTGTCTGGGTACTCTTAGACAGAAGAGTAGAAGTGGGATAAAGCTTTCAGCATTTATTACTTGCCCATGCAATGTAAGCATAATCAATACAGATCTTAAGTAACATTTCTGAAATGCAGCTTTTCAGAATCACAAAACTTTTCTACTCGAGTTCCGCCCAGGGAACTACTTAGAAAGTGTGTTTTATTGTGATTTTTTCACACAAAATTTTGCTTATGAGGGAGTCTTTCTGTAAGTGTGGGCATGTATTTGATCTCTGTTTTGTCATCTGTTTCTCTGTTAAATTTGGTTGGAATTTCCCAACCAGGTTGAGTGTTACTGACAGAGAAATTTATAAACATTCATATTACTATGCTAGCAAGGGTACAGAAGGCTAAAAACAGGTATAATATTGGTATACATTTTCAGTAATTACTGAATAACAGTTACAACATGTTTTACCAAAATTATGGGAAAGGACATTTGTTGATTGACATTTTAATCTACACACAGGAATTTTTTGCTACTGGTCCCTCCCTGTCTGAAATTAAAGAAGAAATACTTCACTATGATACATTCGAGCAAGAGCTGAAAACCTTAAAACCTGTTCTTTTTCTTGGTTCAATTGAATTGCACACAGGTATGACACTTTCTTATCTTAGTACACACAGTAAGATAAAGAGTAAAATAGTCACAGAATCACAGAAGATGCATAGTTGAAAGGGTCCCACAAGGATCGTCGAGTCCAACTCCTGGCCATGCACTATTCCCAAGAATCACACCATGTGCCCAAGAGCATTGTCCAAATGCTTCCTGAACTCTGTCAGGCTTGGTGCTGTGACCACTTCCCTGAGGAGTCTGTTCCAGTGCCCAACCACCCTCTGGGTGAAGAACCTTTCCCTAATATCCACCCTAAACCTCCCCTGACAGAGCTTTGGGCCATTCCCTTGGGTCCTGTCAAATCTTGACATCACCACAGAGAGGAGATCAGTGTCTGCCCCTCCTCTTCCCCTGATGAGGAAGCTGTAACTGCAAAGAGGTCTCCCCTCAGTCTCNTTCCATGGCTCTGCTCTCCAGCATCTCCTTCCCCAGTCTGTCCATAGATCCAGGGTTGCCCCATTCCAGGTGCATAATCTGGCACCTTCCCTTGTTGAACTTCATACAGTGGGTGATTGCCCAGCCCTCTGATTTATTGAGGTCTCTCTGCAGGGCCTGTCTGCCTTCAAGGGAGTCAACACCTCCACCTAGTCTGTGAACTTTCTTAGTATCCCTTCCAGTTCTCTGTCCAAGTCATTTATGAAGATGTTGAAGAGCACAGGGTCTAAAACAGAGCCTTGTGGAACCCCACTAGTGACAAGTTGACAGTCTGATGTCACCTCATTCACTGTAACCCATGTCCACCCATCACGTGATGTGCTTATCCAGCTGTGTGCTTTGTCCAGAAGGATACTATGAGAGACAGGTTTATTCTTGTAAATATGAATACATATATTGAATTATATCTAGATATATTTCAGTATGAATAGAAATCACTGAAGAGACTTCACCGAGTATCAGCCAGGGCTCACTCAGACCCTTCTAAAAAATCTGACTTGAAAAAGCTCTCCATTCCCCTTGCCTTCTCTGCCTGTGAATGTGGACAGTAAGTTTTGTCACGACTATGAAGTTATTATGGAGGCTTCCCAAAGAGTTAGTGAACATGTATTGACACTGATTTGATCATCCTGGGTAGTCCTGTCTGGCACCAGATCAGCCAATGATTATAAAGAGCATTGGAAGCATAAAGCACATTCTTTGGTGCTGGTGAAAGACTAGCACTTAGCAACATTAGTGTGTTTTTCAGTTTCAGTGGCTATTTCAGGAGGAGACATCACTACTTAGTCATTCCCATGTTTAGTATCTCTGGCTCTCAGAACATTATGTTCCGAATGAAGCTGTTTGTTCTATGGCATTTGTGCCACAGATGATTGTGCTGAGGATTCCCATGGCACTTATCCCTTTCACCTCAAAAATTATTGCAAGGCTAACATGTCTTCTCTGGTCCGACTCTCTGGTTGGTGTCCAGCAACAAGTAGAAAACGTGTCCCTTTCCAGATATAATTGTGCTTGCTTTTCTAATGAGCAACCCTCTTCTTCAGACGTTCATTTGATTAGATTAAGAAATAATCTGTAAAATTTGCCCGCCTTGCATGTCAGAGAAGCAGAAGCTGCCTGCTTTGAAAAGTGGTGTGTTAACCCTGTTTCTTTCAGCGAACAAGTTAAAGTGTCAGACTGCTGACTGCAGATCCTCATCCAGTTCCTGGATGCAGTTTCTTCTTAATGAGACTACTCTGGAAATATCTATTATTGTGTGACCAACAGGAGTAAGAAAGAGTGTATCTAAAAGAATATGGATCAGTTCTCCCTCACCTGTGACCATTGCATCAAAGGGAGCCAAATCCTCTAGGTTATAGAACAAAGATATTAAATGTCTTTTATGATCTGGGACAGTAGGTAATTTCTCAGAGTCAGTTTAGGTTTGGGAATTGATTTATTGTGATTTACAAATTCTAACTGCTGGCAGGGTATGGTAATTTCCTTGAATTACCCCTGGCCTTCAGGAATCATCTCTTTAATGTTAATAACTCCTTTATTAAAGGAGAATCTATATCTGCTGTAAAATTTGGTTTGTGAGCAGAAACGTTATATGCTGCTAGTATCTTTTGGTTTTTTTTACCAGAGTACAAAATGCTGCCGAATAAAATCCTAATTTATTCTGAAAATAAATTAGAATTTTTGACTTTTCTGTCTCTTCAGTGTTGGTTTGTGTTTATATATTAACCACATGTGACATGATGTGTCACCCAACAGTTTTAGCTGTGGACTCTTCGAAGTCCCAATACTGAAATCCCAAGATGCCTTTTCCTCCATGGGTATAAACCATTTAAATATCGCTGATCTTTAAGCATTTGGTTTATATGTATCAAAGATATTCTCTGAAAATCCACATTAATAACAAGACGTTTTGTTCTTTATTCATCTTCTCTATGTGCTCCACTAGGTAAGTTTACCAATATGTTTCACAGATACCATAATCTACAATGAAACAATAGAAATATATTTAGTATAGTTGAAATCATTTTGAAACTTTTAAAATGCTGTAATTGCTTGTCTGCTTTTTTCTAATTGCTGTTAAAGAATCATATGTGATGATGTGAGCTTTTTTAACAGAAAAACTTAAGATATAGAATGAGTAATTTTTAAAATGTTATTGTTTTTTAAAACCAGGACCACTGAAAACAGCTTTAGCAGTTGAAGCCAATTCCTGGAAGATGGTCCTCTGCCATTATTTAAATGAGGAATATAAAAAGAAATTGCTAGAGATGATGTCGTTCATAAACGAACACATACTGAAATTGTCTCGACCTCTGTCTGACTTAGATGAAGTCAGATTAGCAATGGAAGCTTTAGCTCTTGTTCAAGAGAGGAGAATAGAAATAGATATGTCTATGGGACCTATTGAAGTAAGATGACTTCTAATTTGCTATATTGAATAAGTATTATTGTTATTATTTATATATGTAATAGGTGTCACAGGATAAGATAAACTTTGAACTCTAACAATGAGTCCACTGTCTTGAAGAAAATAGGCTGAAGATGGGAAACAAAATATTATTTGGAGGTTTTTTATTATAAATTATGAATCTGATAATTTTATAATTTCTGTATTAATAAAAAATGTATTTTTTTTCTCAAATTATATAAATACAATCTAAGGGACAATATGCAGAAATAAGAAGATGAGAACACAAGACAAGGGAGCACTGTGCTCCCTTTTGCTTTTCATTAGCCTTAATGCTCTTCTTACTTTTCTGTGTGTGTAAACAAATATGTTGATCATCTAACCCCTTGAAATATAGCCAGAGAATATTCATGGAGCCACACATCACGGTGTGCTGTCAAAAACTTGGAAGATTCTTTTAAGTTTTTTTGAAGAAAGAAACTGAAAGAAGCTAAAACAAGCTCACTACGTTTTATAAGTACTTGGTATTTATTATCAGTCTCTGAAACAGTCAGCTTAATAGAACCCATAAGATTTATATTTTCATCTACCTTTTGAAGAAGAAATTTTTTCTTGTGTAGTAACATTTTCTTTCTTGAAGACTGATCTATGACACTAGAAAGGAGTTTTAGTAATTGTTTCCACTTTTGCTGGTTTTATGGCAAGAATATGGGTTTTGTAATAGCAGTTTATGCAGTGGTTTGTAAGAAAACACTAAGTCTGTGATCAAAAGACCTAAGGTGTGGACAGCTGCCTTCTTAAGTATGTATCAACTATGTTACAAAGTCTTACACCAAAAAAAACCCTGAAATATAATTTAAACATTTAAAGTAATATTCACATCTGCTAAATGTTACTAGTCTGTCTTCAGGATACAATAATCATGCTCATAGCTGTTAAATAAAGCAAGCGAGAGGAACTGAGTTCAGCACTGTCTACTTGCTAGGTTTTACATGTGTAGGAAATGATGCAAACCTTGTAAATAAATAAAGGTTTTAAAAAAGATGAAGTATTAAAATTTTTTGTTTATTATTATTATTGTGCTTCTGCCACTTTGAGATGAAAATTTAAGATAATGATCTTTCCCAAACTACTTATATTCCATATAGCTTGCAAATGTTTACTTCCTTTCTATATTAATGTAATGAGTTCTGTCAGTGTCGGTAGGGCTAGTCTCGTTAACAAGTCACTCTTAGATCCCTCTTTCTCCTTCTCCAGGAGATTAATAACCCCAGACACCAGTGTAGGCTGGGTAGAAATCAGCTCTGCAGTAAAAGAACTGAATTTCTTGGTGTACTCCAAAGTGACCATCAGCCAGAAAATTGCCCTTGCAACAGAGGGGCTTAAGGGTCTCCCCTGGGCTTTTTACAAGTTGTGTTGCTAACAGGTTGAGGGACATGATTCCCTCTATGATGGTATATGCAATTTATCTGGAGTGCCATGTCCATTGCTGGGCTTCCCAATACAGGACAAACATGGACATACTGGAGTGAGTCCAGCAAATGTTGAATAAAATATGAAAATGAACTTATTTTTAAATAATACAGTGTGTGTAGAAGGAGGATCATAAAACAGAAGATACACAAAAAAATTTCAGATGAGAACAAGCAATAGGAAAGGTTCATTCCATTACAGATACATATGCATGTATTTGACAATTTGGCAAACTTAGCAATAAAGGTTTTCTAGATGATATGGCAAAATATTTAGAAGTGTGTAACTTAGTATGCACAGTTATTCAGAATTAGGAAAATCTGCATTCAGGTGGAATGTAGATAATTGGCATAAAATGCCATTGAGAGGATAACATTTTGTATTTTCTAATATAAAATTTATAGTGTTTGTATCTGTTTTCCTAGTATTTCATCCAAGAAACCTTAGAAGAAATAGTTTTTGCTGTTGTTCCCTTGTTCTTCATTCCACACCCTTATTAAAAAAAGACCCAGTTATGCCTAAAATACATGAACATGTTTTCTTCGAAATGTTTTTTACAAATTTGATCTATGTTCCCTCAAATGAACTTATAATACATTCCTAACGTTTTATTTTTTCATCTAGGAAGCCTATGGTATTTTAAAGACATTCAATGTGGAAATTACAAAAGAGGAATCAGATGGTATTGATTCAATGAGACATGCTTTTGAAAAATTAAAAACCCAAGCTGTAAGTATGTAAAATTATGTTATTTTCCATTTGAGGGAAATGTGAGTTTCTTCAGATTATAAATGAAAATGTGAGACCAACTGTCCATCCTCTCTGATTTCACACTCATTATATCAGTTGTGTACTCATGTCTGTATCTTCTGTTAGTATGTTGGTTTTCTAATTTCATTTTTATAGATAGCTTTAATATTTAAATATTATTGTAGCTCTTAGTTATGTGTTTAAAACCTTTCTGCTCTCCTTCATTTCCAGTTTTTGTGTCATTCTTGTGTGATCAGGGAGTTTATTGCCCTTAGATTACCTTTTTCTAAGTGCATGCTCTGCCAATGTCATTATCCCTAAGTGGTGGTTGTACATTTACCTTTATTGTTTAGAACAGGCTTATATCCCTCAAAAGCTCCCTGTTTATTGAGTATTTTGTGTCATGGAGGGGGTTAGATGGAAATATGCAGATATTTTATTGAATCCTTTAAGTTACATTCTGTTCCACAGATTAATCATTCAGGAAAGGACTGAAGGGTGTTTTACATTTTCAGGCAACTCTTGGTTATTTCTCTCAAGTTTTGAATAAAGAAAAAGAAATTTGTTAAAGAGAAGGCTGAGCCGTCTGTGAGGAAGACGACGCTAACACTTTGTGGTTTGAGGTTTGTCGGAGAGAAGAGAAGAGAATAGGATCTTCTTGTTCCAACACTGCCTTGTAATGAAACACATTCCCTTTGTAATGAAGCACATCCCCTTAGAGGCCAAGGGGAAATTTTGTTATGGTTTTTGGTTGAGGTGGTTGTTTTCTATTCTCCACCCTTCCTCTCAAAGATTAAACATATAACACTCTAAAAGGAAAAATATGGTTTGCTTTTCTGT